>JADHKK010000026.1:0-389254 GCA_019925535.1 Leptographium radiaticola
AGCTTACTTTTTTTTAGCCTACTTATTTTTTAGCCTACTTTTTTTTAGCCTACTTTTTTTTAGCCTACTTATTTCTTAAGCATATATAAACCTTTTCCTTTATACTTCCTCCTACTCTCTCTCCTACCTTTATAACCTACTAACCTACATTTACTCGCCCCTCCGTCCTCCTTAGTCTTTATAATAGCTACGCTTAGCCGTCGTAGTATACGTAATAGTAGACGCAACCTAGACCCTAACTTAGACTTAGACGACGTTCTCGGTTGCGGCTACTACTAGCATAGCGATATCGACATCTCTAAACAACACGACTAAGTCCCGGACGCCGCGTATACCTACCCTACCGACGCGCCCTACTCTACTAAATACTAATAGCGCTCCCCTTCGACAATAAGCGTCTGTCTCCTACTTATAGACATTTTACTTACGTACGGACTAAAGGTAAAGGAGGACGGAATTACCTTTTATAGGTTAGGCTAAGTATTATACGTACTAAAGTTAGCCGCCTACGTTTGTAGCTATCCTAAGGTCTTAATGTTTACGTATACTAGCTTAACTATTTACGGCGCGCTTAGACCGATCTACCTAAATTGCGGGCGCTACTACATTCTCTAAGATAGCCCGTCGACTTACAACGTGCGCGCTGTCCTCGCCCTTTCCTTAGCCCCTTGCTAATAACGCTAACGTGCTAATAGTTTTTAACTTGTATAACCTATTATCTAAAGAGCTTGTATAACGCCTTTTACGACCTAAAGTATCTAATCTTCTACGCCGTTAGCCTAGGTATACGCTACTCCCGCCTCCTCTACTAGCGGTATGCTAAGTTCTTCTTACAATTTATTTACGCTAAGAGTATCTTAGACCGTGCCCTAAAGGCGAACTATAATAATTACATAGCGGCTATAGAGGATTTTAAGGTATATTTCTCGCCTACCCTACCCGCTACTAGCGTCCTAACTACTAACTTACTAGCTTAGACCGAGATAGCGGCTTCTGCTTTTTAGTATAAGGCCGATGTACGGCGTATTATGCTTTGCGCTACTAGTAGGGAGGGTTCTTAGTAGGGGCTTAGACTATACCTTTACATAACCTTAAACTAGCGCTTAAAATAGTAGTAGTAGTAAATAGACGGCTGCTTACCGAAATAAAATAATACCCTTTATATAGTAGCTATATTTATAACTATTAGTTATTAAAGCTTATTTACCTTTTACTTTTACGTACTTACTAGGTATATATACTTACTAAGTATATATGCTTATTTAAACGTCTTTATATAATAAGTAATAACCTTACTTTTAGCTCTTTTCTTAAGCTATAATAGTAGCGGTGCTTCTCCTAAGGCATTAAGGCGTAAAACTCCCTCTTATATAGTTTCCTTTCTAATACTACGTAGGCACCTTAGCTCCTTTTAGTACCTTTTTACGCTAAGTGCAACGCACTCCCCTCCTCCTTATATAAACTACGGCTAGGGCTTTATAAGCTGTAATAGTAGCGGTGCTTCTCCTAAGGCATTAAAGCGTAAGACTCCCTCTTATATAGTTTCCTTTCTAATACTACGTAGGCACCTTAGCTCCTCTTAGTACCTCTTTACGCTAGGTGCAATGCACTCCCCTCCTCCTTACATAAACTACGGCTAGGGCTTTAAGCTTTGTATATTACGTTAAGGTAGTTAGGACTAGTATTAATTGCTATACGGGGTAGTATATACTATTTAAGACAAATAAGGGAAGTGTAAGGGTAGTATAGGGGGCCTTTTGGGGCTAAGTTAGCGGATCGATGCCGAGAATGTAGTAAATCTTGTTATGCTAGCTAATCTTGTCTAACGTAAATAGTAACACCTTTAGTACGGACGCTTTTTATAGGTTAATTATCGTCTCTACGATTAGGTTATATATTAACCTATATTCTAAGACGTTTAGATTAGTATAGTAGACTTAGAGGTAGATAACTAGCTAAGAGATTAGACTATTGTTTACCTTCTTAGTTATAAAAGACAGTGTACCGTAGGTTATGTTAGGGCTAGGGAAGTAGGGCATTAGCTAGTAGAATTAGTAAAAGAGGATTATAGCAAATCGGCTTTATAATACATAGTCTAAGTATAACACGGTATTTAGCGCCTCCTCCGCCTACCTAGCTATAATGTAAAACGCGTATAACCTTATGCTGTTACGCTTTACCTTATGCTTGTTAGTAGTAAACGCTTAGGTATAGTACTCCTATAGGGACCGAAAGGAGAACTTATTACTAAGCGGCGGCTACGACGGGCGGCCGTCGTACTTTAGCGATTCTACGCTAATGTTCTCTAGCGTAAAGACGAAATCGTTAATGTTCGGCATATAGCGGCCGTACATAGCCTTATATACCTCTACTTTGTAAGAGCGTAGTATTAAGGCTGCTATTAAGTCTATTGCGCGGTCGCTATACTTCTTACTTTAGATGCTATCGCCGGTTATAAGCTGTAGTACCTAGCTAAAGAGGTTAATTAAGGACATAACCGCCGCTACCGCTACTAGGCGCGCTTACGCTATGCCTTACGGGACGTAAATCTAGGACACGAGCGTAGAGCGGACGGCTAGCTAGTTTTAGTCGATAGCGTTAATAGCGAAGTATTTAAATCCTTAGACGGCCCGCGTCTCCGCTATGCCTAGCTTAGCTATCTTATCGCCGACCGCCTTAGGCAGCGCCTTAATTAAAAGGGAGGTCCGGCTTAGGTAGTAGGAGATAAAGTTGCGTAGCGCCGTAACCGCAAGCGTGTAAAGCAACGCCGTGCTTAGTAAGGCTACGCTAGCCCGCCTATCCGTAATAAAGTAGTAGTCTATAAAACGTATATACTAGTTAATGTTGTTCCTAATAAATAAGTTTATTATCTTAGCCTTAACTACGTTAAAGCTCCGGCGGCTAACGCGCCTTTAAAGCGTCGCCCTAGTAGGTATGTCGGCCGCCTACGACGCCTCCGCCCTCCGCACAGCCTTAGACAGCTTTATAGATATTCGTATCTCCGTCCGCTACGAAAATCCCCGCTCCTTTGCTAGGCTAGCAGATATGCGCGCCGCTAAAAAGAGGAGCGACTTTTACGCAAAGGTCTAGTTAGCGCTTACGTTAGTTGCGTAGGCTGCGCGCGTTACGGCCTCCTACATATCGTCGCTGTGTCCGAGATTAGGAATGTGCTTATAGGTAAAGGGCTATAGGCCCGCCGCGTTAAAGAGGCTCTTCCTTACCGTGTAGGACTATACGTAGGCTAGGCCTTGTTAGCGCATTATGCTAGTCTTTGTTAGCTAGTACGTAGTCGACACTGCGTCGCAAAGCTAGTAAATAGGGTACTTAATAATAGGCGCCTATGCAACGTATTGCGGCTTTTACCGTCCTATCTCGCTTATAGTAACCTCCTCGTCGCTATTACTATTGCTGTCGCCGTCGTCGCCGTCGTACTACTTTGCTAGCTCGATGCCGAGCTACGCGCCGAGTAGCGCCTCCTTTACTTAGCCGCTTAGGAACTAGATTGTATTGTGTTAATAGTAGCGCTACGCTATCGCTGTATAGCCTACCTACTTTAGTATAAACTCGGTTGCTACGTTAATGTACTAAATGTGCGTAGTTTTCCCTATTCCGCGCATCTACGCTAGGTTTGTCGTAGCCTAGTCTTAGTTGTCGGAGAAGGGCCCGACCCTCGGCTTACTAGCTTAGAAGGAGTTAAGCGCGGTACTAATCGAGCTACTCTTCGGCCGCTGCTTATTAACTAGCTTAACGTTCTTTGTGTTGTAAAAGAAGATAGGGTTTAGTAGGTCTTATAGCCCGCTGTTAGCTTTAAATCTTAGGCTATATAGTTTGTGCTCGTCGCTGTCGCTACTATTATCGGCGTACTAGGCCCGAAACTAGTCTAGTTTTTACTACGCACTATTATAGCCGAAATTACGGGATTTAGAATTACGTAAAGTAGGTCTTAGCGCACGGACATTTTTAGACAACTACGTGCTTAGAATCTAAGTGCCCCGCTGTTCCTATAATTACGTGTCGACCCGCTTTTTAAGAATCCTAATTTCTTAGGATTTTAGGAACACGTAAGTGTCTACGTAACTTAGAAATTAGGTAACTAGCCGGAAACGGGAAGCACGTAATCCTAGATCTCGTATATTACCGTATAAGGGCTTAACTATAATTAAAGGAGGAAACTAACTTATATTTACCTTTTAAATATTTACTATTATCTTTGCTTACTGTACGTACTGCTTAGTTAGAGGCTATTCCCCTTATTTAGGGACTTTACGCACTACCCGCGTATTAAGGCTATTTACGAATATTACAATACCTACGTACTACGCAACCTAACTAATAAAGGGTAACTGTTTATAAAGGGTAGCCTTTATAAAGCACTATTTAGGCGGTCCTCTCTACGTAGCCTATTATACGCGTAACAAGTAGTAGCAACTCTTTCTACAATAATTAAGAGACCTCGCCTCTAAACAACGCCGCTTACGTTCCGGCGTAAACGTAAAAATTACTAACAAACTATAACCTCCCCCTTTAACAAATTACTATAATAAGGCCTAGTAGATTTCGCCTTACACCTACCCCCTTTCCGGCGACTAACCTCCGTTACGAGTAATTCGTTAACATACTCTACCGTAAGTAAGCAAGAGACTAGAAACTTTACTAACCCTTAAGAATTACTAACAAAGAGATCCTAGGATCCGTACTATACTAGAGTCTCGCTAGAATTTAACAAACCTAATAAAAAGGCTAAATTCCTCCTCCTTAAAGAAGCTAAGCTTCCTAAAGCACTAAAGCAAAGCACTTAGGTTACTCCTCTATAAGAACCGCAAGCTCCGGCGCCTACTAAAATTATACCGCTATACGTTCTTTAACAACATAAGAAATTACTAAAGACTATTTAACGTCGCGATCCTACCTTATAAGGAACCTTAGGTAAATCGTTTGTCGAATTTAGACCGGTAAAGCACTAAAACCTTAGAAATTTGCAATAAGCTATTCTACCTAACAACCCCAGCCTCTTATTTGCCCCTTAGCGATTAGCTAAAGGGAAGGAACGAGAAACGGAGTACCGACCTCTTAGCCGGATAAACGTTAACAATGGAATCCCCTTAAAACCTAAAAGACAATTCTACTCTTTATAGGTCTTTCTTAGCACCGGCAATTTCCTAAGTACGACGTTAAGTAGCCTACTAATCGGAGAGACGCCGAGCATAGACTTATAGTTCTAGTATTAGTAAGGATATAACGCGTACGCTTAGTATTTAGACTAATAGGAATCTAAACCCTCTTAACCTACTAACAACCGGGACTTCCTTTACCTAAATAGCTATTTTAAGTCTACCGGACCTTTAGGCGGAGGGTATAAATCGAACTAGCGGAGAAGATTACGGCTGCCTTAGTATTAAGGATTAGGTTCTTAGTTGCGCAAGCCCTTGTAATAAAGGCGCTACTAAAATTAATAGGAACACTTTAGCGGAGAGGGATCTTAAGCGCCTTAGTATTTAGCGGATAATTAGCATAGCGAGGAGAGAGGAAATAAGCGACATTATCGACAAGGGTTAAACCGTAACCTAAATTAAGAGAGATTTAGTAGACAAACCTATAGAGATTAGCAAAATAAGTACTTATAAAATAGGAAGGCTAGTTACCCGCAACCTAACTAAAAACTTAAAAACAACGGATAGCCCTCTTAAAATAAGTAGTCTAGCTACCTACTAGCCCCTACTAAAGGAATAATAATCTCGCTTAAGGCCTTAATAGCCGCGTTACAAATGTTTAGATTTAGCAATTGCGTAAGTTAGGGAGACTAATAGAAAATTACGGACATTAGGTTTTTCTATCCTAACGCTACTATAAGTAACTATAAAGGGCAACCTATCTTTAACTAAAGGAAGCACGTAATCTATTAAAACGTTAAGGACTTTATTAAGGTAGTTAACGATAATCTCGGCGGCCGGGAAGACTAATATAAGATTATCTATTCTAGCTTATAGTAATAGTTTTACAAAGGTGCCCTTAACTAGTATAAAAAGTAGCTAAGCAATAGTAAACGCAACAAGCTTAAGGAGGATTAGGACTTTATAAAATACGCCCTTTAAAAGCGTTTTGCTATGTATAGCGTAGACGTAAATACCTAGCTCTAGGATTACTAGTATACTAAGGAAATACACATTGCAAACGAGGACATCCGTACGTTTGCTACGGAAGTCTTACAGCATGCGCGCGCCGCCGAAGACCGCGGAAACCTACTTAGACTTAAAAAGGTGTACTTACGCATTTACCTAAAACTCCGAGCTTTCCTTAATCGGCTAACCGTTTATAAGACAATTAGGAATTATCTTAAGTACATTAAAGATAAGGCTAAGACATTTAGAGAAACACTAAGGCCCCTTAAGACAAGCTAGAAAAGGGAAGCTAGCGCGCACTTTGCAAAGTTAGGAGGATATAAAGGAACCTAGGAATCCGCCCTTTACGGATTAGGGTATATAAGACTAAATCTAGGATACTAGCCGCTATAGCCCTTATACCTAATCTAAAACGGGTAAGGAAATAGGTACCTAAATAGGAACCTAGGACCTTAGAGAGAGTACCTTAGAAACCTACGTAGGGACGGGTACGGACGACCTCGCGACCGGCGCTAATACTAGCGTAACGACTATCCCGAACTACCGCGCTAAGGAGGATACCCGTAGTAAGGCTACCCGCAACAAGGCTATTTATAGCAAAACTAAGATCTCTAATAAGGCTAAAACAACTAAGGGTACCGGCTAAGGCAATAGGATAAATATAATAATAAATCTAAAGGAGGCTACGGAAACAATTAAGGTAACTCGCAACCGTACTACGGAAACGAGTAGCGTAACGGACGCTTACTAGGGCAGGACTAAGAACCTTAAGGGCGAAAACGCGGAATAAAGAAAGCTTATTAAGGCGGGCCTAGAGTAGTACTAAAAGCTTAAGGACAATGTTACCGAAATGTAGTTCGCGATAAGCGACCTATAAGCCTAGCCGGTGTGCAACTACGAGACTACTTAGGAAACCGAGAAATACCGGGAGCAGATTTAGGAGCGTCTTATTAAAACCGAGCGACGCTTAAATGCAATCGACAAAAGGGTAGTTTCTAAGAATTTAGCTAAGACAGCTATTTATAGCATACTAAGAGGAGCGGCGTAAGGACAGCGCGCTAAGCCCTTAAAGGCTCCCGTCGCGGTTTCTGCGAAACTAAGCACCTTAAGCCTACTTAAGCGACAAGCGACGCTAACGCCGAGCGCCTACGTAGCGAAGACTCTTATAACACCGTCTTCCCGCGCTAAAGGAAAAGCAGTAGCGAGCGGTTGCATAAGGCTAGGTCCTAAGATGTTAGATAGCAATGCGACCTTAGTCGTAGAAACGTAGGAAGACGACGATAAGGACGAGGACTACGACGATAGTCGGGATAAGCTCGATATAGGATTTATATAACTAAAGCAGACTTCTTGTTTATTTAAGTAATGCGGGATCCCGGAGCATAGAACGGAGAGGAAGAGTTTTTTGTTTTTCTTTTATTTATTTATTCGTTTCTTTTATTTTTCCTTTGTTATATTTTAGAATTCTCTTATTTTCTTAATTTCCCTTTATTAGTCCTTTTTTATATTAATAATGCCTTATTTCTAAACTATTTGTTTTCTCGCTATTTTAAATAAATGCGCTACTACTCTTTTTCGCTTTTCTTATATAAACTTGTTTCCGTTAATTACAGCTTTTTTATTATTACTACTTACGGCGACTACTAAGATACGCGCCGTTTAAAATAGGAAAGATAAATAAACGTTAGTGCTAGTATACTAACTACTATAAAGTCTACGTAAGATTAAAAGCTAGTTAGCGTACGCTTCTTAAGATCCGAAATGTCCCCTTACCGCCTTTTCCTACAATAATTAGAAAAGAGAAAAGAGGGTCTCCTAGTTAGTAGAAGAAACAAAGAAATACAGGGTCTACTAACGCCGCAATACATAACCTTATAAGGACGTAGGATCTCGTAAAGGACCCTTAGCACTTACTACGCACTATTATAGCCGAAATTACGGGATTTAGAATTACGTAAAGTAGGTCCTAGCGTACGGACATTTTTAGACAACTACGTGCCTAGAATCTAAGTGCCCCGCTATTCCTATAATTACGTATTAACCCGCTTTTCGGGAATCCTAATTTCTTAGGATTCTAGGAACACGTAAGTGTTTACGTAACCTAGAAATTAGGTAACTAGCCGGAAACGGGAAGCACGTAATCCTAGATCTCGTATATTACCGTATAAGGGCTTAACTATAATTAAAGGAGGAAACTAACTTACATTTACCTTTTAAATATCTACTATTATCTTTGCTTACTATACGTACCGCCTAGTTAGAGGCTATTCCCCTTATTCGGGGACTTTACGCACTGCTTATGTATTAAGGCTATTTACGAATATTACGATACCTGCGTACTACGTAACCTAACTAATAAAGGGTAACTATTTACAAAGGGTAGCCTTTACAAAGCACTATTTAGGCGGTCCTCCCTACGCAGCCTATCCTACGCGTAATAGTTTTGCTTGCTAGAAGACTTATCCTATTACACTTTATAGCGTTTAGCACTACTCCTCGTTAAGGTTTACGTTTAATAACGCGCTCCTCGCCTTTATTTAGCCTCTCTTAGCGCCGGTCTTAGCAAGCGATAAAACGAGCTTAAACGAGTTAGGGAGGTGCTAGTATACCGTAGGGCCTATCTCTTTAAAAGCGACCTATAGCACTTTGTTAAAAAAATCTGCGTAGTACTCGTTCTTTAAGTAGAACGTCTTTGTGTAGGTAGGGTAGTAAAGGCTAGGGAAATGCATATATACTAGCGAGTCCCCTTGCCGTCTAAGGAGTATATGCGGAATCTTGTAGATAAGCACTATGTACCGCTTACCTTATACTATAATTTATACCGAGATATACACTAACTTTGTAAGTAGCATCGTAGGTTGCGGCGATAAGCAAAGCTTAAAAGGCTTACGGATGTTGTTTAGGTTGCTAGTTATAGCGAGGTAGCTGTTTACATTGTGTACCGCCCTTCCCATCGCTTACATTAGCTAGTCCTCTTTATAGAGGCACACCTCGCTACTAGGGCGATTATCGCCGTAGAACTATACTTTAAGTCTACCTACGCTTAGTAGTTTATGCCGACTTAGCTCGCTAAAGACAACGTTTAGCAGCGGCTAGATTAGCGCGTCTAGCCCTAGTCTGTCCCGCTATTTAGGGTAGTCGACCTTACACGTCTTACCTCTTATCGTCGTAGGGCGGTACGTGCTTTATAGCCTAAGGTGTTGCGTATATACTATGTTATGTAGCCGCTCGTTGTGTTTATGTTGTTAGTCGCTATAGGTTACTAGTCCGGTGTATAGTACGTATATAATCTATTAAGTAAGGCGGTCTTACTTTGTTATTAACTCGTCTTTAAGCTAGGGGATTAGGTAACTTCGCTTAAACGACACCGACTGTGTTATAAACGCGTTATAAACCCCTTCCCTACTACCTATTATAAACGTGCGGTTCGTTTAGTTACTTTGTACGCTTCCCCCTTAGCTTCTTAAAGTAGACTCCCTTACGGGGTTGTTTAGTCCGCCGTATAGCCTGTCTATGCTTATGCTATTACTATAAGGGGAGGAGGGGATGCTTATAGTAAGCGCCCTTCTATATAGCGGGGATAAGCCTACCTCCTCCCTTTAAACCTAGGAAGACGCTCTTAACTCGCTAATCGTCTATAGGCGCAGCCGTTGTCTTAGTATATATAAGACTCGGTACTATTGCTAGTCGTTACGGCTTTGCTCCTCTCCTTAGCTAACTACCTAGCGTATCCGTCTCCTCTAAATGCTTTGCTCTAAGCTCCCGTCGGCGCTAAGGCTATACGTAAGCACTTTTACGTCTACCTTTGTACTACGCTCGCTCTCGCTACGTAGCTACTCTTAGATTATATTATCGTAGTCCTCCTCTATATGTTCTTCCTCCGTTATGTCGGCGTTATGTGTTAACGCTTAGCTAAGTTGCTATGCCTCGTCCTATTACCTTACTATTAGTGCCTACTCTTTTTATTTGTAATTATAGCTAACTTACATAGCTAAACAACGCCGCCGTTAATTGCTCTTATTAAACGCGCTCCTTTATCTTTTGTAGTGCATCTTATATACTGCTACTAAATATCCCGTTATTTAAATTATTTGTATTACTAGCACAAACTTTTATACCGTTATAGTCGTCTCCGTACTAGCTAGCTATGTGTCTTATTTAGTGCACTTTGTCGTCGCGTTAGCGTTTCTATTTATATTAATTATTAGTTAGCTTTATTCCCTACTTACTAAGACGCTACATTGTATAATAATACCTAGTACGAGTAGTTGCTACTAAATAATTAGACTCTTAACGATTTTAGGATGCTTATATAGTCTCCGTCTTAGTCCTATGTAAACTAAGACTAGTTAGTCTTAGACTTATTAAACGCCTATATAATGTTGTTTATTTCGTAGTAAATAATAAAGTGTAGATAATTACTTTGTATAAGGGGGGACGCCTTTATAATTTTTATAATTATTTCCTACTCTTCTTTTAGGTACGTACTCTTTACTAATTCTCCTTTCTTTTCTTTTTTATTCCTTTTAAGCTTAATCTATATTTTAATTTCCTGTTTTTAATTGTAGTATTACTATAGCGCTTAATTTTAAAATTAAGGGTGCCCTTATTTTTAACCCTACTATTTTTCTACCTTAACTATTTATAGAGTATTCTCTTTTACTTACTCCGTCTTATTTCTTCCTCTCTCTACATACTAAGCTACGCTTTTTACTATAGCCTTATCTCTGTAGTCCCGTCGCTTATCTACTAATACGTCTACTAAATAGCCGCTAAAGCGCCTATAATAAACAAAGCCGCCTTTACATGTTCTCTTTATCCCTCTTTAGTCTTCTTAATTACCGCTCTCTACTCTTCCCTTAACCCTCTCCTAAGGCGGCCCTTTACCTAGGCGCATCTCTCTCCTATCCTCTCCTTAGCCTACGGGCGCGCCGCCTACACCCGCCTCTTAGCATCCTTTAAAGGCGGCTAAGTACGCTTTAGAGGTTAATAAGGACAAGCACCTTTTACGCAGCTACAAAGACTTCTTAAAGAAGTAGCGTTTACACTATAAAAGTAATAGCCCTACGAGTAAGCACCTTAAGACCTTACTAAACGATACCTTCTTTAGTATGTTTATACCTAAGCGCGGTAGTTCGTAGTCGTAGTCTTAGTTATAGCCGTAGCGACAAGATGCCCCTTCTTCTCTATATATCCCTTTATAGTTCTTACTTTTTGCTCTTACTAACAACCTATATATATAGCCTTAGAAGCTTTCTTGTCGGCGGTACGCACGTTGCTACTAACTACTCTAACAACGGTTATAAGGGCCGTAGCGTAAGCTAAGCTTTTAGCTTAGCTATGCTAAAAGCTACAAACCTACTAGAAGGGGGGGATAATAGCGAGGCCGACGACACTACTACCTAATCGTTAAGTATAGTTATGTAAACTATCCGCCCGTTAAAGAGTTTGTACGGTTAGCTTACAACGAAGACGTAGTCGTTTAGCAAGCATAGCTAGCTTTATCTCGCTGCCGCTGCCTATGTGTAGTAGATGTCCTTCGACGGCGTAGTACTTAGTAAGGACCTTAACGTCTTACTACTTACCCTACTTAGGGATACCTTTAGCGATGCTAGTTAAAAGCGTGTTGTTAAGGCCCTTGGCTTGCTTTATAATAGCGATGTTGTTTATAAATGCGCTATTATAACCGCCGCTAATAATCTTATAGCTAACATAGCGGCTAATACGCCTACGCTATCCGCCTTTACTTAGTAGTTTAGCTAGGCTATCCGTTATAACTTAGCTAAGGACACTACCCTTAATAACGTGCGCGCCTTGTATACTAAGGTGTCCCTTATTTACGATTAAGATAACTAGTTAAACCTAGCCTTTAAGGACAACGCCTTAAACGGCGTTTTTATCGACGCTAGCTTTCCGTTTAGGATAGGTGTTACCTATTTAAGCTAGGTAGTACGGTTTATTAGCAAGCGCTTAGGGCTAGTAAATACCTAGCTACTAAAGACTATTTACGTATAGCGGCCCTACGCCGTCTTAGTCGATATCTTCGGCTTAGGCGTACTAGCCTTTGTCTTTAAGACATTCCTAGCTTGCTACTAAAGGCTGTCTTCGCGCTTTAGTAAGAGCGCGAAGAAGGAGGAGAAGTTGCGCCTTATAGTAAAGGCATTAGCCTCGGAGCTACCTACCCTTTTACGGGTTTGTTATACGTGTAAGGTGTATATTATGCTGCTTACTATTAGTACGTTTACTATTTTTAACCTTTTACGCGGTTTATTTATAACTAGTGTTCGCTATGTACTAAAGGGGGAAGGCCGCGAACTTATAAAGATGCCCTTATATAGTATACTAAACGTTAACGTAGACTTAGACGGCTATAGTAAGTATAGCTCTTTAGCGTAGGTTACTAACTTAGGTAACGACGATTAGTAGATATAATTACATAATAGTTTTGCTGTGTTAGCGTATTTTTTACTAGAGAGGGAAGACCTATACGTCTTTAAACGCTTAAATGCGTCGCCTACTTCGAACCGTTGCACCGTCTAATTTTCTAATAGTAAAGGGGGAGACCTATACGTCGCTAAATATAAAGATGCGCCGCCTACTTTAAACCGTTGCATTTGTCTAATTTTCTAATAGTAAAGGGAGAGACCTATGCGTCCCTAAACGCTTAGATGCGTCGCTTACTTAAACCTATTACATTTGTCTAGTTTTTTAACTATAGGGGGAGAGACCTATGCGTCGCTAAATATAAAGATGCGTCGCCTACTTAAACCTATTGTATTTATTTAGTTTTTTAACTATAAGGGGAGAGACTTATACGTCGCTAAATACAAAGATGCGTCGCCTACTTAGACCTATTACATTTGTTTAGTTTTTTAACTATAAGGGGGAATACTTATGCGTCCTTAAACGCTTAAATACGCTATTTACTTCGAACCGTCGCACCGTTTAATTTTTTATTAGTTAATAGTTAGGAGACCTATACGTCGCTAAACGCCTAAATGCTTAGCTAAACGCCTAAACCTATTGCATTTGTCCGATTTCTTAGTACTATAGTTACGCTACTATACGTATCTTATCTACTATAGGGCTATTAAACATAAGATCTCCTATAATATTTACTAAAAGATTTATTATTTTAGTCTTAGGCGCACCGCTAGCTACCTAACTAGTCTACTTTACGTACTACTATCCTACTACTTATACATTTACTACCCCTTCTAGGCCTAAGTACTCTTCTATGTTCTTACCGTAGGTTCCGCCGCTTTGCGCTTTGTGCCCTTCTTAGTAGTAGGCCGCGTAGTAGTAGGCAGCGGCGGGGCTAGCGGGAGGGCCGGCTCTAACAATTCCGCCTAAGGCCTTAGGGAAGAACGCATCGACGATAGCTCTAAATCCTCCGATAAGTCTACGGCGGGGGTTACTACGCGCGCTAAAGGGGCGGGGCTAAGCGACTAAGGGCTAAACTAGGCCGACTAGCTAGTTAGAGGCGGTGTTAGCTCGCGCGACGATAGATTTACTAAAGGGGTCGGCGTATAAGACGGTAGTTCTGCTACGAGCGTCGGCGCCCGCTCCGCTATAGTAATAGTAGCAATTAGCTAGCGGCGCTAAGTGTTACTAATCTTTGCAAAGGACGACTTCTCCTTAGCTAAGGACGACTTCTCCTTAGCTAGGGACGACTTCTCCTTAGCTAGGGACGACTTCTCCTTAGCTAGGGACGACTTCGTCTTACTAGCGGAGGACTTTAACTTGCTAAGGGAGGACGAGCTTACTACGGCGGAGGACGACTTTAACTTGCTTATAAGAGACTTTAACTTACTAAGGGCGGACGAGGTTACTATAGCGGAGGACGACTTTGCTTTGCTAGCGAGGGTTAAGCTTATTATAGCGGGTAGCGGGGTTGCCTTAGTAGGTAGCATTGTATTTACGTTGTTATTTACATTTAGCTTAAATTAAATCGCTTATATTTCGTCCCTATCCTCCTCTGCCTCTGTAACTAACTCTTCTTTTGTCTTAGCGGTTAGCGAAATGCTAGTTAGGAACCGGAGAATCTTATTCTAGCTCTTAAGATCTAGCTGTCCGCTAGCGGCCTAAGCCTCGGCTATCTTATCTTAGTTAACGTTAAAGAGCTAAACGAACTTTGCCCGCTTCTCCTTAAGGGAGATTATAATAGCTTAGGCAATAAAGCTAAGGAGTAACTTTAGCTAGGCTTAGTTTTACGTCTTATAACCTATTATAAACGCAAGCTTTGCAACTATTTAAGCGTATTAGTTAAAAGGCTAGCCTTAGAACTTTTTTATTACCTTATAGATAATTAGCGACGCTATATACCTAGTAACGCCGTTAGGTAGCTTAATGTTAGTTAAAAGCTAGGCGGCCTACTTCTTATACAGCCTAAGCTCCTACGGGTTGTAAAAGGACCCGTCGCACTTAAGGAGCGTCTATTCTACTAAGTACTTTTGTTTAATCTAGATAAGCCGGCTAATCGCTTAGTGCGTTGTATTGTGTAACTACGTATACTAGGCAATAATCCCGTTGTAATAGCTACCGTACAGGTTTAGCCCGTAACTAAACACGCTAAGCGACGTAATAAACACGTCGACGCCTAAGGTCTCGTCGTTAAACCGCCTAATAGACTACCGCTACTTAGGAGGGGAGTAGCTAGCCTATATAGACTTAATAAACAAGCTAATTTTAGTTAACGTTTAAACAACAATCCTACTATGTTAGCGTATTCCTTAGTAGGGGGGAGACTTATGCGTCGCTAAGCGCAAAAATGCGTTGCTTACTTAAGCCTATCGCATCTATCTAATTTCTTAGTAGTTAATAGTTAGGGGACCTATGCTTCGCTAAACGCCTCTTTGCTTAGCTAAACGGCTAAACCCGTCTTCCGCTTACTTACATTTGTTTAATTTAAAGGGGGGCGTACTTACTCTTATACGAACGGCTGTTTAACTATAACTAAAACGCGCCGTCCCTTTTAGTAAAGGTCGACCGCTATAAATACAATCTTTGCTATAATAGGAAAGTGCTTAGTAATAAATAAGAGGCAATTTATTCTCGTTATAGGCGGGATGTTAGTAGGGTTAATTAAGGTGTTCTACGTAAGCTACTAAAGGCCGGCTACTAGCCCTTCGTCTTGCATAGTCGCGGCCGTCCTAACGCTAAGGAAGCCCTTAGCCTTAGTCTTAATTACGCGTATTAGCATCCTATAGCCTGTATTAAACGATAGTAGGGAGGTAGTACGGTAATTAGCGTAAACTACTTAGTCGCCCTTTAACGTAGGGCGCTCCTAGTGTTTACTAATAACCTCTTCTTCGTCGTCGTCCTTATTAAGCTCGTCCGCTATGTCGTCGTCCTCGTCGTCCCCGTTATTATCGGTCTTATCTTAGTCCGTCTCCTTTAGGTACTTATCTACGTCCTCCTCTTCGCTTAGCTCGGCCTCCTCGTCGTCTTCGTTATTAGGGGTAATCGCTACTAGGCCGGCCCTCGTTTATAGTTGCATCGCCTTTGCCTTAGCGGCGGCGGCCTTTTAGCGCTACTGCTGCGCTATACCGACTTTAGCTTATTGCTTTACTATAGTACGGAATCTTTAGTTAATTAGGGTTTCGACACTGTCTTATATAAGCTTAGAAGGGTGCGTAACGACGTAGGTTTAGGTGCTATATAGCGGTATATTAACATTTAGAAATAATATTTAGCTGTTTAGCAACATTAACAGCGTCTTTATTAAGCGACGAAGCTAAAAGAGAGAAAGCGTTGCCCGTAGCGGCCCGCCTAAAAAGCTTTCCTTTTACATTATAAACTAAGCGGCGGTAAGAACCGCTTAAGGGTTAACCTACTACTACCGCTTACCGCTTTTGTTAAAGGCTTCCTAGCATTCCTATAGACTAAACGCTTATTTAAACATTTCGTCGCTAAACAGGGCGGGAAAGCTCTTAAATTCCTCGTATAGGTCGTAGCTAGCGTATAGTAGCTGCGCTACGACGCCCCTTATAAAGGGGACGTCGAAGCGTAAATGTACTAACTCTAACCTAATAGTTAGGATGCTACAGACATTGCGTATATAGTTTAAAAAAGGGGTAGCGCTAACAAACAAGACCTTGTCTTTCTTAAGCGACTAGGCCGCCTACGTAAACAACTTATTAAGGAAACGGATATATTAGCACTCGTTTAAAATTAGTGTACTAAACCTAACGTTGTAAAGGGGGTACCGTAAACCCCTTATAATAACAAAACCTAAACGGTTATTTTTCTTAGTAGCTTCGTCGTCCTTTGCTTAAACTATTACTTCGACCTACTTATTATCGTCTTTAATTTCGTTAACCTTTATCTTATACTCGTCCGCCTCGTCCTTTAGATTTGCTTCGTCGTTTATGTTATTAACCGTATATTAGACCTTAGCGCCTTTTGTAGCACTATTACGTATAATAACTATTTAACGCGCTAGAGTTATATATATTATAAGAATAATAGTCTGCTTAGTTTAGTTAGTAGGGGGGGTGTTAGTATGCCCTTAAAGGAAATTTACGTCGCAAACCAAAAACCTACGCATTTAAGCGTTTATAAGAGGAGTAAACAACCCTTTTACCTTTTAGTCCTTTTTTCCTTAGTTTATTATAGCACGCCTTAGAAAGGCGTCCTACTCCTCGCTAGTAATTAACGCTTCCCTAAGCTCTTAGTCGCTCTTATCTTACAATCCTATTAGATTGCCGTAATATACTTTAACGTAGAAAAATTCGTTAAATATACGGCGAGTCTCTTAGAAAACTTAGCTAATTACGGAAGCTAAGACGACTAGCATGTACGGGCGGAATGTTAAGGTTTTTAGGTCCTTCTCTTAGTAGCATACCCTTATGTATAGCGCTAGTATATACGTCGCCGTCTTACTTATTCCCGTCTCGTTAGCGAGTAGCGCGAATTTTAGCGGGGTAGTGTTTATTACGCGTTAGGTAGTAGTAGCGTTTGTTTGTTATTAGCGGCTATGTAGCGCTAGTAAACATAGGCCTAACATACTAATAACCTAGTAGGGCTTAAATTCGAAATCGGGCTAAACAAGAGTAGTAAAGCCGGACTAGTTATTCTTCGCCGTTATATTATACTTACTAACCGCCTTAGTAATAAGAACATAGTTCGTAGTAGTCTCGTTAAGGATGCGGTTAATAGTACGTACGTAAGTCTCGGCCGACTTAACATTAAGCACTATAAAGGCATTATAAACAACGTCCTTACTAACGACGCGCATAGTTACCTTGTAAATGTCTTACTCGTTATTGTTAATAGGGCGCATTAAGACGCTATCCTCGGTAAGCGTCTTAATTACTAGCTCCGTCGCTTTATTAGCTGCCTTAGCGCGCCCCTTAAGCGGGCCGCTATAAAGTAGCTGCCCTATACAAAGCTTATAAAGCTTTGTAAGAAAATTTAGTGTTATAATATTAATAAGCTCCCGCCTCTCCGACTTATAAAGCAGCTCCTATGCTTAGCTTTAGGCGAAGAGATTAGTAGTCTTATTTATGTTCTTTAGCTTAGCTATAATTGCGGTAACCGTTTCGTTAGCTTCTATACGTAAGTTGGATAGCAAGAGCGGCTAAAGCTTCTTAGGCTTTACTAGCATTGCTACGCGTATACAAGACACATAGCTGTTAGAGTTAGCGCGTATTAGCTTAATAAGGCGGCTAACTTCGGAGCGGTAGGTAACATTTGCTACAATTGTTTACAACTAGCCCTTTAGTAGGATTTTAAACCTATTAAACGCCTTAGCGAAGGGAACTAGTATTACTTAGTTTTTTACACCCTAAATGTTAAATAGCTAGCTCTTCCCGCTACGTTTATTAAGGAAGGTGCGTACAGCGACGAAGCCCCTTAGCTAGTCGTCGCCGCTATAGCCTAAAATCGTTCCTTTCTTGTTAGATACTAAGAACCTAATATTCTTTTATAGCCTATCCGTTAAGAACCGCATTACGTTATATACTATAGCTACTAAAATAGCCCTAACATTAAGTAAGCTCTTGCTAAATAGGCTTAGCGCGGCCTTCGTTAACCTTGTAGCAATCTTATTTTTACTAACTGTTATCTTACTTATTAGCTCGTTGGATTTGCTAATTATTAGAAGTGCTTTAAAAAACTATGTTTTAGAGGGAGCCTTTCGCCCCTTACATCCTTTAAAATTGTTTTTTATAGCCCTTATGTATATCTTTATAATGTCGGCACCTTTGCTATAGTTAGCCGAGTAATATATTTATAAAACAGCTTTTTATATGTAAGTAAAGGGGGTATGTAGCGACTCGTCGCTAACGGCGCCTCTTTGCTTAAATACTAGCAAAGGTGTGCTTATGTATTGCGGTAAGGGGACTAGCTACTAAAACCTTAGCGCCTCTTTACGTAAATTACGGGCATGTAGGGCTGTTTAGTTTAGTGCTAGTAGCCGCTGTATTCTAGCGCATCTTCCCCTTAAGAGACGACTAGGACGGTGTATAAAACGGGATGTAGGAAAGGGCATAGGTACTAACTTACACTTTGTGTTTAGCTACGTTAAGAAGGCATTTATACTACTAAACTTAAGGAAGGCGGCGGCTTTACGGTAGTTGTCTATCTTGCCCTTAAACGGCTTAAGGCAGCTAATATAGTCCTTTATAGGAATTTTATACAGCCTACTAACTAACTCGGCTTAGTCGATCTTACCCTCGCTCTCTTCGGTTTATAGGGTAATAACGTAGGGCTAGGAGTATTCGTGCTAAGGCGGTGTACAGAGGTTAGTAGTTAACACACTCTTATAAGCAAATACGTTGTTAGTCTTTATTCCGTTAACGGTTATAAATGCCCCTTCCGGAGTCTCGTAGTCGTCTCCTTTACTAGCTTTAGGCTTTGTTCTCGTCGTCTTAGTAGTAGGGTTTACAACCCTCCGCTGTCTACCTTTAGGCGGCATAGTTTGTTTGTTATTAGTTGCTAGTAAATAATATAGTTACGCTATAACTTAGCGCTCCTTTAGGTAAAAGATGCGTAGTATTAACCTAGTTTTGTAAGCGTAAGTTTAATCTAAGTAAAGTTAAAAATAAATTTTAATTATTTACGTAGCTATATACCTTGCTACTTACCTTACTACTATATAAAATAAAACAAATGTAATAAGAGGAAAAAGGCGCGACTAAGGGTTGCAATGCCTCCTTTAGTTAGCTAGTTAACTCTTTTTTAACGTACGTAGTATTAACTTACTAGTTTAGGAGGAGGGTTAGAAGAAAAAAAGAGAGGAGAGATTAACGGAGAGATTAGGAGGGAGGAGGAGATTATATACTCCTTGCGTACCTTCCGTTTCCGGCTAAAAAGTACCTCCTTTGTGCCTTCTTTAAATAGACTTTAGCGTCTCCTTTTAACCTCCTTTTGCATACGGACGGCTGCTTTATTACAACGCATCTTTCCGTTAAGAGGTGCCTTATACTTTAAATAATTACGACGTATCTTTCCGTTAAGAGGTGCCTTATACTTTAAATAATTACAACGCATCTTTCCGTTAAGAGGTGCCTCGTACTTTAAATAATTTTAACGCATCTTTGTATTAAAAAGTAAATTATACTTAAAATAATTATAGCGCATTTTTACGTTAAGAAGTAACTTATACTTTAAATAATTATAACGCATCTTTCCGTTAAGAGGTGCCTCGGTGTTTGTTACGTTGCTATCTTTATATATATATAGCTACGCTATTAGTCTTAAATAAACGTTATTTAGTAGTTAGAAAGAGAATAAGTATATAAGTTTATATTTAATAATTATGTTTTTATATTATATATAATACTACTTCTAATTAATATTGTGTTTAATATAAAGATAATATGTAATACTTTTATAACTTATAAGCTGTAGTATAGCTAGTTATATAAGTAGCTTACTACTACTAGTATGCATTATACATAGTTATAAATATTGCGTTTATTCTATAATTTATTTGTTTTTATATGTAATTATCGTACTCCGTACTATAGGAGGATCCTACTCTTGCCTACCTCCTACATAGTATTTAACTTAAGTTAAAACGGCGGGAGTGTAGCGCCGTAGTAAGGACTGTGGCTGCGGCGCCTTAGCAGGGAGTATAGCGCCGTAGTAGGGACTGTGGCTACGGCGCCTTAGCAGGGAGTGTGGCGCCGTAGTAGGGACTGTAGCTACGGCGCCTCGGCGAGGAGTGTAGCGCCGTAGTAGTAACTGTGGCTATAGCGCCTCGGCGGAGAGTGTAGCGCCGTAGTAGTAACTGTGGCTGTAGCGCCTCGGCGTAGAGTGTAGCGCCGTAGCTACTAGACGGGATTTCGAAGTTTAACCGCTAGCCTAACGCTATAAATGCCTTATGCCTAAATAGTATTATAAACTAGTTACTTTGTTACTAGGTAAAGTGCTTTATAAAGGTAAGAGTTGTATGCTACGGACTAGGCGTAAGGAAGCGTTTAAATATTAACGATAAGAAATAATTAAATTTATATATAAAGAGGATATATTTAATCTTTATAAAAAGATTAATAACATACAAATTACTACTTCCTTATATAGTAAAAAGATTAAGGATATACAAACTACTACTTCCTTATACGGTAGGTAAAAAGATTAAGGATATATAAATTACTACTTCCTTATATAAAGTGTAGTAAGTAGCGGTGTAAAGGCGGTATAGGGACAGGTTGCAAAGTAGAACAACGACCGTAATGTGCGCTTCTTTATAGTTAGGACCTCGCTTAGTAGAAACCATCTACTTAGTTAGTAAAGAGGGAGAGTTATATGTTTTAAATTAAGCGTAAGGAAGCGTTTAAATATTGCTAAAGGCGTAAGAAATAATAACTAAGCGGTAACCCTACGCTGTAAATGCCTTATGCCTAAATAGTATTATAAACTAGTTACTCTGTTGCTAGGTAAAGTGCTTTGTAAAGGTAAGAGTTGTATACTACGGACTAGGCGTAAGGAAGCGTTTAAATATTACTAAGGGCGTAGGAAATAGTAACTAAGCGGTAACCCTACGCCGTAAATGCCTTATGCCTAGATAGTATTATAAACCGGTTACTCTATTACCGGGTAAAGTGCTTTGTAAAGGTAAGAGTTGTATACTACGGACTAGGCGTAAGGCAGCGTTTAAATATTGCTAAGGGCGTAGGAAGTAATAACTAAGCAGTAACCCTACGCTATAAATGCCTTGTGCTTAGATGGTATTATAAACCGGTTACTCTATTGCTAGGTAAAGTACTTTGTAAAGGTAAGAGTTGTATGCTACGAACTAGGCGTAGAGAGGTGTTTAAATAAGTTAATTTAAGCGTAAAGGGTATAAATTTAATAGTAAGAACATGTAGATTGCTACTTCCTTATATAGTTAAAAGATAAACAAAAACCGTAGTTATAGTATTAAATTAAATATATTTCATCTAAATATAAGGTCTGCTTTTTATTTGCTACTTTGCTTACTATGCCGTTATTATACTATTATATAGTTTACGTTTTAATTGCTTAATTGCTTTTCTTCTTATAGTATCTACTATTAGGGTCTGTTGTTATATTAACGCCTATTTGCTTAGGAGAGGGGGGTTTAACGCATTTAGGCGTAAAAAGCAGTATTACTATATTACTTTGTATTTACGTATTTAGGCGTAACGTTAGGGTTTGTTATTATATTAACGCTTATTTGCTCGGAAGAGGGGGGTTTAACGTATTTAGGCGTAAAGGGCAGTATTACTATATTACTTCGTATTTACGCATTAAGGCGTAACGAAGCACACTAGTGTTAGTGTATACTATGTTACGCTTAAATATGTTTTACGCAATTAGGCGTAAAGGGACGCATGGTTATGCTATAGGGTGTATAAAAAAAACTCTGTTATAAATACTAAGTTCGAGCTATTGTTGTTATTGTTGTTGTTTTACGTAAATTACGCTACTATTTAGGTCTAGTACGTGTTTTAGACGCAACAGTGCGCATAGACATTTTTATAAGTTTTACTCGTCTAGCGCAGCGTAAAATGTTTTCGTTATTCTTACCTTATATTCTTTTTTTTTTTAATAAAAACCCTCTTCTAGTCTACTTAAGGTCTAATCTATTACGCTTCCTATTTACCTCCTCGTCGCTTATGCTAACTATATTAATACTACTATTCTTCGAGTACCGCAAAGGAGGTTTAGTAGTTTGCATTTATACAAAGTATAGCTAATTAAGCTATACTAGCTTTTGTTTTACAATAAGCCTTTGTATTGTAAAACGCATTTGTGTTATAAAAAGTTTTTATGTTGCAAAAAGCTTTTGTTTTATAAAAGACGTTTGTTTTATAAAAAGCTTTTACTTTATATAAAGTAAAGCTATAAAACAAAGGCATTTTATTTAAATAATAAAAGTTGTATGTAGGGCCGTTAAACATAGGATTTAGCTTATTCTTCTGTTTTTTAGACCCACTTTTCTAGAAACCTAAACCTATAGCCGTAGTAACATTCGTTGTTTTTCGTCGTCTTTCGCTGTTTCTCGTCGTCTTTCGTCGTCTTTCGCTGTTTCTCGTTGTCTTTTATCGTCTTTCGCCGTTTTTCGTCGTCTTTTATCGTCTTTCGCCGTTTCTCGTCGTTTTTCGTCGTCTTTCGCTGTTTCTCGTTGTTTTTCGTCGTCTTTCGCCGTTTTTCGCTTTTTTTTATTGTTTTCGCTATTTTTCGTTGTCTTTCGTTGTTTTTTGCTATTTTTTACCGTTCTCCGCTGTTTTCCGCTGTTTTTTGTTATTATGTGTTGTTCTTTGCTGTTTTTCGCTATTTTTTGCTTTTTTTCTTTTTTTCTAGCGGTCTTCGTCGCTTTTCTTTGCTTTTTGCTGTTTTTCGCTGTTTTTCGTTGTTTTCCGCTGTTTCTTGCTGTTTTTTAGCGGTCTTTGTCCCTTTTCTTTGCTTTTTACCGTTTTTCGTTGTTTTTTGCTGTTTGTTAGCGGTTTTTACCGTTTTCGCTGCTTTATGCTATTTTCGCTGTTTTCCGCTGTTTCTTGCTATTACCTGCTGTTACCTGCTGTTTTTTAGCGACTTCCGTCGTTATTTGCTGTTCTTAGGTATTGTTCGTCGCTCGTCTTCGCTTTTTACCCTTTTCGCTGTTTTTTATTAGTCTTTACCGGTTTCTACCGTTTTCGTTGCTTTATGCTGTTTTCGCTGCTTTATGCTGTTTTCGTTGCTTTATGCTGTTTTATGCTGTTTTCGCTGCTTCATGCTGTTTTATGCTGTTTTCGCTGCTTTATGCTGTTTTATGCTGTTTATGCTGATTCTCGTCGTTCTTCGCTGTTTATGCTGTTTATGCTGTTTATGCTGTTTTTCGGCGGGTTTCGTTGCTTTTTAGAGTTTGTATCGCTTTCTACCGCTTTCGTCGTTTTCGTCGCTTTTACTATTTCTTACCGGTCTCTGCTGTTTTTTCGCTGTTTTTATTTGTTGTCCGCTGTTTTCCGCTATTTTATGCTGCTTTTCGTTTCTTTTTGCTGCTTTTTGCCGCTTTACGCGTTTTGCCGCGTTATGCCGCTTTTTATTGCTATATGCTGCTATATGCTGCTGTTTGTTGCTATTTGCTGCCGTATGCTGCTGTATGCTGCTGTATGCTGCTGTATGCTACTTTAGCTATCTTGCGTTGTTTTTAGGTCGGACTTGCGGCGGGCGCTCTCGGGCATGTCGAGCTCTTTGCCGGCGGCCAGCTAGGCGGCGCGGTCCTTGATGCCGTTCTAGTCGGACATAACGAGGCCGTCGTAGGCCTTGTCGTCCCGCAGGACCATTGTGATACAACCTACTAATAGCAAGGGATTTAGGCACGGTAATATATTGTAGAGTCTTAACACTATCTTAGCTATCTTAGCTATTCTTCTTTATTTTTACTATTTAGCTATTTAATATTAGAAAATCATAGCGTATAAAGTAAGTAATAGCACTATCTTTATGTCTCGTCGTTTTAGTTTTAGCTAAGCATGTTAATATAGATCTCTAGCATCTTATAGTTGTATACTCTCGTATTGCAATCCTCTAGGAATCTAAGCATTCATAGAGCTTTTGGTTACATACTAATGTTTATACACCCTTTTACATACAGTTCCGCTCGCTAAGAACGCTGAAACTCAAGCCTTTACGGCCGTTGTAGCGTCTCTCAACAGCTCAGCTGCCTTCGCTGACCGGGGCGTTATACTGGCCGGAAACGGCAGAGGTTGTCTATAGCCGTATTAGCAGATTAATAAAGTTAGGTAGTGCTAGACCAAAGGGTTTAGAGACGATCCACACTTACGATTGGCCAAGATACGACCATTCAGGTTCGAACGGAGTGCGCTGTCCATTTTTATCCAGTGGATACTCAACTTTCATCGTGGCGAGCATGTTGGCCAGGACGATCAGTAGGCTATTCTCGGCCAGGGCTCTTCCAATGCAAACACGACGACCAAAGCCAAAGTTGCCCACAGGATATGGTTCGCCATTGCCGCCCTCTTTCTTTGGGAGATATCTCTCGGGCCAGAACTTGAACGGCTCAGCGTACACATCCTCATTGTGATGCATGGCCCAGACGTTCTGATAGACAATTGTTCCTGCAGGGATAAACATGCCGTTGTAGACATCGTCTGCCACGGCAGCATGAGGAATCCCCAAAGGCGACAGCGGGTTCATACGGAACGTCTCCTGCAAAACGAGATTCATGTAGGGCAGGCTTGGAATGTCATCCCAGGTAGGCAGCCGGTCTGTCCCGACGACACGGTCGATCTCAGCCTGGGCCTTGGCCTGGGTATGTGGATTCTGCATGAGGTACAAAACAAAAAGGATGGCTGTGGTGGCCGTCTGCATATTACACGAGTCAAACGGAGTAAAAACGTGTGTGGCACTGCGGGCGGATAGAAGGCTTTTACCGTATCATTTCCGGCAATGTAGATTGCCGCAGAAGACCCACGAATGTCGTCCATGGTAAACTCGTTGTCGATACCGTTTTCCGTATTAGTTTTGTAAATACCGAGACGGTCATGGGCAAAGCATTTCCGGTGAACCTTCTCTTCCTAGCAAAAAAACAAACTTAGTATAATAGTAAATAAAATTTTCCAGTATTGCCAAACTCGATGCCGACACTTACGACTTCTTTCTTGGCTTGGAGAAAAGGAATATCCGTGATCGCCTCAATGGCCCAACGCCACTTGCGGGCATAGCGGAGCCTCTCCATAAAGGGAAGCCAAGCAGGCAGATACCGTGCTGTTTGTGTTAAATTGTAGATTATGAGAAACAGCTGCACCGGCCGGTGTGACGGCGATGTGATCGCTGAAATACTGAATATATAACTCACTGGCTGGGAAGCGATCGACGATGCTGCTTGCCGGGGCCCCAGAATTTCCAATGGCCTCGGCGGCATCGTCTGCAATCTTGATCCATGGACTGTTCGGTCCATCGACATCGATGCCAAAGGAGATGTTTAGCACGATGGCAACGGCAAAACGCCGGACCGCGCTTAGCCAGTTGTCGGCATCGCCAAGGATGCTCTTCAGGCATATAAGAGCCTGTCTTTGCTGGTTGTCTTGATACTGACGGATCTGCGTCTTGCTAAATGCTGGCTGCAGGACCTTGCGGTGGCGCTGCATCTGTGGTCCCCAGCGGAGCCATGTAAGCGTCGGGGCCCATCCCATCCTACAAGTGGCAAGCACGGCGGTTAGTTCTCTGCACGCTATGTGTGAGCTAGATGCATGGCTGGAGATCCCTTCTCACTCTTCAAATAGGGTAAATCTGGGCCTGTCGCCATAATTCGCCCCGCGCTTATCCAGAAGGTCGACAGCTGACTGAAGACTGTTGAGGACGATCCATTTTGTTCCAAATGTCTCGAAATAGAGAACATCAGACTCTGCACAACATTTTGGTTAGCCCGTGGATATCCCTCCGGCTTCAGAGACAGCTGTACGCACTATATTCCTTTGACCACTTTGCGTACTGTTCGAACGGTGCAGAAAACGGGATTTTTCTGTAGTGTCCAAGCAAAAACTCGCCGGGAGGGCCTGGAGGCAGGTTGTACTTCCGCTTTCCAAAGACTCGTGGAACAACGTAGACAATGACGAAAAGTAGAATACCAGCAGCGCCAATTAGCGTCAAGGGTGGCAGTCCGAGGAAGTCCATGGCTGCAATTTTGGTGGCTTATCGGCGCATCGCCCATCAATGTTGCGAAGCAGACCAGGTTCCGTGCGCGTAAGACCGAAGACGTGAGGGGCAGGCCTCTATAGCCATTCAGATCAGAAATAACTAGCGACGAAATGAGTTAGCTTTTCGGACCCGGATAGAACTTCTCGGATGCTATCCTAGATAAGAAGGACTACTGCCTATCCGGCCGGCACTTCTGCCTATCCGCAAGCCAAATAGAGAGCATGTTTGATCCAATTGAAACGACGGCAGTGCAAACATGGACACGGCGCGGACAAGAGAATCAGTGCGTATTGCCGCTTCGCGCCGCCTTACAGAATACCGCTCTTGGATGGCATATATCATTTTTCACAAACAGCTGTGCTTTATTGACTATGTGAACACTCTACGTTGGCCATGACCATCCCTGTCGCAGACCTTTGACTGCTTCATGCGACGCCACAACATCGCCCATCTTTGCTCTTATATCGAATAAATTGGCGAAGTGTGTCTCCTTGCAGGTATCCGCACACGCATCGGCGGCAATCTGCACGAATGCTTGTTAGTCCCCAATTTGTAAACTAGACGAGACAAGAAAGAACAAAGCAGAAAAAAGAAGAAGGAAGAAGGAAGAAGGAAGAAGGAGATTGGGAAAACGCACGATCCCTCGGAAGCCAAGTCCTTGGGCATCCAGAATGCTCTGACGGATCTCGCCGCCTGTTCGCGCTCCACAAAAGACAAGGGTGTCGACACCGAGAAACGTCAGCTGCATGGCCAGATTCGTGCCAAAAAAGGCGCTCGCAAATTTCTTGTCGATGAGGAGATCCGGAACCATCTTTGCGCCCTTAACAATCTCCCGCTGCGGTTCCAGACCGTCCAGAAAGGCCACCTTCCCCATGCTGCTCTTGTCACAAAAGACGTCTAAGACGTTGGCAGAGACCTTGCCTGTCCACCGTCCTGCATCACGTAGCTTTGGATTTGTGAACAACGTGCGGGCCCAGATGACGGGACAGCCACCGGCCCGCGCAGCAGCGATGAGAGTGGCGATCGTTTCCGGGAGCGCGGCACCCGTACCGCACGTGGAGTCGAGTAGCGACAGAGGCGACGCCGCAGAGAAGTAAGCGGCACCGACGTCGAGGATAAGAAGCGCTGGTCGCGCCCCCCAGCCGAGGGGCGGCTGCGCTTTGTTTGAGATAGACTCCGCGTATGCGGGATAGTCGGATGGAGAGAGTACTGTCATGGTTGAGACTGGTTTTTTTTCACTTAACAGATTGGGAGAGGAGAAGGGAAACAAAACAGAGAGCATTTGCATGTCTACGCACGCTTCTGACTTTACGGAGTAATGCAGGAGTGGATGCGCGCCGGCCGGGACTTCATTATCCGGCCGGCACACTAAAGCGCCTGAATGACACTGAGCTGATGCAAGAAGTGGTATTTCTGATCACTATTTGCTCTAAATATTATACAGGCCTTATCACCAGGTCCAAAGACTGTCAATGTCAAAAGGGACCCATACATCAATCATGCCATAGCTCCCATTGCCCAAAAACTCTGTTAGTTCCGACTCGAAGGAC
This sequence comes from Leptographium radiaticola, assembly GCA_019925535.1. Classification (NCBI taxonomy): domain Eukaryota; kingdom Fungi; phylum Ascomycota; class Sordariomycetes; order Ophiostomatales; family Ophiostomataceae; genus Leptographium; species Leptographium radiaticola. Next base: position 27,785 of record JADHKK010000026.1, read on the forward strand.
GGATTATCGCTGTGAGAGCCGTTCACGTGTGTCTGCTCGTCGGAGGAATCCTGGCTAGCGTTCTCCATGCTGCCCTCCGTTGAGTTCCTAGTCGCCGAAACTGCCGCTTCACTAGGCATCTCTAGACTGGCAGGGGTGCGTCGGCCATTGTTCTGGCTGCTGCCGTTGCAAAAGTCTATATCATTATCGCCCTCGGCACATCCGGTCGGCATCAGGTTGTAAGACCGGAAGTAGGGGGACGACGCCGCTCTTGTTAGCGAAGCCAGCCATCTAGATGCAAGCGGCCAAGTGTTTTGCAGCTCCGATAAGATCTCGAATGCCCGTGTCAGGTTGGGCTGTGCCGATGGTGCAAGACGGGGACATACTTGAGAATTGTAAGTACATAGCTAACAGTTATTTAGCTCTTAAACAACACTAACATATTGGAGTCCGCAAAAGCTGCAAGAATAAAGTTCCGGAGACGTATAGGGAGAAGAGCTGATATTTGTTAGCAATGGTACGATTGAGAAGCCAGCAGCGCACGAGGTGCTTGAAGCCTACAAGGATGGCGGAGAAGCCCTCATTTTCGGCTCTGTTGGACATAAACCAGTCGACTGGTTCCAGCAAAGCGCGGACGTTTTCGAAAAGGTCGTCGGCCACTGTTTCCCAGAAGTGAGGCGGAGCATCGCCTTCGACCCTGCCGACTTTTGAGATGCTGGCAACCATGCTGGATTGTTCAAGAGGTTAGTACATCTATCTCCTCAACAGCCTTAGCAGCGACAAATTTGGTAGGCGCGCACTCTTCGAGATATATCCTCCGGATCACAATGTTTGTCAGGCGCACCACCATAACGATGCTCAGGTAGGCCAGATGTACCTGCTCGGCGCTGTGGCCGCGCATATTCCAGACACTCCACTTGTGACCGTCTGGTATGTTCTGCTCCCACTCTACCAGCGTTCGGCACATTCGGGCAAAATTACTCTTGTCATCCCAGGGCGGCAGCCCGTCCGAGCAGAAGTCGGCCGGCTGCGCATTGCGGGCCACGCTCCCCCACAGGCTGTGAGCTTGGAGGAGGGTGGCAAAGATGGATCGCGACGGCAGGGCGACGAGGTCGGGCCGCAGCCGGGCTGCCTTTGTACCCGGCATAGCGGCGCGAGCGAGAGGGATGCGGCCAAAGGCAAAGTCGGACTCCTCACTCGGCAGTAGGACGGTGATATCATCAGGGCCAAATGGCACGGGTGACGCATGACTCGTGTACAGGTTATCCTCAGCTGTATACATGTATTTTCGTCAGTTGCGGTCAGGACTCGATATATGGGGGAGAATGGACCTCACTTTCGAGGACCCAAAAGGTCCGTCTTGCAATTTCGGAGTTGACAATGTCGTCTGTGGTGGCATTTGGGGGAAGCCTGTACGTCTCTTCTCGGTGCAGGCGCAGAATTCCGGCCACTATGCAGTGCTGTTAGTTTTTGATGTGTCTTATCGTCACATATATTATGGTGTTGAACAACTCACTTCGGACTGCAATACCCATGTGCATCTGTTCGCGGCGTGAGAAATTGGAGCTGCAAACGATTGATCGACTCCGCAGCTGGGTATACACTTACCGAGCTTCTCATCTTATCACCATGGCCCCACTGTGCTAAAGCAAGCAGGAGGAAAGCCTGGATATTCTCTAGCGAGGGATCGTACATGGCGCTGCCTACGAGGCTGGAGGCATGCTGCATAAAATACTCACTGGCTGCCTGGCCGCTGCCGTACCGCTTGATGAGACAGGGTGTAAAGCGGCAAGACACGCTAAGGATGCTCAGGAGCAGAAAGACGGGTATGGAGTCCATATCGTGGGCCAGCTTTTCGAGAAAGAGACGCTTCGAGAAGAAGCCGACCTGGAAGCAAGCCGTCCACATGACCTTACAGCCCTCGATGACTTCCTTCTGCGGGGGGAGAACATCCTGTGCTGCTGCTTTACTCGACGTGAGTGGCGATTCTAAAGTAGACGGTGATGGTGACGGGATGGTGCTCTGCTGAGGCCTGTTCTTGGCTGTGAGTGGCGATACATGATGGAGGAAGGGTAGAGTGATGATCCGACCCACATGTCCACAACTGTCGATACAGCGACGGAGGCGCCGGATATCCGCGTCTTGGTGGCTGATGAAGATGGATCAGCCACATCTCGCTGTCGTGCATGGGTCTTCTCTGTTCGGTACTGTGGATTTTCAGAGCCGAGGCTTTCACAATTTGGGAAGGGAGGCAGAGATAGAGCCTATCTTACTCCTCTGTCATAGTGACTGTGGCCCCTGGCGGGAAAGAAGCTACATTGCACGATGCTTCCCTTAGCATGTTGCTACTCGAGGAGACATCGTTCGTGTCGGGCCGGAAGCATGTTTATTCTATTACCACTCGCTCGAAAAGGCAGCCCCGGAACGCTGGCAGCCGTCGCAGGGCGCCTTGCCATTTTTCGTGACGCACTTGGTGCGAAGACGCCGACATCTAACCACGAACGCATATTGTTACAATAGCTCTGTGAATAATAATCGAGCACAGAGTACGAACCTTCTGCAAGCTACACTTGCCCGGTTCAGTTTGACAGACTCCTGGCCTGCATTGAGCAGATGCGTCTGCCGGCTGTCCATGTGGGAAGAGTAAGCAGGGGTCGGCAGACATGCAAGAAAGGCAAAGGAAAAAAAAGGAAGCCTGCCAGCTTTGCCGGCCTGGGGGAGCAGCGACCCGTTTATAATCTGCCTGCCGGGTGGGGGCTTGAGAAATGATAAGAGCCGGCCGAAGAGCTAGCTTGGTACATATGTATCTGCAAGTGCCTCGTTATCTCGACTTCCGTCCCGAGGCCATCAGACGACGATAGATTAGGACTAGAACCCTGTAATAAAGTAATGATAAAAAAAAACCCAATCTTCATTCTGCTTACATGCGGCAGGCAGGTCGAGATTAAAGATATAATAATTTGCCAGAGGGAACTCGGGGGCTGTGGTGACCGTTTCTTGGCAAGAATTAATAGCTATCCAAGCTTCTGTTATTTTACAGCCTCTGCCGGCTATCGAAGCTCAAACCCGCAAACCAAATGGGCGAGTTTGTTCCGTCACCAATCGAGACCACGGCGGCTGCATTAGCGATGGCATCAACATATGGCAGGTCTGCGACAGACGGATTTACCTACGGGCCAAGTGCGCACGACCCGTACAGATATATGCAGGGCTTTGGCAATCGCTTTTCATCAGAAGCTGTGTAAGTTCAATGTTGAGGGTCGGTTATCCTTGACTTGCAGACGTCCATGCTAATTTTACAGGCCAGGAGCACTGCCAGAATGTGGCCGAAATGTCCCACAGAAGTGCCCGTTTGATCTCTACTCAGAACAGCTAAACGGGACATCGTTCATTTCGCCGAGACAGTCTCTCCAGCATGTGTGAGTAGCAAACACAAAAACAAAACAAACGGAATCCACAACGCATGATGCATAATGCAAAACTTGTCGCTACCGATTTTTAAACAAAAATTGACGAGAATTACACCCTCACAGATGGATGTACCGTATCCGCCCTTCGGTCGCGCACCGCCCCCTCGAGCCCATGCCCGACAACGACGACATTCAGGCTTGCTTCTCGCCAATGAACCCATCTGTCCGGTACACGCCGCTCGACTACACGTGGGCCCCGCTCGACATTCCGCCCGCAGCGCAGCCGACGACATTTATTGACGGGCTCAAGACCATGGGCGGCCACGGCGACCCGACAACAAAGGAGGGCATCGCCGTCCACATGTACGCGGCCAATGCCGATATGACCAACGAGGCCTTTTGCAGCAACGACGGCGATTTCTTAATCATCCCCAATGAGGGCCGCCTGGACATCCTGACGGAGCTGGGCCGCATGCTCGTCCGGCCTGGCGAGATCTGCGTCATCCAGGCGGGCATCCGGTGGAAGGTCGCGCTGCCCGACGGCGCCGCCAGGGGCTACGTGCAAGAAATATTTGGCTCTCACTACGAGCTTCCTGAGCTGGGGCCGCTGGGGAGCAACGGCATGGCGCTGCCCAAGGACTTCAAGATCCCGGTCGCCAGCTTTGACATGGACGGGTCTGCGTGGAGCATTATCTACAAGCTGGCCGGCAAGATGTACAGCTACAGGCAGTCGTGGACGCCCTTTGACGTTGTCGCCTGGCATGGGAAGCAAGTATTAAGCCCTGTGTGGTGGGGATGAGGGAGGGGAACACCCCCAAAAAAGAAATGCACTAACAACCGAAATAGCTATGCACCCTACAAGTATGAGCTCTCCAACTTTGTGGCGTTTAACACGACACTCAAAGAGCAAGTAGACCCGACCATTCACACCGTCCTTATGGCTCGATCCAAGATTCCGGGCGTTTCTCTGACCGAGTTCGCGGCCTTTCTGCCAAAGTGGCAGACAAGCGTGAACACGTTTCGGCCACCGTACTACCACCGCAACATGGCGACAGAGATTGGCGGGCTGATCTACGGAAAGTATGGTGGCAGTGCGCGGCAGCAGGTTGCTGGCGGCCTTACGTTCGAGAACAGCTACATGGCACACGGAGGTAAGCGAAGGAGGGAAGAGAAGAAGAAAAAGAGAGGAAAAGAAGAAAATCTGATCCAATGCTGTCAAAACAGAGACGTATGACGCCTGGTCAAAGGCAACGACGGACGATCTCGAAAACGTCCTCGTCGGTACCGAGAGCCTGGCCTTTATGCTTCACATTAGCTCACACTTCTCGCTCACGACGTTTGCGACGGAACGCCACAGTAGCATCCGGCCCCAGCGTCCAGAGCTGTGGACGAACGTCCAGGCCCACTTCCTCGACCACATTCCGGCTATCAACAAGATGCTGCAGGACAAGGGCCTGACCACACTTGGCACTCCTTAGTGAAGGGGAATTGAGAATGAAGAGAGATGCCTAATTGTTTTTAACAAATAGTAGCAAACATGTTGGAACTGATCTTCTCCATCGGCAGCAGGCTTTGCTGCGTTTGCTGCACCCCTGAGCCAGTTGAATGTGCGCGGATCAGTACCTAGAGATAAGCGTTTCTAGGCCTGGAGCTCTCTAAATCTAGCTAAAATGTAGGGCTAGGGGTCCACCCTTGTTTACAGGGAACTATACCATCCTAGCGCGTCCCGCCCAATCTTCCCAATTTTCGTTTTAGTCACCAGTAAACATGGAAAATGGCTTGCCTCCAGTTGACGAGTAAAACTCCTAAACAATCTTGAACCAATCCACCAGAACGTGCTGAGACTTAATGGCCTTCTTCATTTCAGCATGCCTTCGTGCAAGGCTGCCACAAGCTGGATAAAGCGAACGGGCGCGGCTTTAGCGGGAACCATATTTGCTGATGCCAGCCCGTCAACGGCAATCCTGATAAATAACGGCCCGATGCGCCTACGGAGTAGAGGTCGAGATTCGCTTAGTAATGTGAAGTTGGGGGCCGGAGCCACATTCCCATTGCCCAAAACGGCAAGTGAATGATGATGTTGCATCTTATCAGAGGTGCCAAGTGGTCCTGGCCAGCACCAAGCGAACCCACAATTTATCTACATACATATGACACCATCTTGCTCGTGGTATCTCACCTTGTTATCAAGACGTCAGCATCCCAGCAATATGGCCGGCACATCTAGATAGGCACTTTCTTGGGGGGGGGCTGTATCTTAATGCTCGGCTGTAGTAGCAATGAATCAACGAACGAAGTGCAGACATAAAGCCAACTTTTCGCTCCTTATCTCTCTCTGGCCTCCGTGATAATGTATACACTGCCGGCCCAATTTTTTCCTCCATCTTCTTCGCCATGACATCAATCACCAGCGGTTCGTCGCCGGCCTCTGGGCTTGATCCGGAAAAGGGAGAAAAGGTAAACCTCGGCGTCACGAGTATCGACGATGTAGAGGTCGTCGAGGGCGAGTCGAGTGCCGTGAAAGGCTCCTTCTTTAGACGCGCATGGAAGTTTATTTTGGCCTCGGGCGTTGAGCTCCGCGGCATTCAGCCGGTTCCGGAGGAGCTCCGTACCGACTCGGCGTTCAACAAGATCTTTACGGTTTGGTGCACGAGCTTGTTATGCCCGCTTCCGTGAGTACTAAAGGGGGGGGGGTAAAGACAAAAGGGGATATACGAGAGAAATAGGAAGGAAAGAGGGAAAATGGGAAGGGGAAGGGGAAGGGGAAGAAAAATAAGAAAAAGACAACAATAGGAGAACAAGAAAAGAAAACCGCCGCTAACCACACATCCTCACAGAATCGTCACCGGCATGCTCGGCACGCTGGCCTACGGCATGAGCCTCCGCGACACGTCGCTGCTAATTCTCTTCTTCTCGCTGCTCATGTGCGTCCCGCCGGCGTTCATCGGCACGATCTCGCCGCAGACGGGCATGCGCCAGATGATCCAGGCGCGCTACTGCTTCGGCATGTATCCCAACATCGTCGTCGTCCTCCTCAACATGTGCACACTCTGTGGCTACAGCATCATCTGCCTAGTCACGGCGGGCCAAACGCTGGCGGCGGTGTCGGGCGACAGTATCAACTCGACCGTCGGCATCGTGATTGTCGCCGTCTGCGGCATGGTACCAGCCTTTGGCGGCTTCCAGGTCATCCACCACTATGAGCGCTGGGCGTGGATTCCAGCACTGGTGGCGCTAGTTGTGACTGCCGGTTCGGGCGGCTCTAAGCTGCACTTCCAGGTGGCCGTGGCCGAGCCAGCTGACGCCAAGACGGCCATCACGTTCATCAGCCTCATCGCCGGCTACATGCTGCCGTACGCGACTACCATCGGCGACGTGGCCGTCTACCTGGGCCCGCGGGCGCCGCGCTGGCGCATCTTTCTGTACGCCTGGCTGGGTATCTGCCTGCCGTCGATCCTGCTTATGGTGCTGGGCGCAGCCATCGGCGGTGCAGCGCCTAATATCCCGGCCTGGTCGGACGCCTACGATGTCGACTCCGTGGGCGGCATACTCGTGGCCATGCTTCGGCCACTCGGCGGCTTTGGCAAGTTTATCGCCGTTGTTCTCGCCCTCAGCGTCGTCGCACAGATCTCGCCCGGCTTCTACTGCGTTTCGCTTAACTTCCAGATGATGTGGCCACGCCTGGCCAACGTGCCGCGCCTGCTCTTTGTCGTCATCATCACGGCCGTCGACATTGGCGTCGGCATCAAGGCGGCCGAGTCCTTCTTTGACTCGCTCGAGGACTTTCTCGGCGTCATTAGCTACTGGAGCGCCGGCTTCACCGGCATCCTACTGACGGAGTGGTTCGTCTTCCGCAAAAACAGCGCCGCCTCCTTCGACCCAGCCATATACAACAATGCAAAGGCCCTGCCGACCGGCCTAGCCGCCATAACCGCCTTACTAGTCCCCTTTGCCCTCGTCGTGCCCTCCATGGACCAGGTCTGGTATGTCGGTCCCATTGCCAAATCGACGGGCGACCTAGGCTTCGAGTTTGCTCTGGTCCTCGGTATCGTCCTCTTCTTGCCCCTGCGCTATCTCGAGATCAAATGGCTTGGCCGTCTCTGAACTCTCTCGCGTATGCTATCCGGTTGGGAGGTAGTGTATTTTTTTGCCATAATGACCGTATAATAAATTCCTTTCAGGCAGGCGCCTAAATAATACCGTGTAAATCAAACATATTTCATGTTATGTACCACGGTAGTAGCTTCCACCCTAGTCGTATCTCCTTATCCACCGGCACCAAACTGCCGGCCGCCTTCCTTCAGTCCAATGATAGGCGTTTTGGTTAAGCAAAATGTCGACCAGAATGTCAACTAGTTAATAAGCTGCATCTAAAGTCATCACCTACAATCGATCGTCCGCTCTCGGCCTACGACCACCACGACCACCACGACCACCTCCACCACGACCACCTCCACCACAAAATGCCAACTCCTCTCGTCGAGTCCCACCCTTACTACGCCGCCTCCAAGGCTGCCGGCTTTCACCAGCGCATCGGGTGGGGCGCCCGACCCGCGCTTGTCTTGATCGACGTCTGCCGCGCCTACTGGCACCCGGACTCGCCGCTGTCGCTGCTGTCGGACCCCGCCGGCGCGGCTTCGCCGGCGAGCATGGCTCGGCTGCTGTCAGCCGCTCGCGCCGCTGCCATCCCCGTGGTATGGTGTCAGGTCCGCTATACGCACCCGACCATGCTGGACGGCGCCGTCATGTACGCAAAGTCGCGCGGCATGGCCATTTGGCAAGATGGCGACGCGAGCGGCATGGATGCCTGGATGCCGGGGCTGACACCGGACTATGAGAGCGGCGACGAGACGGTCGTGCTAAAGCGTAACCCCAGCGGTTTTCTGGCGACCAATCTGGCCGGCCAGCTAAGTGCGCTTGGTGTCGACACTGTCGTACTCGGCGGCGTCAGCACCAGCGGCTGCGTGCGAGCGACGGCCGTAGACGCCTGTGGCCACGGCTTCCGCTGTGTGGTCGTTGAGGAGGCCAGCGGCGACCGCAGCGCTGAGATCCAACGGGCGACGCTGTTCGACCTGGACGCGCGGTTCGCCGACGTCGTCAGCGAGGCCGAGGCCGTGCAGGTCCTGCGGCAGGGGTGGCAGTAAGGTGTGGCGTTGGGATTGAAAAAAAAATCTGGTCGACGAGGGTGCGCTATTGAATCATGGAGTCTCCAAGATACCTCTTGAGTTTATAAACAACCTTCTCCACGATGGGTTGTGGCCAAAAGGCCCTCTGGTGCTGACGCCGCCGAGCACGACAGTGTAACACCGAGCTAGAGATGCAGGCCCCCTGTACATCCATCCTAGCGCAAGTCGTGGGACGACTCTAACAACTGACAACCACGGCCTGGGCACACCGCTAGCAGTTCAAATCTCAGCAGGACGGCATTTGCATCCGCAATATACTCCTTATCTCGACACCTGCATCTGGTACCTTCAGTGTGTCCATGCCTCGCTCACATAACAGAAGGACCTCGTATCGGGTTGCTAAACCCGATACGAGGACGGTTCCTTATGCTTCCTGTCTACCAGCTATGTATAGTTCAGCTTTATCGCAGCCAAGTATCAACCTCGTAAAAGTAAAGCGGTATCTCTCTCGCACTGCGGTCTACCTTCTCTACTGCCTGTCGGCTCTTCCGGTATGTCAACCGAGTTTCCGTCAGACTTCGCAATCGAAAGAGAGGCAATGCAGGAGGGCAACCCTAACCTGATCGGCCTTGTACTATGTAGTCTGCAGAATACCGCCTTTCCAGGCCCAGTTTCTCGCACTTTCGGCCGCTTAGACTACATCTTCGCTGAGCCTCTCGTCCAGCTCTTGTCCCTCGTTGTAACAGCGGCAGTTAGCATTTCGGGACCGGCCGAGGCCTCCTCTCTCCCCAAGCCGACCTTGAAGAGGACCAAAAGTTGTTTATCCGCCTAGCTACAGCAGTTTCAAGGGACAGAAGGTGCCAATCCTAACCATCCTGCCACGAATCACGCCCAATGGCGACCTGGGCGCGGACGTCATGGTTGAGTCTGGGTCGGTAGACATTGTTAGCATCGTGAGTCCGGAGCACGGCCTCCGAGGCATATCGCAAAACGGCAATAGGAGAAGAGTTTGGTCGACGCCAAGGCGGGGCTGACGCTTTATGTAAGACAAACGATAATGAGAGAAAGAGAGAAGGGGAAAGTGATATGTGGAAGAAAACCATCTGGCAAACTACATCGAGGAGTCTAGGGCCGATACTCTCCTATTTAACATCTAGAACGTCGGCGCCCGCTTCTACAAGTGTTCCATTTAATGCCGATAAGGTCCTCAATTGCCATTCATTATCTACCTATTATTATTCCAACTAACACAAGACACCTAGGCAATGTACAAGAGCATGGTCGCGGCTGCTACAAGCAGCATCTCGTTCGTCCTAAATAGCGACGTAGGAAAAGGCAGCGGCGCACGAAGCGATTAACCCGATAGCGAGTCGGCGGCAGCGACGGCGAAGGAGGCAGAGGGAAAGGAGGCGGAGGAGGCGGTCTACTGCCAGGTTTTGTACTAGCAGTTGGTAGTAAGAATTTAGTTCGCTTATGGCGCGCGGGGAGTCGCGTAAAGCCGGGGTTAATACAGGATTACGCACTTATTGGTCGCCCCCGACTTTACAGCAGGCGTTACACTGCTCAAACCCTGTTTTTCTAGCGGACTAGCCTGCACCCGTTCTGCAGTTCTGCAGACTTATTCTACTTTGTGCATTGTGCAGCTGGTCGGATACACCGACGGCAGTACGATAGGCAAACTGCACGTAGCCTATCAGATATGATTTTCTAGTTGTTCGGGTTATAGTTCCTCTTTCGCACTAGGCAACGCCGTTGGGTGATACATGGCCAGACAGTCATTTAACGTATCTTACTCCGTAGATATGGCCTTGGTGGGTGGCGACGGACGACGATTATGGAGACGCGCTTCTCCACGACCGAAACCCTTGGCAACGAGCTATAGAGGCGCTTCTGCAAGACCGAAAACTTTAAAAAAATCACATTCAAGAAAACACATAAATACAAATATTGGCCCTTCCTACAACGGTCCCCTACTACCACTACAACATGTCTAAAACCATGTCTGAAAAGGGCGCCTACGAGGCCGACGCCGACAACGCGGTCGGGTCGGTAGAGATTACGGCTGACAATGTCGACGGCTTGCAGCGCCACCTCGGCAACCGACAGGTGCAGATGATCGCTGTCGGCGGCTCTATCGGCACGGCGCTGTTTGTAAGCATTAGCAGCGGCCTTATGGACGGCGGCCCCGGCAGCCTCTTTATTGCCTTCGTCTTTTACTCGGGCATCCTTGGTCTTATCAATAACTGCATGGCCGAAATGGCCGTTTTCATGCCCATTTCTGGCTCCTTTGTCCGCTTCGCCGGCAAATGGGTCGACGACGCTTTTGGCTTCATGACCGGCTGGAACTTTTTTCTGTACGAGGCTTGCTTGATCCCCTATGAGGTCTCGGCCCTTACTATGATCCTTGGCTTCTGGAGCGATAACGTCCCGTCCTGGGCCGTCCCGGTCGCCTGCATTATCCTGTACGCCCTGATTAACGTCTTTGCCGTCCAGTACTATGGCGAGGCGGAGTTCTGGCTCTCGAGCGGCAAATTCTTTCTTGTGCTACTCCTCTTTTCCTTCACCTTTGTCACCATGGTCGGCGGCAACCCGCAGCACGATGCCTACGGTTTCCGCTACTGGAATAACCCGGGCGCATTCGCTACGTACATCACCGGTGGAAATCTCGGCCGCTTCCAGGGCTTCCTAGGTGCGCTCTGGTCGGCAGCCTTTACCATTGTCGGGCCCGAGTATCTCGCTATGGTGGCGGGAGAGACGAAGCGGCCGCGCATCTTGCTGAAGCAGGCCTTTAAGACTGTCTATTGGCGCTTCGGCATCTTTTTTATCGGCGGCGCCCTCTGTGTCGGCATCGTCCTGCCGTACAACGACGCAACCCTAGTAGCCAATTCCAGCACCGGCACCGCGGATTCTTCGCCCTACGTCATTGCCATGCAGCACATGGGCGTGCGCTTCTTGCCGCACCTGACCAACGCGCTCATGGTTTCAAGCATCTTCTCGGCCGGCAACGCGTACTGCTATTGCGCGTCGCGTTCGCTGTATGCGCTGGCGTTAGATGGTCAGGCACCCGCCATTTTACGCAAGTGCACCAAGCACGGCGTGCCGATTTACTGCTTTGGCATCACCGTGTGCTTCACGCTGCTGTCGCTGCTGACGATCAGCAATAGCAGCACCCAGGTCGTGACCTGGCTGAGTTACTTGACCGAGGCCGCGCAGCTAACCGACTACATCATCATGGCCATTACCTATGTCTTTTTCTACCGCGCACTGAAGGCACAGGGCATTGACCGCGACACTCTGCCGTACAAGGGCTGGGGGCAGCCGTACTGTGCATACGTGGGCGGCACGCTGATCACCGTGATTCTGGGCTGCTATGGCTACCAGACCTTTCTGCCGGGCAACTGGGACGTCGGCACTTTCTTCTCTTACTACACCATGATTTTTTTCGATATTGTGGCTTATGTGTTTTGGAAGCTACTCAAGCGGGGAGCGGTAGTCAAGCCGGAGGAGGCAGATTTGGTCTGGGAACGGCCTGTCATTGACGCGTATGAGGCACAGTTTACGGAGCCGCCCACCGGTTTCTGGCGGGAGGTATTGGAGATGCTGCGGCTGCGGAAGAAGAAGGTGCAGGAAGAGGGCGAGAGCATGTAGGCATGTAAAGGAAGATATGAGAGATAAATGCAGGACAGCTGCATGCATATAAGATCGCTATTATTAGTTATAATTCAAGAATCGTCAGGTGTACGGCGGTGTAAGTAAGCAGATTCGGCGGGGTTGAAATATGCGGAGAACGATGGATTTCGTGCACAAATCGACAAGCTATTTGAATAGTTCACAAGTAGATGTTAAACCTATGAATTTGTCGTAGATAGTAAAGAGGCTAGAGATCTTACGAACGGGCGTTAATATTAAACATATGATGGCGCTAATAATGAAAACATAGTTAAGAAACGAAAACAAAACATAGCTTGTAGTGGTGCTCGAAAGGGAAAAATAACGTTGCATTATCCTAGAGGAAGAAATCCCCTTGGAGGTTGGGTTAAACCCAATAATATTTGGGCCCCATGACTGATCTATACAACGCTAGTTTCAATCAAACGTCCTGGAGTTCGTGCGGGTTGAATTAAACGGCCAACAATCTGTAAGAAATGAACGATTTCGGCCTCCTTATCTGTCTCGCGCTATAAAAAGAGGGGTAGATGATAGGTACGTCTATGCCAATAACGTTTTCGCTCTCTTGCTATGTAGCAGCTCTCGTACGTCTTTAAGGATCATTCCCGTCTAGCGGCCGCATCTGAAACAGCGTCTGCTGCAGAAACGCGATCTGCTCATCCACCCACGCCTTCATCTCGTCGTACGCCACCGTCTCCGTCCCGCACAGGCCTGGCACACCATCCTCTGCGGCCACGTTGCCGGCATACCGCCGTTCCAGAGTCTCCTTCCACGCCGCCGCCCGCGCAGCCACTGTCCCTAGCCGGTATGTGGCCCACTGGTAGTATAGTTCGCTCCCCTGTGACTCAGTCCGCACATTCAACAGCGTCGTCTCGTCCACCAGCAGCGGGTCGCGCGGCCGGAACGACGTTACCACCGTGATCCGCTCCCCCATGTTGGTTGCCGGCAGCGCCACGTGCTCTATCCGCCGCCCCTGCAGCAGCACCGCACCGCCCATCTGCGGCGCTCGCACCTGTATCGTCTCGCCAGCACGACCCGTGCGCAGGACTGTCTCGCCGCCCTGCATGCCGCGCGCGTCCGAGAGCATCACGACGCAGACAAAGGGATACGAGTCCTTGTGCCACCGGACAAGCGCGTTTTCCTCTGTGGAGTGGTCGCTTGCGCTCGGCCGGTCACTGGACAGATCCGCCACCACGGGCTGCGCCGGCGTTTGGCGCATGCCCGCCATCCCGTCTGCTCCCAACTGCACATTCGTGTGCGCTATCTCATAGTCCATAACAGGCACGAGGTCGACGCCCGCGAGCGTGCTCACGATCCGTAGCAGTACCGGCGACGTCCAAAAGGCGTGCACAAAGGGCGTGTACTTGGGGCTCATACCGCGCAGCATCGCCGCCCCGGACACCTGCTGGTGTGCGCAGTGATCGACGACCACAGGCTGAAAAATCTCCTGCCGGTGCGCCAGCACGGCCTCGTACGAGAGCAGCTGGAACGGTTCCGTGGCCGCCATGGTTGATACGGGAGAGGGGGGCAGCGCAAGATCATCCATGGAGAGGACGCGAGCGGGCGGCACGTAGGCCAGGTGGGTGGCGGCGTCAAACGAGGGCGAGGCTGTGGCAGAGGGCGAGGCTGCATAGGAGACGTTGCCGGCCTCGACAAAAAAGTGCGGCTCCACGGCCGGGAGGGTCTCGACGGCGGTCGTCATAGTGTTGGGTGACGTCAAGATGGCGTGAGAATGGATGTTAGCAGGTAGCTGTTCATCTTACCAAACCGTTGTCTGTCTTGGTCTTGGGTGACCTGCCCTCTGCTCTGTTGCATTCTCTACGTAGGACCAGACGCTCATATCTAGCCTTATTCCGGGTAACATTGCTGCTTTTGTTAATAGTTTCCGGAACTAACTTAGCACAGATTAGAAGTAAGCCTTCAGGTCTGGACAGCATATGCTGTCGGCGGAACCGATAGCGCCGACGAGATACGCAGCCGCGATACAGCTAATCAGCCAATAACAAGGGCATTACATACACAGATAAGCAAAGCATTGTGTACCACGTTGGATCGCTTATATCATATACAAATCCAACGGCCGTTGCGACGCCCTCGTCAGCAGCCGTCTAGCGGTATGCAGAAGTCCGCCGGGGTAGATCTTAATAAAAGGCCACGTTTCGGTGTCATTCAAGTACGCACTCAGTTCGTAAGCAGGTGCGAGACCTAAGTAAAGTGGGTTATGGCACGTGTTCTACTAGTGTAGTGTGGCGTTCGCTCCGTGCGCGCTCCTAGCGTTGGCCCAACAGTCCCATTAATGAGGACTGCGTGCAAGGGGTCTACGTAGGGAGAGACTTCGGCAGAGATCTTATCGGAAGCTGCGTAAGCCTGAATAGTGCAATCTAGTGAAGGCAAGGCCTTATTGAAGATCTGAAGGTATATTCGTAGAAGTAGGTTGTTGATGGCCCTCAGACTGCGTTGTGCGCAGTCTGGCGCCACTACTAGATCTGGCCCCTAAATCCATAGATGCCTGGATACCTGGCATATTAGGCATAAATACATTTAAGGCTAGGCCTGATGATAGGCGCGGGGTCTACAGTAGCCTTAGCCAAAATGATGCCTAATACGTAAGGTATTATACCAGCAACAATTCTCCTGTTTTTTACGCTTTTAAAATGGCGCGGGATATCTAGCTTATCATTTCCTGTCTCTCTTAACTACTTTAACCTATTAGCAGCAGACCTATTATAACCCTCTGCAATGCCATCTTATTCTAGCGACGATGATAAATATGATTCTGACGAACTACCTGAGCTAGTACTCGACCTAGAGAGACTTAAGGTCCACGCTACCGAGTGCCTTCGCGCCACCTGCATCGAAGCCAAGCGTCTGACGAGAGGATCGTGGCACGAGATCTTTGTTTTATCATTCGAGACGACAGACACGCCGGCATATTCGTCTCTAGCTACGTCCGAGTTTCGTTGCATTGCTCGCTTTTCCCGTATCGATGATGCGACAGCTAAGGACGCGAGCGAGTTGGTCACGATCCGATACGTTCGTCAGAATACGACCGTTCCCGTTCCAGAGATCTACTACCAGAATTTGGACTCCTCTAATGATGTCGGTGCAGCCTATGTGCTTATGGAGATGCTCCCGGGGTGTCATTTATACAAGATGTGGGATACACTATCTCTTAGCCAGAAAATGGGCGTCGTGGGAGAGATTGCGTCGGTTGTCGCTCAGTTGTCATCTCTTCGCTTTAGCGCGATTGGCTGTATGTACGGTCAAGGTGTTGTTGGACCGCTTCTCTGTCGCAGTACTACTGGACCGATGGGGCCATTCACGACAACCCGCGATTTCCTGCTATCTTTTGTCCCCACTAGGGTGGTCGAGTCCCCCGAGCTGTTGTCAGCCAATCGATCTATTCGAGACGAAATCGTTGATTTTTTTACGCGCAAGGAAGGTGATGCCGTCTATTTGCAACCTCCCTTTACCTTGATACACACCGACTTTGACGGACAGAATATGCTGTTTTCAGAGCCTCAAAATGACCTTGAACCACTTCGATTTACCGGGCTTATCGATTTTGAATACGCCTACGTCGGGCCAAGCTATTTTCTCTTCGAGCCGCCCATCTTTATTCAGGACGTCTCCTGGTCGGAGCACCTCTTTGCAGAGAATGCCAAACTGCGTGCTTACTTTGTGCGGGAAATTTTTCGCAGGTTGCCTAGTGAGTGGGAGAGGGAAGCTTTTATTGCATGTATAAACGCAAAGTCGTACTTTTTGAACGGGTTTCGGGATTGTTTCATGTCTATGCCAGGATCTGAAAATACTCGAACTAGTTTAGCAAGCAGCTACCTCGAATCGCTTAGAGACGGAACAGGCGCCTATTGTGGTCGAGAGGACTATAGTCCCGAGTTTTATTCTATGACTGGAGATCCAGTTTAAGTAGTCCTAGGTTAAGCAAGATAATGCTTACATATAAAAGCTATAAATTTAGAAAGCATTGTATTGTCAAGAGCCTCGATAGCGTATTCTATAACAACATTTACAGATAAATGCAATAGGTACACAGATACGGCAGAACTACTCACTGAACACGCCCCAAAAGCTATCTGAGTTTGATGTTAGTTTTATTCTCAAGAGGGCTAGAATCAAATGATGGCACACCTTCTGTGCCGAGTCATTTGGCATTTTAATAAGCTGAACAAGCTGAACAAGCTTCCAAAAGCATATGGACTCATTTCCTATGGCTCTTTCCATTTTTGACCGATAAGAAAGATAGTTCGATTACTGGAAGGTAACAGCGAGGCCCTGCTCGAAATGTAATTAAGTGGGTCACGGTACAATAACCCTCTTTCCCTGCCTTCGCTCTTTTCTATGACGACAACCATAACTAGGGCCGAGACGATAAGTTGCAAATGGAAAGACGAAAGCAGAAACAAAAGAGGCCGACACGGCGTTCTATGACCTTTAGCGGTTGCTTTACTTGCCGCGCCCGCGGAGTTAAATGCGACGAGCAGAAGCCAGCCTGCGAGCGATGTGCGAAGGCTAAGCGGACTTGTGCTGGCTATGGGGTCCGGCTGATCTGGGGGGACCGGCAGAGGAACCGAAAGGTGAGCCCGCGAAGCGAGCGGCGGGCACTGCCGTGGGCCTACGCTTGGGCCGGGGACTCGGCCGCCGACACCCCCGCGCTCGAAGACGGAGAGTTGGACGCGATCATCGCAGCCCTGCCGGAGGAACCAGGGCTATGGCCCTCGAATCCCTATGATCATGCCCATCCCTACATCCACCCCCACGCACGCCTGTTCACCGTCTTTTCGGTTACGCCACCGGCAACGTTTCCTATACGATTAGCTGCTGCCTGCAGTCCTTCACCTGTGCTCCAGGCACACTTTGACGTTCTCGTCAATCAAGTCCTTGATAACCTCGGAGATCAAAACTGCCCAGACGAGATTTACGGCCTTAACAATACCTATGGTCACGACCTTATTGACTGGGCTCCGGCCACAGTTACCTCGAACCTTCCCAGCGAGAACGACTTAGGAAATGCAGTCATGATGTCTCTGTATGTTTCTCCTCAACCGACAGAAGAGAGCTGTTTGCTGGACTACTGGGTCAACCACACGAGCAGCATTATGGTCCCCATCCCCCGCCAAGACAACCCTTTCCGCACCATTTTCCTGCCCATGGCGTTCGTGGCCCAGAGCCAGCTGACCCCACCATCCGAGCACCTGGCTCTGCTGCACGGCATCTACGCTATGGCGGCCTTCAATTGCGCTCAGCAGGCAGTGGCAGGGCTTGATCATAAATACAACAGCCTGGGCATGAATCACCACCGGCTTTGTCTCACCTACCTGCAGCACAGCCTTAGCTTGCGCCTCGGCGGCGACGGGCCCCATCCCGAGGCCATACTAGCCACCATAATCCTTGTGATCACAACAAACTGCATTTCGGGAAATACGACGGCTTGGCGCACCACTATTCGTCTCGGCCGGCGGTGGCTGCTTTCGTCAGCCATGGTGCCCTGGCGCACTCAGCACGTCGCTTCCACGCTCTACCAGATCTTCCTTATACTAGAGGCGATCGGCACGTCAGCTAACACGCCCAGCGTGCGCGACGTCGACGCTGACACTGCGAGTCATTGCTACGACTACACATACGATAGTATCTTTGGCCTCTCGTGCACGGCCCTCTATCACAACTACAAGCTCGACAGACTGTATGGCATCAGCCAGTCCATGTTCGAGGCCATTGTGCACATCAATCGGCTGGGCGCTGGCTCGGTCCCATCGTCGCCAGAGGAGCTTGAAAACCTGCGTGTCAAAATTCTTCTGAACGATCCGCGCGCCTTGCGAATTGGCAGTGCCACTACCAGTGCTGACGATACAGAGCGTCGCTTCGTACACCACCACGCTTATGTATTCTACTATGCCTGCCGCATCCATTATCAGCGCGTATTGTTCGGTGTTGCGCCGCACACTATCCAGGACCTCGTCCGCTCCGCGTTGGACCACCTTGCCGCCATCGCGAGCCTCGAAACCAACATGAGCGTGGCCGGCTTAACATGGCCGGTGTTTGTTGTTGCCTGCGAGGCCGATGACCCAAGCCTTCAGAAACGCGTTAGCTGGTACTTTGAAAAGGGGCAAAAGTACGGCATCTGGAGCATCTCGTCCGCTCACCGCGTCCTGTCTGAAGTCTGGAGGAGGAGGACGGACGAGGCTAGTAATGACCCGGCTAGTGTAAGCTGGCAGCAAGTCATGGCTGACTTAGGGTTGGATCTTTTGCTCACGTAAGGAATGTATTTGTGGTGAGAAATGCTCCGGTCATACCAACTAGAAGCTGGATTAGATGGTTAGGATATTAGAGATGGAATAGATGAATAAACGATCAAAATTATGCGTTCAGTACAACAGGGGAAAATAAATAGGGCTATTTCTTTCTTGCATTAATATGTATATTATACTGCCTCAAGATAGAGTAGCAACTGTGGAATAGCAATGGTAATATTGCCCAATATACTTTTGTCGACGCCGTACACCACAATTCTAATGCTTCGAGAAGACGATCATTACTATTAAAGAGCAAGGATTAGCCTAACTGCAGGTTTGTTCCATGATCTATAAAAACTTTCCGAGATGGAGACTAGAAGTGAATTTAATGGCTACGTTGTCCGAAATTATACAACTTCATCTTAGAATCCGTTTTGGCCATTGTGGCAATTTTGGCCGAACACAATCATCGGAGTATCCTAGGTTAGTAAGTTGTCTTATAAATTAATACTAGGTACAGTACTAACCGCTGTAAGAAACAGTTTAGTGGTCCCTATACATGAATGGAAATTTAACCGGTTCTCGAGAGAGTTTGGTCAGAGCAATGACTGTAGAGCTATTTTTATAGATCTACAACTAAAATCTAAAAAAAAATAGATGTGTGCACCTGCCCCTTATATGTCCAGGGCGGGGGCATCTAGACCATATACAACGTGGATGTAGGCAGGACGATCCTCGGACAGTCGGAAGGGGCCTACACCTTAGCCGGCGAAAACATATCGCACATATGAAAGTCGCCTTAATTAAGTAGACCGGGTATTTCATCTGATTAGTGCTCTACAAGGCTACGTCCTCGGTAGTGACATGGTCATCTACAGCATCGACATAGCTACTGGCGGTAACGGCGTGACCATTAGCTCGGCCTTTATGTCCAAGCCGGACACACTTTAACGCGTCACTGTGCTATGTGTATCCTACTAGAGCTATCATTATTATGTGTTGACTCTTAAGGAAGTCGTATGTGGATTTTATTGTAAATCGTAAGGGGCATTCTTTGGATATTTTACAAATGGGTTGCATTATCTATCTTGAACTATAAAATATTTCGATTTCTCTTGTGCCTACTTCTAAGATAATAGTGTTGGGCTTTCTATCTAGCATGTTAATAATGGCTGTAGTATATAATTATAAGGTATTACAATTTTAACGGCAGAGAGAGGCCTTTCTGACATTCTTAGTCGAAGCAGAGAAAGCCTTGGATATTTTCCTACATAAAACAATAAATGCCGCCGTAATAACAGCTAACGTTTACCAAAACAGTTACCTAGGCCGGCCGTAGCATATAATGCGCTATTGACCATTTCGCACCGCGCCTTAGCTTCATAGCCCTTTGTAGGTCATCATCATCATCCTCCTCGCCATCGCAATCACCGCCTGAACCCTGCGGTCTCGATTCGTTACCGAGAACGATACCAAAGCGGCACATAGCCCCGGACTGAAAATGTGGCGTGATGAAAATGGAGCCAACGAATGGGATGGGGAGTACAAGAGTTTCTTGGTCTTCTTCCACAGGGACTGCGCTGCTATTTTCCATGGACACTCTGCAGAGTGTACAATATGTCACAACTATCGAGTCACCGCCTGACTCTAGCGCCAGCAATCTGGATAAGATGCCATCCCTTCCGCTCTTTGCTGCAGCACCCGAGGAGTAATATATGCCCTCGTCCCAATCGTGTCTTTCCGTGTCTTCCGCAAGTCGCATTCTCTCTATTGCTTTGGACGCTAGGGCGCGATCCGAGTCATGTTGCGGGAAGTTCGGGCATCCCAGGGACGTCGTTGTTATCATCCGATGTCCTTCGAGAAGAAGGCTGAGCAGCAACGTCGCGGCGGCATGCCACGCATAGTAGTCCAGGAGCCGGAAGTAGCCAACGGTGCGCTCGTAGGACCGAAGTTGAACAAAGCGGCGTAGTATGTCGCGACTGGCTTCGACGCAGGTGTCAGAACTAGTACTAAGCCGTTGGCTATGGTTTAATCCAAGGTTGTGGCTGCGGTGATGCCGATGCCCGTTGGTGGCGGTTGTGTTGGCGATGGTTGTCTCACTGCATGCTGCCTGTAGCATATATGGGAGATCAGCGAGTAGGAGAAGGTGGTAATGGAATATTTGCGCCTTGAGGTGCATCATGATTCCAAACAAATGACTATCATCGCGGGCATCGTCACTTGCGTGGCCAGAAAGTCTGGGTGTGCACCACCATCCACTCGGCATCGTGCCCCCGACTTCTTCTAGCTCGGTACGGATCGGATGCGAGGCGTCCAAGTCTTCCAAGTCGGGATCACGCTCACTCCGCTGGATCAAGTGACTGGCTATTATAACATGGCGCCTTTCGAGCTCACTTGTACAAGTATCATCGTCCTCTGTTGTGAGTGAATGGGTTACGGGCGTGGAAGCATCATCCAGGCAAGAAACCGAGGGTGACAACTCCAGCGCCAAGCATAGTGCGAGTTCGTTGTGCACGAGGCGGCGCCATATCTGCTGCAAGCCTGCCACCTTGTCATCAGGATGCCGCTGTATGGATTTTGGCAGTGCCGTCTGGGTATATCGGCGCCCATGAAACCCCAGTAGGTGCACGGCAGAGATGGCCCGCCGGCATGCCAACCAGGATTGGCGGAGGTCACCATTTTGCTCGTGATACATGGTCTCAAGCCAGAGACACTCAAGGCCCTCGAGGGTGGAAGTGGTAAGCCTGTCGTGTGCCGTCACCAGCGTCGTGGCCGAATCTGCCAGCTGTCTCGCGAGCTCCCGCGGCGGTCGTGACAGCTCGCCCAGCTGATTGTATCTGCTGTCGTGGCTCTTTACAGATCCAGCACCAGACATACGCTGTAGAGCACCTGCAAGCAGTAGCATCTGCCTTGCAATCATGATCGGGTGTGTTTCTTCGGTGTACTGTTGTTGTTGTTGCTCCCTCCACAGCTTCTCCAACTCGAGTGTCACTCCGTTTTGTAGCAGATGGGACGGCGCCACAAATGAATGGAGTAGGTAGAGCGCCAGGTTTTCGCCGGTGCTGTCGATGATACGGAGGTCTGTTTGGGGCGGGTACGCCGCGAGCAATGTTTGCGAGAGCGTTTGGTGCTTCGAGCGCATCATTATGATGCCGGCCAGGGTTGACCGCGATTTGGAACAAGCGACTTCTTCACTGGTTTGCTTAGCCAGTTTCTGGATCATGGACTCCAGCCGACCGATGCGATCTCCAACCATCCGGCTTTTTGACGACGCCCCGGGATCCTGATCCGGAAACTCCTGGCTTACGCAATCTAGACATCGTCGGGTGCACCCGATGCACACGTCGTCGGCGGGGCTTGCATAAGTACATTTCGTCTTGCGCCGTTTGCACGCCCAGCAACTCCGTGTTCCCTTGCGCGTCTTCTGTCTCTTCAGGTCATGTCCGCTGTCTATGTTTCTGTTGCCATGCGCCGCCGTGGAGCGACGGCCGGGGGCACGCATGACGTTAGACTTGAGTTCCGAGGCGCGCTAAATGAAAAACAGTCCTTGATTTGATCCCAGCTTGTTGACTGTGTGCCTTTAGCCAAAGCACATCATGGAGTAATGCCACGGGACCTGTGTTACTCGAAAGGTGATGGATTGTATGCGCGCAAAAAAAAGCGATAAAAGCTAGGGGAAATGTCCTAAGATCGTATGTAGGTGAGGCCACAAAGGCTCATTGAAATGCTGGCGGGCGAGATCACGTGGAGGACCCACAATAAAAATGTAGTTGTGGAAGGGTGATTGTTACCCCTTAGCGGACGTAAGAATGAGCGGCGGTTGAAGGGCTAAAGCCGGACTCTTGACAACCAACCCACTTAAATCCGGGCCGCAACAGGTACGTAGTAGAGCCTACAACAACCGGAGTTGACGTATAAGTGCTTGCGTTTTGAATAATAAAATATCCAAGCAAGCACTTTCAGACCGGGCTCTAATTTTGAATGTTAAAACACAGTCTTCAGAGATGGAGTCATCAACGCAAGCCCTGCCAGAGTCTTTTGGGTGCAATACAGCATCGCTTCGAAAAGAACAGGTGCCCAACATGAATTCCGACCACACGGTGAAAGAAAAAAAGGGGGATCTTGAGGTCGGCGGAAGCATCTCCGAGGCTGCGAAGTCTGCTCCCACCACGGATGCCAACGACTACCCAGCAGGCGCATCGCTCGCCTTTATCGTCGTGGCGCTGGCCATGAGCATGTTTCTGGTCGCTCTGGATATGGTGAATTAAAATAGTCAACTAATCAAAGGACACGTTGGAATTATGAGGCTAACCCTTGACTTCACAATCTTTCGCAGACAATTCTCGCCACGGCCGTCCCAAAGATTACGGATGATTTCCACAGCCTAGACGACATCGCCTGGTATGGCTCGGCTTTCTTTGTGACGAGCGGCGGCTTCCAGTCCACATGGGGCAAGGCATTCAAGTACTTCTCTCTCAAGGCGACCTACCTCACCGCCATCTCCATTTTTGAGCTCGGCAGTCTTATTTGCGGTGTGGCACCTACATCGACGGCCCTGATTGTTGGGCGCGCCATCGCCGGTGTCGGTGCCGCCGGCGTTAGCTCTGGCACCTACACATTGATCGCCTTTGCAGCAAGGCCAGAGAAGCGGCCTGTCTTTGTCGGTATCTTCGGCCTCTGCTTCGGTATCGCGTCAGTAGTTGGGCCCCTTATTGGCGGTGCTTTCACCGATTCCGTTACTTGGCGCTGGTGCTTCTACATTAATCTACCTATTGGCGGACTATCGGCATTTCTCGTTCTTATCTTCTACCGCACACCCGCATGGGCCAACCCTGCCGAGGCTAGCTGGCTAGAAAAGCTGCTGCAGATGGACCCAGTGGGTACTACACTCGCCTTAGGGGCCATCATCACATATATTATAGCTATGCAGTACGGCGGGCAAACCGAGCCCTGGAAGTCGTCTAAGGTGATTGGCTTGCTCGTGGGATTCGTGCTTATTATCGCAGCTTTTGTGGTCTGGGAGATATCTGCCGGCGAGCGGGCCATGATGCCGGCACGCCTAATGAGGCAGCGCGTCATATGGTTTAATGCGGCGTGGGCTTTCCTCTTGATTGGCGCCTACTTTACGACCGTCTACTACCTGCCCATATACTTCCAAAGCATCCATAACCTCAGCCCCACAGCGTCCGGCGTACGCAGCCTGCCGCTGATTCTGACCACTAGCGTTGCCATCATCATTCTTGGCATGACCATCAAGTACTTCGCCTCATATTTGATATGGATCATGGTCTTTTGCGCAGCCAGTGCCGCCGTTGCAATTGGGCTAATGATCACTTTTGACATTAGCACTTCCCTCGGCAAGCAGGTCGGCTACCAGCTGCTTGCTGGTTTGGCGCTTGGCTTTCCCTTTCAGCTTCCCGTCATCAATACCCAGACCCAGTCTAAAGCGGAGGATATTGCTGTAGCGACCGCCATCATCATATGTGAGTAGGTGTCCACCACTCGTCTAGCATTCCGTATATTGACATGCTTCCTTCCTCTCCTACAACAGTCTCAGAAACAATATCCGGCGCCATCCTCCTTTCTGCGGCGCAATGCGCCTTCATCAATCAAATGCTGAAATCGCTGTCTGTCACAGCCCCAGACGTTAACTCAGCCAAGCTCATCGCAACGGGTGTGTCCGACATCCGCGACGTATTTCCCGCAGACCAGATTCCCGGAATCTTGCTCGCATACGTGGATGGTCTCCGGATTCCGTTCGCCATAGCTGCGGCTACTGCTGGTTCTGCCTGTGTCCTAGCATGCACTGTCGTCATTTATACCCGTGTCGGAAACAGGGCTGGTGGCAGCGGTTTAGAGCCTAGTGACGTCTCGGACGAGCGGCCGGTTTCTAAATGAAGTATCCGGTTGTCTACAAGGCATATGTTATTAGGTTTCACTGAGGAATTGATATTTGCTAATGGAAGCTGCATATGCCTCAGCGCATTCCCCGGCTGAATCTCTGTCCACAACAGTTTGAGCATGTTACACGTCTTATTTTCGTCCCCAATAGAGCCTGCAATTTTTAATACTAAGTTATCAGGCCTATACGTCGTCCAATCTTATACACCCACTCTGTAGTCTTAGTACATGTCCTCGTTCCCTGCATAATCCTTAAGTAGAACCCTCAGAGGATGACCGCCCTCGACCCAGCCGAGAAAGGGAGCACTGAGATCGTAGCCAATCAGCTTCAGCATATCAATGTCGTCTGCGTACAGCTCCTTAAGCTTCTCGCTGTCATTGTTGAGGTACTGATTCTCCTCCTAGATATGGAATTAGATAAAGAAGAGCAGAAAGACACGAGTACACATCGGAGAGCACAAACCTGGCGCAGGAAACCCTTGGTCATGAAGCAGCTGTAAACCAACCGTTCGTCATTCGCCGTCGTGTTGGCTGAGCCGCCGTGCAGGCAAGATGCCAGCATAATAAAGCCGTCACCGGGTTTCAGCTCAGCAAAGACGGCGAGGCTCTCCTGTGGCCTCTCATCCGGGCCCCAAAGGTGCGATCCGGGGATAAAGCGGGTAGCGCCGTTCTGCTTAGTCGTCTCCTTGCCGCCAACAAAAAAGCCGATGCCTGTGTCCTGGCCGATTTTGTAGTCCTCGGGCGCCATGCTCTGGGTCACGGTGTGGTGGATCATGTCATCGCGGTGCAGGCCCTGCGCGCGGGCGCCGGGGCCGATGGAGAAGATGATTGTGTTGTTCAGCTGCGGCTTAGAGACACTGGTAATCTGCTCGTCGCCCAACCAGCTCCGGTGCGTGCTGGACAGCAATGTTTTGCAAACTTCTTGGTACAGGCCGTTGCGAACGATGCTGTTCATGAAGACCTTTGATTTCTCCGCCAGTCCATTCACCCGACGAGTCTCCTTGGGGAAGAACTCGCCGTTCCACTCTTCGTCGGCGTCTAGAAACGGCCGTGTGTCCGCCTCAATGGCGGCCAGATCGCTGACAGAAACGGCGTTCTTAATGACGATGCCACCCGCTCGGATAAGACCCTGGACGACCTCATCAATTGTGGCAGTGGCGTTGTCGAAGACGGGCACTGCAGGAACTGAGAGCTTGGTCGTGATGGAGAGGGTCTGGACAGGGGCTTCGATGGTATGAGACATGACTGCAAGAAAATGATGCTCGGGGCAGGGTTCTGGTCAGGGGGCGGTGTGTATCTGCGTATCTGTATTGAAGGACAGCTTCTTTCGTCTGCAAGGCGCCGCTGGCGGCTGATTACGAGTTATAAGTCCTCGGACTAGTCTCAGTTAACTCGTAGCGTAAGAGACTGCGAGTATCGGCCCCGCAAAGACGGCAGATGTAGAATCCGGCTAGTGCCGACCTATGCTTCAGTAATGCAAGAAACAGCGACCACACATTACCGTTCATCCGCACTCGTACGACCGCCGCGATCTCCTGGACCCGGAAGATCGCGAGACTAGCAGGAGATAGCGATAATCATGGGTCAGACGGAGACGGCCTGGGGATCTCGAGCCCTATTTGACCCCAGACATCCTCGCGTGTTTTGTCTCTGGTCCGTCCCAACACTCCATCATCTAATTTACCAATCCAATTAGTCAATCCAGCCTAAAATCACCTCCTTCAAAAATACAAACTCGCCCGATACCTACGACTTATCCTTGCCACAATGCCATCTGCTGTTACCAAAGGCGAGCTTCAGCGTGTGACGCCTGACGTCGGCGTGGAGCGGATCCTCGAGATCGTTCACGAGGATGGCGGCGTGATCATTCAGGGATTCCTCACACCGGAGCAAGTGCGTCACTTCAATGAAGAGCTCGAGCCAGCCATGGCAACGGTCAACCCCGGCACGACACACAAGGGCAACCCGTTTATCGCCGACTTCCACGGCAACGAGACGAAACGGCTGACAAACCTTGTCACACATAGCAAGACGTTCCGCGAGGAGATCCTCGATATGGACCTTGTGCACGACCTGGCCACGGCTGTGTTCGAGGAGGAGTCGGGCTCCTACTGGATGACCACGGCGCAGGTGATCGAAATAGGGCCTGGAAACAAGGCACAGATACTACATCGCGACCTGGAAAACACGAGGCCCTACGTGGACATGGGTCCGACGGGGCCCGAGGCTATGATTAACTTTCTCATCGCCCTGTCCGACTTCACAGACGAGAATGGGGCGACACGTGTAATCCCCCGAAGCAACCACTGGCCCGACTTCAACGACCGTGGTTCGCTCGACATGACTATCCCAGCCGAGATGCAGGCAGGAGACGTCCTCTTCATCAGCGGCAAGGTCGTCCACGGCGGCGGCTACAACCGCACGGTTGATGAGCGGCGTCGCGGCCTCGCCTTCACTTTCCAACCGAGCTTTCTTACGCCCGAGGAGGCTTACCCCTTCCTAGTTGACATGTCTACGGTTAGGCAAATGTCCAACCGCGCGCAACGGATGGTTGGCTTCCGTTCTCAGTTCCCCAAGGGCTCGCCCGGTCTGTGGCAGACCGACTACAAGGAGATTGCTGATTACATCGGCCTGTGAGTTAGGAGGATCTGGGAGGAGATCAGCCGAGAGCTGAGTTTGCAGGCTTCATTTACATGGCAAAGAATGTCCCCGTCCATGCTGCTTGCACCACTGCCAGTATATTAGTTTGCTCTTCTTTTATTACGACATGTATTGCGCGTGATCGTCTGCGCCACATACATCACGTGAAGCAGCCACCTCCTATTTATGTAATTAGCAACAAATGCCCATCTCGCCACAACAGGTGCAGGGATTCTCACTTTGAGTAGATATGACAGATTTATCCAACGCAAGATTAAAAGGGATCCGCAGCTTCTAGATGCGTGGTATCATATCTACAGTACCAATTAAGAACTACAAGTACATAAATACCGACCTCTGTACCCCTGAACGGTCGTCATCGTACGAGAGCACGTCGGGCCGCAGCTGTATGCTACTCTAAAGACCTTGGTTTCAGGCCCGATTGTACTGTAGACTACGAGTTCGGTACTCGTAATAGCCCCGACACCGACCAGTGGGCTCGCTGTATCTTTCCCAGGCTTTCCTCTTATCGCCTTAATGCAGCTTGGCGCTAGCCCTGCTCGGCCAGCTAGGGATCCGGGGGCGCCGGGGCCAGATAAGCTGGAGTCGTATTATCCGAAATTCAACTAAAGAGTGGTGGGTCGTTGATCCTGTATCTTTCGCTGTCAGTTGCTCTGGTGGTCATCTGTGGCAATTCTGGAGTACAGCAAGATATGGCTCATGTTTTCGCGACGACACAACTGTATGATATGGCTTCTTGGCTTCCATATATTTCTAAAGGAATCCGCTTATGCCTGTCTCTCTGGCATGCGAGAAAACGCCATCCTCAACATATTACTCAACCACCACAACAGCCGCGACCTTTCCTGAAGGCCTGCCACCGCCGCTATGTCTGCCAATTTAGACGAAAAGAAAGTGGTCGACAAAATCTCACCTGGCCCTACAGCCTCGGCCGATGTAGCTTTGGGTGATGTCCAGGACGCCAAGGTTGGAAAGAGCTTCAACCTCTGGAGCACGCTAGGTATCTCCTTTTCGCTCACGTCCACGCCCATTGCCATTGGGACGTACCTCTCCGTGAGCATCGGCGTTGGAGGCAGCCCCGTCTTCTTCTTCGGCTACATCCTGTCTGTGGTTATGGATCTTTGCGTCTGCGCCTCGCTGGCGGAGATGGCCTCTGTCCTGCCGCACTCATCTGGTTAGTTAGCTGCTTGTAAGACACGTCTACCTCGACCGATCTAACATTTTCAGGGCAAATCTACTGGACAGCCGTGCTGGCTCCTCCAAAGTACGCGCGTGGGCTTAGCTATACCGTCGGCTGGCTCACAGCGGCCGGCTACTTCTTTTGGACCGCGGCCACGTTCCTAATCACATCGCAGCTGATCTGGGCCCTTGTGCAGATCTGCCACAGCACTTTCGTGACGCACGCCTGGCACTTCTACGTCTTATACCTGGCAATTGGCATCATCAGCCTGATTGTCAACGGCCCACTGTTTCGCTTCTACCCCTACATGCTTAAGGGACTGGTTGTTTACATTAACGCCGGCGCCATCTTTGTCATGATTACTCTCCTTGCCCGGGCCTACCCGAAGCAGAGCGCCGAGTATGTATTTGTCGACATTGTCAACTTAACAGGATGGTCGTCGAACGGTGTTGTCTTCTTCCTTGGCCTGCTGCCTGGCCTTACGGCCGTCAACGGCTTTGACGCGGCTGCGCATATGTCCGAGGAGGTGCCCAATCCCAAGCGACAGATCCCACAAGTTATGATGCTCAGCGCCGTCGCTAGTGCGCTCAGTGGTTTACCTATGATCCTTGTCTACATGTTCTGCATCACCAACCCCGACAATCTGTTGTCGCCCGTAGGCGGGCAGCCTATCGCGCAGCTAATGGTCGACTCGCTCAACTCTCGCGCGCTAACAATCATCGGCATGATCATTTTCATCGTCACATTTACCTGCGCCTCTTTTACGATGCTGACGACTTGGAGCCGCGTATGGTGGTCGCTGGCCCGCGAGAAGGGCACACCGATGCCTAACATTATGAGCCGCATCGATGGAAAGTCCCAGCTGCCCTACAACGCCATCATATTTGCTACTGTGGCCTGCTCGCTTATCGGCCTGCTCGAGCTGGGCTCCAATGCCGCACTCAACGCCATCCTCGGCGGCGCCATTATCTGCATTTTCATCTCATATGCCATCCCCATCAGCTTCTCACTGCTCGGCCGCCGCAGTGTTTTCGCCGGAAAGCACTACTTCAGTCTTGGCCCCGCCGGCCCGATAATCAACATCATCTCCGTTGTCTGGATCGCATTCATCTTCGTCTGGCTCTGCTTCCCGGAGTATATCCCGTACACGAACAGCACTATGAACTGGGCCATCGTGGTGTTCGCGGGCATCTTAGCGTTGAGTGGCATCAACTGGGTGGCGTATTCACGCAAGCATTTTACCGTTCCGGTCGTTGTGGAGTGTAGCGAGTCTGCCTTGAGCGTCGATTATGAAGGAAAATAGTCTACTCCCCCGATTTTTCTTACACTCACTTGTATTTACATTGCCGATAGATCTATTATCATCGTTAAAGTTCTCTCCTGTCTATCGCTGAACTTCTTGCCCAGTTTGAGGGTTGCTACCTCACTCATTGATGCTTCCTTTCTGCTTTGTACGCTACGTAGATAAACCGGTGCGACATGATTTCGGAAGATGAGTTCCGCGTAGACTGTAAATATCTTCCCTCCTCCGAGACGCAGCAAGCAGACACAGACGAAATTAAAACGACCTGCATAGGAGGCAAGTTGGTATCTAGCAAACCCACGTCTCATGTTAATGCAGTGTTCATGTTTAAACATGGATATTCTGTTAGTCGAATATTTCATTGTAGGTTAAGCCCTTGCCCTGCGTTGAAATTCTTCGTCTGGACGCCCGCTTAAGACGGCCGGCGCCCGATTGTGAATGAGCAGGCCAGAGGTGCCCGAGGAGTATACCAAGACCTACGTGCCGGTCAGCACTGTTGTCGAGACAGTTACGACGTCGGTGGCCGACCAGCTACTCAATCAGAACCTGCGCCAGACGCAGATGCAGCAAGAGTATCTGCTGCTAGGCTAATTTACGTAATATGTCTAGCTTTCGTGCATGCACCTTGTGTGTGCTTTAATTTTTCAAAATTATCTATCCTAGGCTGCATAAAAGGACGAGATTATCTGCCTATTTTCTAGGCAGGTTGGTCACTCTGGCCAGCACTGGTCAAGGAGTACTCTGAAATGTCCACTAGTATCTCGAAAGCATTTCGTAAGTTCTTCCAGGTTTTCCTAGGGCGTCGTAGAATAATACTCGTAAAAGATAACCATGGCTAGATCCGACGAATGAGTACACGTATGACCGACCATACTTAAAAGACCGCCTATGATTTGTACCGTCTGCTGAAACCTATGATTTTATTGCAGCCAAGTACTAGGTATGTATATAAGAGAACTGGGTACGACGACAACAGCGCTTAATAAATGCGGAATTTGCAGTATATACTTCATTTTAGTAAGACTAAAAGGAGCAGGAGAAAATCAGTACGATAATATCGATATGTTTCTGTAATGTAGACTTCTCGCGGGGTTGTCTTTACTGTTATCCATTTCAGCTAATTAGAGGGCCTCCATTGCGTTTCCTCATGCCCTAGCTTACAATGGACATATTAGTGCGCTGCATTTAAGAGTCTGGCGAATTCTCGTAATCGCACACCGTACTCGTAGGACACTCGTCCATCGTCCGAGCTGCCGTGCAGTGTTTTTGGCCAAGATCTGACCAGTTGCAGATAAGCCGGTCCTACTCACCCGCTAATTGGCCCTGCTAAATATTGTCGCTGTTACTTGCCTGTGCTGTACTTTGCTCTTTTCGTTTAGTGCACATTGACCATATCTCCTTGCATTCGCTAATTTTCCCCCACAAATAAGATAAGATAACGCTGTTCTGTTTGTCCAGCGCTGTATCACACGCAGCCGCGCATCGTACCAAGTTTAATACCGGACCACAAATAGACGATATCCCCTCTCCATCAACATCAGAAAAGCACCTCCACAACACACTCTAGAGCCATTCTCTCACATCCCAAGGGCAACATACTTACAGCACCCATCATGTCTAAAACACATCAAGGCCTTAACGCTATCGTTACGGGCGGGTCCCGGGGAATCGGGGCTGGTATCGCTATCGAACTCGCGAACCGTGGCGCCAACGTGCTTATCACATACCAGAGCGCCAGCAAGCAAGCCGAAGAAGTCGCCAGCAAGATCCGCGAACTAGGATGTGAATGCCTAATCGTGCAGGCAGGCGGCAGCGACAAGACCGGCCCAGAGCGGATTGTCAGCGCTGCGGTAAAAGCATGGGGCCATATCGACATCGTCGTCAACAATGCCGGAGCGGGCGACGACTGTCTTCTAAAAGACATGACATACGAGATGTGGGACAAGATTCTCAATTGCAACCTTCGCTTCGCCACATTTTTGGTGAAGGAGTGCATGCCTTATTTCGGCAAGGCGCCTCGTATTGTCAATATCTCTAGCGTTATGGCTCGCATGGGCGGCAGCTATGCAACGGCATACACGGCGTCCAAAGCGGCACTGGAGGGCGTCACCAAAGTTTGGGCGGCTGAACTCGGACAGGAATACAATGCGACGGTTAACTGTGTGAACCCTGGGCCTGTGGGCACAGACATGTGGCTACGCGATACCGGCGCTGATGTGCTTGCCGAGTGGGATATCAAGATGAAGGAGACGCCGGCGGCGCCGAGAATTGGCACCGTGGATGATATCGCGCAGATAGTAGCCTTCCTGTCAGAGGAACGGAGCAGGTGGTCGACAGGCAGCACAGTTAATGCCAACGGCGGACTGTGCTTTGTGTGATTCTTACATTATATTTGTTAGATGATACAGAGTACATACAGCTTATGAAATCCCTTGCAAATTTAGCGACTTATCTGATTTTAGCTCGAAATTGCGGAGTATACAACTTAGGCATGAATGGCTTTATTATGTGAGCTTCGTTGTGATTCGTACATATGTAAACTGGTTAAAGTCGTTCTAAATGCTATTACAAATTACAAAAGTAAATTACGCGTGTTCACATTTTACAGTTACGTTTTTTATTAGATTTACTCGTATTAGGGAGGTCCTGTACTTCAGAAAGGACGATTGACAAGGCAAGTAAACTTTCAAAATTGAACCGTAGACTTAAACTGCTGATGCCGCCGAGACTGTGATCTCGACTCTAGCCCCACCCGAGAGGGCCGTCACGCCTACACCAGCCCACGCCGGCCTGTTACTCCCCAGGTATTTTTCTAAAGCGACCTCCAGACCTGCGTCATGGGCCTTCAGATCGCCAACATGATACGACGTCATCTTGTAGACTGCTTTCCAGCCTTCCTTAATACCAGCAGCATAGAGTATATCCTCGACGTTCTTGAACATCAAAAGGATCTCCTCCTCAAGCGAATCAGGGTGCCCTAAAGTGCTGTCACATCCCGTAATGCCGTATGTTTCGAATGTGGTCATATTTGGGGGGATCGAAACGACGTTGCTGATCTTGTAGTAAGAAGCCAGCTGATCGCCTAGGCCAGGGGCGTTGATGCATTTGATGCCAAACTTGTTGAGGGGGCTCTTGTACTCCATCTTTGCGTTATGGTGTGTGAAAGTGCCGCGCTTGTAATGTGGAAGGGCGAGTTTGCAGCGAGGTGATAAGGGTGGACGACAAGTCCGAAAACGCCGTGGTTGTAAGCTTATTTATAATTGAAGCGGGCATGGTGATCAAGTCATTTTGTTCGAGCTATCGACATAAATCATTCCTGTGAATGAAGATGCAGCACTCCTATGCCTATCGCCAGCAGCCCATGCAGCGTTCTCGCTGTTACTTTCCATTTTAGTTAACTGCAGGTAAAGCAGCGTAGGCCCCACTTGCGCGGGTATCTTACAAAAGACTATCGCGTAAGATACCGGAGACTAATACATAGTTCTGGCCACTGATAAGAAAGGCCAGATTCTTGTACACTCTGTTAATTTCCGTTCGCTGTGACTTGCCCATATTTTATGTAGCTCGGTGGTGTCACTTGCCCTGTTGGCCATAAACCATGGCCATAACTCGCAATATTGTAAAAAATCCATTCACATCATATTCAATTCCCAAGTCTCCACATCTTTTTTCATGAGCCGTAGGCCGTTCCGCACGCCGTTTCAGTTACTAGGAAGCTATCCCTGCCCTTCTACCGTACCGCGGCCGGCATGCCTCGGCCGCGCAAGCCACGCTCCTTCACGCCGGCGAGACCACCTCCATTCACGACCAGACGGCCCGTCAAGAGAACTAAGACGTTCACCGGCTGCTGGACATGTCGGGCTCGTGGTACCAAATGCGACGAGCAGACTCCAGCTTGTCGTAAATGCCTGCAGTCCGGAATCCACTGCGAGGGCTACCATATCAAGCTAGTTTGGGACGATGAACAAGGCCAGCCAGGCAAACGCACCGAGCGTCGGACCTTCGTGGGCTGCTCTGGGCCGCCAATTCTTAGCCCTGGCGAGATCTCGTCAGCACTGGAAAAGCTTGATGAAGCGGGGCCATTGGAGGCAATCCAAGGGGGGCCGTTCTCGGTATTTCCAGCCTCGCAGCTTGCAGCCTCGTGGCGAGAAGATTCCCCAAGCCTCGACATCCCGACATCCAAAGATCTCACCAACAACAAAGATCCCACGAATCCTAATGCCGGAACTGATGTCGACTGCCACCCCCTAGAGAACGATACCCAGCAGGACGATGACTACGATAGTATGGTCGCGGACTGGTTTGCTGAGGACCTCGATGATGCGGAGAGTGGTGAGAGGGAGGCTGCCATGGTCATGGCATCGATCAAGCAGAAAGTAATGCCCCAAGTCACCGGATACGTGTCATCGGCCACTGTGGAGGAGCGGTCTCTCTTCCACTACTGGGTGACCTTTCTTAGCGGACTCATGATACCAACCCAACGATACGATAACCCGTTCCGTACCGTTTTTATTCCCTTAGCTCTGGCTGCATCCGGATCTTCTCGGGACACAACGGGGAGTACAGCCCTCCTGCACGCTATCTACGCTGTCTCTGCTTTCAACCGTGCCCAGCTGTCGGCTTCCCCCGAACATCTCGTTTCGCTTGGTATCCGGCATCACAGAATAAGCCTTGGTCATTTACGCAAGAGCTTGACGCGGTCCGCGGCCGATGCACCTGAACAAGATGCAATACTTGCCACAATTATCACCATGTCGTCCATCGAGGTTATGAAGGGCGACTCCGCAACATGGCGGATGCATCTTGCTGGCGGCAAAGCATGGCTTCAGTCCATAATAAGACAGAAACGTTCGCAGAGCAGCAGCTTCTCTGTTCTATATCAGATCTTCTTCTGTGTCGATGCCCTCGGTGTTCCTATCCATGTTCCAGATGCGCCTGGGCCTCCGCCGAGAGATCATCGGCTGGCCCATTCTGGCACGCTTCCAGCCATTCCCGAATCAAAATACTATCTGGACAAGCTGTTTGGAATCCCCCAACCGATCCTCGAGGGAATCATTAGGACAAATGTCTTGTCGCAGTCAACGTACGAAGCCACGCAACAGGAGATTGACGACCTTGGTGTGCATATCCGCCGGAATGACCCCGACACTCAGCTCTCTAACCTGGACGAGAACTATGACGAGATAACTCGACATCATACATGTGCGTTTTATTGCGCCACGTTGATCTATTACGAACGACGCGTCCGAAAGACCCCACCGAGCAAGGTCCAGCGTCTTGTGCAGCGTAGTCTCGACCACTTCGCTGCTATTCGTGCATTAGAGAGCTCACTCCACCTAGATGTCTGTGGCCTTTTCTGGCCCGAGTTTGTTACGTCGTGTGAGGCCGAAGATACGCACAGTTTGCGAAGCCGTGCTTTGTGTCTGTTTGAAAAGGGAAGATTGCGAGGTATCGGCAATATATCGTCTGCTGAGAGGGTTGTCCTCGAAGTCTGGGATCGAAGAGACCGCCAAACAGATGCCTCCGACGTTGATTGGCAAGCTGTCATGGCCGACCTAGGACTCGATCTAATTTTAACATAAAATGTTACAACACACGTGGAATAGACTTGCTAATTCTTACTGGCGATGTCGCTTTGTAAGATGGCTACATACGAAGTAAAATTCACGGTTCGACCCAATTTCGTAGCCAATAATCTCTTTAGAGCTTTGCATAAGTCTTCTACCGTGAGCAATATCCTCCGTCCACATTTAGAATCGAGCCCGTCGTCCAACTCGCCCCGTCGCTACAGAGAAACAGTACTGCCTTCGCAACATCCACGGGGGATCCCAAATGAGGCCAGGGACTGGCATCATGTAGCTCTTTGTGTAGCTTCTCATCTTCGAGTGCCGATCGTACCATCGCAGTTTTTAGAAATCCCGGACACACGGCGTTAACGTGGATCTTGTCCTGCGCGTAGTCAAGCGCCACCTGGCGAGTCAGTGTAACGACAGCACCTTTGCTCGCACAATATGAAGCTATACGCATGTCAGTCTGCAAGGGTGCTGCTCGAATAAGGATGTGGGATTAACTCCTTACGTTCCATGGATAGTCCAACGACGCCACCTATGGAGGCAATGTTGACAATCCAGCCTCTGTCACCAGCCCCGAGCGGCTCCTGCTTCAGCATTTGCGCAATGGCGTACTTCATTCCAAGAAATGGGCCCCGCGCATTCACTGCCTGATGCGGGTTAGTTGATTGACGGACTATGATGCAACACAGTGATATGCTAAATAAAATGCTTACCATGGTCTTTTCAAAAGACGCTAGCGGCTCTTCGTGTATCCTGTTCTGCCCACAGAACACACCCGCATTGTTGACGATGCTGGGGGAAAAGGCTTGTTAGACGTAGTCGGCAGAAGACGACCCCTCCCTCATTTGGCTGAGACTTACATATCCAAGCGTCCAAACTCTGAAACGGCAGTGTTTACAACCGCCTCGACATCTTCAGCCGAGCTCGCGTCTGCCTTCTTGAAAATCGCTTTCCCCGTTCTAGCAATAAGCTCATGCGTCGGGGTACTCTCTGCCTCGTATCCTCCAGCAAGCAGCTTAGGTGTGATGTCACTGCATACCACAGAGGCACCGGCAGATGCAAGCTCAATCGCTATGGCTCGTCCCACTCCCGATGATGCACCGGTGACGATGGCAACACGGCCGTGCAGACTGTAATGAGTGTGTTGGACAGACGAAAATATTATGGCCGTTTTGGAACGCACTACTCACTTCAGAATCTGAGACATTGTAGTGCAAGATCAGGTTGGGTCCTGTTGTGGTTTATGCTGGATATACTGTGTTTTAAAACGGCGAGATTCAGTCCTGTTATATTTGGCTAGAAGCAGCAGTTATTACGTCGTAGGCTTGTTCCATTACTGGTGTGATGTTGCGGACGACCCATAATAATATTACGGCTTATTCCCAAAGGCGTAGGTCACAGCGACGCCATCAAGTCTGACAGGGGACGCTAAGATATGATAGTGGGCCAGATTAGAGGGTACAGAGACGGCAACTGACGGCGAAGCAATAAAGTACAACCTTATCTACCGTACTCTGTAGAG
This sequence comes from Leptographium radiaticola, assembly GCA_019925535.1. Taxonomy (NCBI): domain Eukaryota; kingdom Fungi; phylum Ascomycota; class Sordariomycetes; order Ophiostomatales; family Ophiostomataceae; genus Leptographium; species Leptographium radiaticola. The sequence goes on from JADHKK010000026.1 coordinate 64,360, forward strand.
TTAGTTACTTTTGTTGTCACCTTCTCCCGTAGCAAACTGCCCCCCCTACCAAGATTTGCCTCAACTACGCATAGAGCAACTTTAGCGTACTTGATTCCTGCACGATATCGCTGTCAGGCACACAGGCTTGTTAGTATATGTTGACGCGATTGTCCTCATGCAAGTTACTGTTGACCATCAAGCAGCAGCTTCCGTTCAGCGAACCATTCAACACGCTAGCCAAAATGACGAGCCCGACCCCCATCGTGCTGTCGCACGCGGCGCAGCACTTGCTTGACATTGAAGCCAAGTATACTGTCGGGGGCTTTACTCCACTGCCAGGGTTCTTTGAAAGGGGCAAAGGAAGCCAGCTTTGGGTGTGTCCTAGCCGCAAAGTGGTAGCGTTAATATGCAAAAGCTAACAGTGTTAACCGCAGGACATTGATGGCAAGGAGTACCTCGATTTCATTTGCATGTTCAGTGCATGCAATCAAGGACACTGCCACCCGACAATCGTGGCAGCGATGGTCGAACAGGTGCAAAAGGGTAAATCTCCGTTGCTCTTGTCATACTGTCCGTCGGGAAGTGACTAACATGGCTTTAAGCCTATATTATCAATACTTCGACGCACAACACACGGTGGCCAGTGTACGCGGAGATGATGTGCAAGAGATTCAAGTACGACAAGATTTCAGGCATGGTTACGGGCGCTGAGGCAGCCGATCTGGCTTGCAAGATAGCTCGACGATATGCGCATGACGTCAATGGCGTACCGTCTGACCAGGTGCTTATTCTGGGAGTATCAGGGAGCTATCATGGCTTGTCTTCGGGCGTGTGGAACCTCCAGGACCCAAGCCCTGCGAGAACTGGTAAGTGCTTTCAGCCTTGTCTATTATAACAATGTGCTGAATCTAATCGCAATGATAGCGTGTGGACTGGACAGTATGCAGCATACCAATGTGAACCCTTCCAATGGGAAGTTGCTGGAGTATGGTGTCTTGGAAGATATGGAAGAGTGCTTAAAGGAACATCACAAACGTGTCGGAGCGGTTATCATGGAATGCATCCGCAATACTGGACAGTATGCCTTCCACGGGATGTCGCAGCTTTAGCTAAACAGCTAACAATTTCTAGTACCTACGAGCAGGAGGTCGCATATGCTAGGGGCGTGTATGATCTCTGCAAGAAGTACGGTGTCATGTTCATCGCCGACGAAGTTCGAATGGGTTCTGGCAAGACTGGAAAATTCTTCTCTTTCAACCACCTTGGCGATGACTGTCGGCCGGATATGCTCGTTATTGGCAAGTCCATGACTGGGGGCGCCTACCCTTCTTCATTTGTGCTCAGCGACGAGCATATCATGGCCATGGTGAAGCCGTACGAAAGCGGCTCGACTTTTGCCTATACGCCCATGGCCATTGCGGCTGCTGAGGCTGCCTTACGTGTGCTGGATGAAGAAAACATGGTCGATCGCGCGCGCCAGATTGGCGATAAGTTCCTGTCTTTGACTGCGGATTTGAAAAAACACCAATATGTCGACGGTGTGGAGGTGCGCGGCGCTGACTTCAGCATCCCAATCCACGAGAATCCCGAGGCCGGTGTGACAGCGCGACGAATCGGCGGTCTATGCCTGTCAAAGGGCTTGTTGTTGTATGCTCTTGAAGGGCGTCTTCGCATGAGTGTCTCCATGGTGATGACGGACGAGCAGCTGGAGAGGGGTGTAGAGATCATTACCGAAGCGATAAACGAGGTTTCAGACTACAAGGGAGTGGAAATTCCTGGCGAAGTATGGCATGAGGCGCATTAGAAGTGGTACTCAATGATTCCGAATCGGGGTCGATATTTTCTAAAGAAATAAATTACTACATTCCGTACTTATAAGAACTTTTTTCAGCATATAGTGGCAGCAATCTACTGCAAAAGCTATACCGCCCTATCCTATATGCTATTATTTCAGAGCGCCCTTTACAAGATAAGACGATGCGGACGTAGAACAGTACTTAGTAGGCGGTGTTGTTGTATCTTGAGATATTTTAGATAGAACAAGCTTAGGCGGCACTGTTACTGCGCGCCTACACGCTGTATTATCATACTCCCATTAATCCGAGCACAGCCCCCGTATTCTGAAAATTATTGCAAAATTAATTGTCTTAACGCTCTGTCTCTCCCTACTTTGCGATACTTAGCTTTCTGTTGCCATCTTCTCCCTAATAAAACCTGCTCGACATCTTCGAGTAATCGCCATCATCAGCCAATTTTACTTTTTGTTGTTGCGTCGAAATAGAAAACATCGGCAAGATGCGCGTCGCCATTGCTGGAGCAGGCGACCTTGCCAAGTACTTTTGTCGAAGAGCTGCTTGCCTTTGGCCACACGGTAGTGATGCTCACACGCTCGGAGCGTGACGCTCCGAAAAAGCCTGTTTTCATCAAAAAGATGTGGTTACTAGGACTACCGACTATTACCCAGTTGCACAGCTGGCCAAACACCTGGAGGACTGTGATAGTGTCTACAATCGCAGATTACTCTATGGACAACGTTGAAATGCACCTTGCCATCTTGGATGCCTGCAAGCAGTCGCCAAATTTGCAAGCGCTTCATACCTTCGGAATTTGCTGCCAATCTTGATGACTTTCCTCTTCAGCCTATTTTTACGTGCAGAACCACCAACCAATCCGAGACGCGCCTGGGGCACAGACGGAAGTCAGTTACACGCTTTCAAATCAGGGTTGGCTCATGGACTATTTCATCCCTAGCAAGTTTCGGTACATCAAGCACATTGGCGTATTGCATCCTCTTGACCTAACTGTAAACACCCTTGCCATTCCCGAAACCGGCAATGAGCTCATTACTTTCACCACTGCCCGGGATCTTGCATAAGCACTGGCTACGCTGATAAGCCGACCTGACTGGGAGCCAATTACTTATGTAGCGGGTGAGACAATGTCGTGGCACGATGTTACCCGCCTGCTCGCAAAGCACAATGTGGTGCCCAAGAAAGTTACCGGTCTGCCAAGCAGATTGCAGACGAACTTTTGAATAGTGCAGACTTGATGGAAACCCTGACGGCCCAGTTTGAAACTTGGTCCATCTCAGGGGGTGCTACAATGCCTGCAGCGAAGGCAGCAAGACAAGCTGAAAAATTATTCGCAAAACTGCGTTTTCGAACTGTGGAGGAATTCCTGACGGCTGCAGATTCTGCGGAAAAGGGAACTATTTTGTAAGATAGTTAAAGGGGGAAGTTTGATAGGAGCGTCCGTATTAGATCTTAGTTGCTACATCTAAGTAAGGCCTATGCCAGTTTTAGTGTCGATTCCACTAACCTGACGCTAATATTGCCGACATTGTAAAATCACATCACAAGCCTGAATGCCTTCTATGCAATCCTCAACCGTGCTAGTAGACTAGCAGGTCTCTAATAGGTCTGATGTGGAGCCGGGAAGACGCAAAGGTTTACAGGGCCATTACCGTTAGACTATTCGTATCTTATGACCACCATTATCCTAGTCCCTGGGGGGACGGCTTTGAAACTCGTTGCGACGCCGTTTACAAGGAAGCTATACACCCTGAACTACTAGGTTGCCAATAAGATTAATAGCAACATAGAGCACCCATACGAATGACAACGTATAATGTATCCTTCTCATAAAATAAACGGTTACTCCAAAGAAGGAATCCTACTCGCTTAAAGTCGTGCTCTTATTATTTTACAGAAGCAGGAAACCAGTATGAAGGCAAAACAGGCCTCTATTCCAGTCAAGTTTAGAGGCTACAATGCGGGGAGAGGCCGCATGAATCATAGATGTCCAAGGCCGCCCTTGACAGGAATCCGCAGACGACTAATTGGAGTTATGAGGGAAGTGCTACAAGTCAGACCTAGCAGAGTATCTTGACATTTTAGCGCTGTCGCGGTGCGAGGAGTTATTTGTGCTGCCCTCTGCCCACGCTGATAGCATAACTGGCGTAAGCGTTAGCGAAAGGGCGGGCCAACACGGGGTGTGAAGCACGACGATGTGGTGATGTCGATAATTGGCAATGGGGACACCCAGTGTCTGCAGAATACAGGGCAACAATGCCGTTCTAGCTGAGTAGTGCGGTCTGCTTTTCGACCTGTGAAACGAACCTGGAGCTGCTGTGGGGGGTCCTTTGCGTTACTGTGGCAGTAACCACCGCCAGGCTAAGATATTTGGCTTTTCTTAGAGTTTCCCAAACGGACGAGTACCATTTTTGATCTAGCGACACGTTGAGGGCCATCAGGAGGTAGTCATAGACAATATCACGAGGGCCGGTGGTCTCACAGGACAGAAATTAGGTAATGGAGGCCACTTCCGACCTGGCCCAACGTGAGTGGGACCAGGGATAAGCCCGGGGCTACAGGGGAACGTCAACAAAGGCCACAACTTCTTCATCTTGTCCGTGCTCAACCCTCACCACGGCACCGGCAAGAGAACCATCAACGGACCTGACGGTTTCGCTGTTTCTTGTGCCCAATACAGTATCGACGGCACCGGCATCACTGACAGCTCCGTATGCGTCGACGACCACACACGTTGTGGCATGTTCTATCTGCTGCCACTGTGGCGTAGGATGTCAACATTTTTACTTACGCGAGTAGGCAAGCACGTTATACGACGCTCTCGCGTCTAGAAGAGCACAATTAGTTTACTTCAAGACGATTGCAGATAAGGGCATAATTCAGTTTGTTATTAGGGAGGACAATATGTGGAGGGGATACGGCGGGCCATAGTTACCTTGTCGTTACGGACATACAAGTGCTACCTAAGGGTGGGCTAGCCAGTATGCGGCATAGTGCCTTTGGTAAAGCTGTACACGAATACAGCTGGAAATATTATTTGCCTTCATTTTCCCGTGTTAAACTCTGTCAACTGGTGAGTTTTGGTTGCCATAGACGTGTTAGAGGGATACTTCGGTTCTAGCGCAATGCGTGCTAACTCCAAACTGCCCTCATAAACTAACTTGCGTCGTGCATGGCCACAGGCAAACTTCGTGTGGGATTGGCTACTGTCGGGGCCAAGATGGATGCCGGACTATTGACCGGCGCCTACGTCCCAACCACCTGGGGCGATGCCAAGTAGACATCGGGCGTGTTCCTGGTCCGGAGCCCTTCCATTGTATCGCATGGTGTCCAAAGCCTAAAACTAAAGCTAGGGATGGTGCAGGTCGGGCAGAGCGCATCCACGACGGTGGCGATGGCGCCAAACTGCATATGGTGTCCATTGGATATTCCAAAATTCCTGCCCTCCTTGGCATGGTCGATGCGCCGCAGGCGCTACGTATCGGTAAAGAGGGCTCCCGGCAGGGCATAACCCGCAATGAGCAGGAGGCACTGCTGTGTCAAACTCCCGTGGTGGCCGCTGCACGCGCTGCCGTTGCCATGGCCGGCGCTGCTGCATAGTTGGATCGTCCACAAGGGTGGCAGCACACCGCGTGACTAAAAACGAGTCATTCCGACGGCGCCGACGGCAGCTTTTACTGCACAACCATGTGGATGCTGTTGGTGTTCTTGATGCGGTACCGCGTGGTAGTGGGTGCGACAGATAGACTACAACGATTTTGGCATGTAGGAAGCTTCTGGGAGCTTCCGACTGGCGTTGGCGCTGATATTCATTGATCTAATGGTTATGTACTTGCGAGTATGTGTGGTAGTGCGTGCGGGGGTCTGTAGGCGGCCTATTACCTTTTGCTAACCTTTCCAGACGGCACGGAAGACGCTCTCCAAGGCAGGGTGTCAGAGCACTTCCATTTGGTCGTGGTAGGTGGCTGCGGCGCTCGCGTTAATCCGCACACGGATAATAGGCGGGCCGTACGAGCCCGCCTTGCTTCCGCAGTCGCCCGGCAATATGGTCGCTCAAGTTTGTGATCGCCCAGCTTTTTGCTTCTTTCCCAGCCGAGACAATATATTTTGGTGACAAGTAGGGGCTTCTCCTGTCCTCTCCCTTATTTGTTTTCTTTTATCTAGTCATTCTCGTTATATAGTCCCTACTGTTATGTCACACCCCCCTCCCCGTTTCCTAGTTATTCTCTTTTCCCCTCTATTTCTTTACGCCCCCGTATCTTGAGGCGAATCCGTAAATAGGTTAGCGACTGCGCCCAGCTTATCGTCGCCAATCGACGTTTTGTTTTGTCACAGCACGGTGCCAGATACCGAGATAAGTAGAAGCCCTCGTGGACTACTGGTCATCGCGCATATCTGCTTTGCTCGCAGCCAGACACCATGAAGCCGTACATCCCGACCACCGACAGTGTTCTGTACCTGCCGCATCGCGCTGTATGTTCAAGAGAGGAAGTGCAGTACAGCAGCAGCTAATCATCCACAGTGCGATCAATGCCGCAGTCGCAAGGTAGGCCGTCCATATTGGGGAGGGCCGTATGACCTTGTGGGGGATCGTCTGACAGTTGCAGATCCGTTGCGACAGACAGCTGCCGTGCTGCAACTGCCGGCTGGCCAAGAAGCCGTGTGCGTTCACAGACGCGAACTCGCGCCCGCGACCACGGCCGCGGCCCACCCGGACAGACAGCGACAAGAGGGCCAGTGGGATTGAGGACCGACTGGCGAGGATCGAAGACGCGCTCGTGGCCCTGTCCAAGTGGCAACGGCCCGCTGGAGACCAGATGCAGACGACGACGTGCAAGGGAAGCGTCGACAGCCAAGATGCGAGAGGCAGAGGCGGCGCCCAAGACGCATCAACTCCTTTTCGGCATAGCAGCAGCAGCGGTAGCTCAATCGAGGCCCAGGTCGCATTTGCGTGCGACTACCTGCAGGACATAGTCGACAACAACGTGAGCACGGATGGGGACCGGGATGCGCTGAGCAAGGCCGTGGTCTCGCTACAGAGACTTTCCCAGGGCGCTTTCAGGGCAGACGAGCCGTTGTTGTCGTCTTCATCCCCGCCCTCGTCGTCGTCTTCCTCTTCCCCACCCGCATCGTCATCCTCATCGCTTACACTCCCCCACGCCAAAACGACGCCGGATGGCGAGGCCGGCTTGCGTGGGTTGGTTATGCCGCCTCTAGAAGCGGTACTGGGCTTATTGCGCGACCTGCGGCACACGCGACCGGTGACATTTCCTATGGTGTGCGCCTTTGGCAGCGTCGACCGGTTGGCTGAGCACTGCCGGCGACTATATCTGCCGGTGCGCGATGAGGACGTCTCCTGCGAGGCCGTGCTGACGGTCAACGCCGCGCTCTTCTTCCTCTTCAAGGATAAGATGGCCCTAGCCGTGCATACGGGCGATCAAGTGGCCGTGGCGCGGCTGTTGGCGCTTCGCAACACATGTCGCGACAATGTCGAGACGGCCCTGGCCCGGATGCCGCTCGTCATGGCTCCTTCGCCGGCTGCCTTGCTGGCCCTGGTGTTGGGCGCCGGCTATGGCATTGAGGTGTCGAGGCCGGGGCTGGCTGTCCGATTAAACACGGCCGCCTGCCAGATGGCCGTCGAACTAGGCTTTCACAGGGATCTAGTTGAGAGAGGGGGAGCTCTGTCTGGAGACGGGGCTGGCGCCGAGTCTGCCCCCTATCATAACACTCCTCACAGCCACGTTCTCTTTTGGCTCGCGTACATGCACGACCGCGCCCTCTCGCTACGGCTCGGGCGAGCTCCCGTGCTGCACGACTACGACATCACTCTGCCGCGCGCCCTCGCCCCCCTGGCCGCCGAATTCGAGGGTCACCGCCTCAACCTCACAGGCTGGGTTGTCCTTGCCGAAGTTCAGGGCCGCATGTACCGTGACCTCTACAGCCCAGCCGCTCGTCGCTCACCTCTACCGCCGCGCATCGACGCCGCCCACACATGCGCCGACATCCTGCTGCGCGAGGCGGCTATTGTGCGTCGCCGCCGTGCCCAGCTGGAGCAGCGGCTTCGCTCGTGGTTAGACCCTTCTCAAATGGCCCAGTTGGGTGAGCCGGCCGACGGCGCCTGCGTCGGTGACGACGACAGGACCTCTATGGAGGTGGAGGCTTTGCTGCTGCGCGTCGACGAGGTCACGCTACTATCGTCGCTGACTATGGCCTACCGGGCGATTCCCCCAGGGGAAGAGGATGAGGACAGTGACGAGGAGTTTCATGACTACCAGGATCCTGACGAGAACCGCCATGAAAACAACCACCGCGACTACCACCGTCGAGATCTCTGCCCCCAAACCCACTCCACCCTCTTCGGCCACGACTGCATCGCCACGGCGCGCAAGACTATGCAGATGCACCTTGAATACCTCCAGCTTACCGACGGAAATCCAATGCTGGTGGCCATGCACATGCACTGGTATGTCTCTCCTGTCTTGATTCCCCGCTGCTCTCCTTCCTGACATCCTAGGACCGTCCTGCTCGTCCCCTTTGTCCCCTTTGTGGTACTCTTCTGTTACGTTATGGAGCAGCCCAATGCCGAGGATCTGTGCTATCTGCAACGCTGTACGGCGTCGCTGAAGCCGTGGCAGAAGCTGTCCGCGCACGCCGAGCAGCTGTTCCGCATATGCGACGCACTGTATGGGGCCGCTTTAGTGTACACAGGAGCCGCAGGTCCTGTTGGCACGTAGCTGTAGTGGGCGGGTGGACGCAGGGAGTCGGCCCGAGATAGCGCGTTCGCTCCGTGGCTTATCAGTGCCGCGGCACTCCGAACACGATAAGAAGTGGTGTGAGTCGTAGACTGCCGACGGCCGGTGGACATGCCGGACGGACATGTTAAAGCGGCGTGCGAGGATGCCAGGGAATTACTTAGTGGTGGCTGCTGCCTGAGTAGACAACGACGGCGACGGTGCATATTTGACGATTTGGCGGCAACTGCTACTTGACTTACTTGACTCATTGACTTGCACGACTTGCACACCATGGAACCCGTCCAGGATCCCTCGGTTATCCCCATCATTGACTTTGGTCCCTTCCTGGCCCCCGACGCTACGCCCGCCGATCGCCGCCATGTCGCTACCGCCATGCACGCCGCCTGTCGCGATGTTGGCTTCTTCTACCTGCGCAATCACGGCGTGCCAGCCGCGCTTATCGACCGCATTCTCGGCCGTGCCCGCACCTTCTTCGAGACTGCCACGCCCGTCGACAAGGCCCGCATCGCCCTGCGCAAGCGCAGTGAGGGCGGCGACAACGCGCGCGGTTGGCTGCGCGTCCAAAATGCCGAGAAGGGCACGCACGAGGCAGTCGACTTTTACCGTCCGGTGCTAGGGGACAGCCAGGTGACCGGGGAGACTGGAGGGACCGAGTCCGGTCACCCCTTTGACACTGGCTTGGGCCGCAACCAATGGCCCAGCCAGCCCGCCGACTTCAAGGCCACTGCCGACGAGTACGTCGCCCGCCTCGAGCCCCTTGGCGTCGCCGTCATCCGCGCTCTCGCCCTTGGTCTTGGCGTCGACGAGTCCATATTCCTCGAGCGCATCGACCGCGCATTCTGGAACCTGCGCATCCTCGCCTATGAGGGCCGCAAACAGAGCGATAGTGCCCCGCTCGCTGGCATTGGCGAGCACACAGGTATGTCCATCTTCCTTGTGACTTCCTACCGTATGCATTATCTTACTATCGGCCACCAAACCTAGACTTTGGCCTCCTCACGTTTCTACTGACCGACTCGACCACAAAGTCCCTCCAGGTGCTGGGGAAGGACAATAAATGGGTCTGGGCCGACCCAATCGAGGTGCGTACTTTGCCATAAGCATTCATGACCCCAATTCTCCCCGCTCACTACCCAGGGCTGCTACCTCTGTAATATCGGCGACATGCTCTCTACCTGGACACACGGCCTTTATAAGTCTACTCTCCACCGTGTCGTGCACACGTCCGAATCCATGCGCATCTCCATACCCTTCTTCTTCGACCCCAACTGGGACGCATTCATCTCGCCCGTCATCCCGGCTGCCGACGATGCCGAACTAGTACCCGTCGAGAGCATCCGCTATAGCGACAAGTTCAAGCGATCCCTAGATGTTCCCCTGTGGAGGGATCCTCTAGAGGTTTAAGCAGGGGGGGTGGGTTGGAAGGGATGGGAGTGGGCTAGAATTGAATGCCTTGTTATGTCTACCTACCTGTATATTAAGCAAATGACAACGGCCTGGCTGATTCCCAGATTAATCATGGACTTTAAGAACTTGGATTATTTGACCTGAAGAATATGGCTCCTTACTATTAACCAACATACAATTGAAGAGGATCAGAAACACAGAGGGTTGGGAAAAACCCCTAAATTCTCACTACGTCTACTCTGACGCGTGCATGATCTCGCCCGGTCCCTTGAACCAGTGGCGCGCCCGCAAAAAGTACCATGGGATGACAAAGACGAACATGCCAACGTAGAATACGACGCTCCAGTTGAACGTCGACGCATCCGGATGGGCCGTCGAGGGAAAGGCCAGCAACGGCAGCGTGAAGCACGTCCACAGCGTGGCCACCCAGCGTATCGGCCGTGACCACCGGCCGAGTGTGAATGGACCGGGCACATATCCGGGGTTGTCTTCGTAGATGCAGCGCATCAGCACAGGCATCAGGTACGCTGCCGCGCCGGTGACGGATGAGCCGGAGAAGAAGGCCTGCAGCGCAGTCGTAGACCCAAGCGAGATGAGCCCTATGAGCGCAAAGACGGTTGACAGTGCCACAGTGGCGTTCATCGGAGTGCGCGTTGTTGCATTGATGGTGCTAAGCCAACGCGAGAACGGTAAGGCGCCGTCGCGCGCGTACGCCCAAAAGATGCGCGTGCCTGACGTGTTCATAACGAAAACGATGCCGAAATTGGATAGCACGGTGCAGACCCAAAGAGCCTTGGGGAATGCCCCGTCGCCCATGGCGCTGACCAGAATGGCTGCCAGAGGCTGGCCCAGCGACGATCCTAGGATCCCGTCAATGTCCACGGCCGCGTACGCCAGCACAACGTTGAACACGTAGCCCACCACGGCAATGAACAGACATGACGTCCACATGGCCCGTGGCACCACCACTGACGCGTTCTCTGTCTCTTCCGACAGGTGCGCCGTCGAGTCGTAGCCACTGATGCACCAACACGGTGCCAAGAACGTCAGTAGAAAGACCAGACCCTCGTTCTTGAAGTCCGTCTGGTTCTCTCGCAGGAAAAATAGATCATGCGCTGTGTTGTACGCCCGGTTCTTATGTGCATATATGGGCAGCGCAATCAAGATGACAAAGAACGTGATCGTGCCCAACCATGCGAAGACGGTGCTGATCTTGCCAAGGATGTTGCTTGGAAGAACCATGACAAGGCCACATCTAGCTGGTTAGTCGGGAAAAAAATACGAGAAAAGGCAACAAAGGCGAAGTAAACGCTCACACTATCAGACAGGCTAGGTAGATCTGCAGTCGTCAGTAGTGGCCCTCGTTACAGAAGGGAGAAGAGGAAATTAACATACCAGGTACAGTTGCCATGCGGTAGGGTCAAACTCGGGCTTGAACATAACCACCAAGGCTTGGAACATTTGAGCCTGCGTCATGAAAAATGAAGCACCGCTGAGGGCTGTCGACATGACCATACTCCACGCGGTGATCCAGCAGGCAATCTTTTTGAGCCGTGGCGGGGCGCAGCGGTATGTCCAATAGTAGCTATGACAGTCAGTCATTGATGAAACTCAGGGATCTCCGAGAAGGGGGCCATAATGCTCACAGGCCGCCAGCTGTCGGCATGGATGAGCTCATCTCGGCGAGTGACATAACCATGCTCATGATAAAAAAAGCGGCCGCCAGCCAGCCCCAGGTCATGGGCATGAGGCCGAGGTAACCGAGGCTGTACCAGAGGGTACCTAGACTGTCAGCTTGGGAAATATAGCATAAATGAGTCGGCAAAGCCACGAGGTAGAAAGGCGCAGAAACAGGTGAGATGGCAGGTCAAGATGAGCGATGGGACAAATAAGAAAATAAAATCTAAAGGACATGGTGTAGTTGGGAATCAACATGCATAGGCTCACCTCCAACCGATGGCAACAAGCCCAATCCCGTTAGACAAAAGGCTGTCATCGACCACGCCGTGAAGCCACGCCGCATGTGCTGCTCGTATCCCATCGAGAACAGCTGCTCATCCTCCAGGTCTACCTGAAGAACCTTGCCGGCCTTCGCGCCGTCCATCGATCCCGACAGCGATCCCGTCCCCGGCCGCTCCGCTGCGCTGTGGATTTGCTGTTTCTCAGACATGGCGACGTGATGCGCAATGCCCCGACGAGTTGCAGTCCCAGAGAAACAACCACGGCGCAGCCAGGTAGCTCTGTCATATACCGTACAGATAGCCAGCCAAGAGGGGGGCCGGGCGCAGCCTGCCATCTAGTAGATACCTGTGCTGCGATAGGGCTGCTGCTATCGGAGGCGGCGCTCCGCGGCGCTGCCGCTATCTTTGATCCACAGTTTAGAATTGCCGGCAGATATAATCAGTAGCATACGCAAGCGTGTAGATTTAGCATGTGCTTGTGATTGTGTTATTGCATTATGTTATTTCCTATACATCAATTTGCATTATATGCTTTTGATTTTATTATGTCGTACTGTCCTAGACTTCAGAAACTTTTCGTCTGTCATCTTGTCACCTTTTGGCCTGCTTTCTGTTTCTATCTACAACCATGGCTACCACAGTAACTCCCTGGTGTGCCAAACTTCTCAAGCGGCCACTCATTGAGGTCCGTCGCGGATTCGGTCTCGACCACTCAGCGCCCACAGAAAAGTCGGCCGTCATTGCGCTCACTGTCCCGTCCGGCAAGTTTGTTGACATCCGCGTGCCCAAGGAACCGGCCGCCTGCAGCATCGCCACTTCGGTTATGCCCAGCGCCTATGCTCTGGGTCCTGATGTCTACGCCAACGCCGGAACACTAACCACGGTGATTCCCATCGCTGAGGGCCCCGCTGCCTGTCCCGAGGCATCGGCCTGCCTCGCCCATTCTACCTGGGACCACCACATTGACTCCAGCGGCAGCCCCGACACCGACGGCGCAGACATGCTGCTTCTGGCCAATGGAGAGGTGCTCGAGATCGGCACATTCGACCGACATGACGGGCTCGGCGCCCGCATGTTCAAGGAGCTCTGGATCAATGAGCCAGTCGACGGACTGCCATACATTGTCGTTGAGATTATGAACAGCACCGGTACCGCCGTCGGCACCGGCAACACCCAGGGACGCGTCGTTCGCATCGGCCCGCACTGCCAGGGTGTGCTGCAGACTCCAGACCGCTTCTGGCTGGAAAGGTGGCGGCTGCACGCTGAGTGGGCGCGCGACCCGTGCAGTAGGAGCGGACAGCGTCTAGGCACCGAGAACACGCTCAAAGAGCCCGCCGTTGACACGGGTGTCTCTCTGCCCTGTCGTTGGGCATGTGAGGATCGCATCCGGGTGCTTGGCGAGAAGATCCAGGTGGACGGCAGAGAGTGGACGGTCACCGAAATAGGACCATAGAGAGTAGATACAAGTGATCCGTTATCTGTACTTGTACTTGGGTTTGATTTCAATGTGTACTCTGGAATGTTCTGTTCTGGCAAATTCTGCCTATTGTCTGCTCTCTGCTCTCCCTTTTAGGGACGCCAGAAGATTCCCCGACGTCGTGACTGCACCAAAAATGCCACCCTCCTCGCAGATGCTTGCCAGGGCCGCGTCGTGCAAATCCTGCCGCCCAGCCGCGCATGCGTCTGAGATCACAACGCAATCCATGCCCATATCGTCTGGAATGTGAGAAAAGGAAGCAGGGAATGGGACAGGGAGAAAACTCAAAAACGTACTGGCATCGCGCATAGTCGTAGTCACGCACACATCCGTAGTCACGCCACAGAGTACCAGGTTGCGCACCCCGCGGTTGTCCAGTAGAAGCTTAAGATCCGTGTGCTGCAGCGCGCTGCGGCCGGGCTTGTCAATGATAGGCTCGCAAGCGAGGGGCTGTAGCTCGGGTACGATCTCGTGGCCGGGCTCGCCACGCACCAGGAGTCGGCCTAGTGGACCCATGTCGCCAATCCCGCGGCCCGTCGTATTGTTGCGGCTGCGAAGCAGCTCCCGCGGCGACAGTGTTGATAGGTCTGGCCTGTGGCCCTCGCGTGTATGGTAGATGGGGAAGCCACCCGCGCGGAAGGCCGCCAGCAGCGCCTGGATGCGTGGGATGATAGCTCGGGCAGGCTCGATCGAGATGCCCTGACTGTCCATGTAGCCACCGGGCGCGCAAAAGTCCACCTGCATGTCGATCACCACGAGCGCCGTGCCCGCCGGCCCGAAGCTCGCATCGTGCGGCCAATTGTACGGCTCGGCCGCAATTGAATTCGCAAAAACTTTTGTCTCCATCTTGAAGGCCTTTCACTGTCGCGAAAATTTGCGCATCTTCTGTGCTCGATCCTAAACGCGGTCACTGATACCTAGCTACATATATGCTGATCAGATCGATAAGAATTACCAGCACTCGCCGCGGGGTGCCGGACAAAAATGTTGTTATCGAAAAACCTAATCGCTGTTGACAGATATATATTACAGAGCAGATTGATGGTTAATAAGCGTAAAGAAAATGTTGCAACCCAGTATCAAGCAAGGGATTCAGGCACGGTGACAGTAAGCAGCTTAAATAGGAGGGTCAATTGGTGATGTAGCGGTACAGAATAAGGTACATTGGCAGGATTCTGTGGCGCAGACTTTTTACCAGGGTTTTCTCCACTTTTACTCATTCTGGCCAATCAGAGGCCGTTATTACGTGCCTCCCTGACTTGGCCTAGAATGGCCACAGTGCGCTCTATTCTAGAGTCTTACACTCCCCCTAAATGTGCGCAACTAAGGCTATTTCTAGTGGCCCTGCACTATCGCCATTTTCTAAAGGCGCTAACGGTAGCAGTGGTAGGCCGCCCGCTATTACTAGCACCCTCTTTTATAAATGCTAGCGATAGCAGAGGCAGGCCGCTAGCTATCGCTAGAGGCCCCTAGACCTACTACGTTGCCGTAGCTTGCCTCTTTACTAACCCTCTCTTCCTCCCTGTATTAGGCCTCCTTCGGCCTCGCCGTAATTGTTGAAATGCGGTACGCCCGTAAGGCTCCGTAGTCTTTACTTTTATGCCTCCTAGCCTATAAGGCGTAGGAGTAGCCGATTAAACGTAGACTTCGGTATAAGCTTCGTAAGGATATCCGCGATTTAACTCTCTAAAGGGACGTATTTAACTTTAATTAGTCCCGCCATAGCGCACTCTCTGAAGTAGTGCTATTTTACGTCGAAGTGCTTGCTTTTGCCCCTAAATTCGGGCTTCTTCGTAAGGCTAATTACAAACTAGTTGTTAACCTTTAAGGTAATATCGCTTTAAAGGCTAATTTTAGCTAAGAATTACTCGATCTAGCGCGCTTACGTTGTTGCAAAGTAGGCCGCGCTATACTCCGCCTTACACGTTAACGTGCAGACGGTTAGGGTCTTTTTAGCAGTCTAGGAGATAAGACCGCCGGCTATTCTAAAGACGAATCCGTAGGAGGAGTGCCGATCGGTCTCGTCGTTAGCCTAAGAGGCGTTAACCTAGCCTTTAACAGCGATATGCCCTTTTTCAACGTTCGGCTACTTAGTATAGGTAACGGCGTACTCTTCCTTCCCCTTTAAGTATTGTAGGATACGCTTTATTAACTTAGCGTAAGCCTCCTACGGTCTCTTTATTACCTTTAAGTGCTTGTAAACGGCGAAGGCTAAGTTAGGCCTCGTTATAACGCTAGCGTAGTTTAGCTTGCCGTTAACGTGCTAGTAGTAATGGATTTCTATAGGGTCTCCCTCTTCCCTAGATCTAATTAGATTCGTAATAGGAGTGTCGACAGGGTAGCAGTCCGCTATACCCTTACTCTTTAGAAGGTCGAGGAGATAGGTCGGTTATAAGAGGGTAATTTAGCTGCCCTCTTTGCTAACGCTAACTCTAATTTTAACGCTAAGCAACTATAACGGCGTAGAGGTTATCTCGACTTCTAGTAGTCTGCTTAAATCCTTTTTAAAGGAATTAAGGTTCTAATTAAACCCTACGTAGAGGGCGTCGTCGACGTAAGTAACGATTAACACTCCTCTCCCGTAGTAGGTGGCCGGATCTAAGAGGAGTAGCTTTAAGCTAACAACCTCTAGCTTCTCCTAAAGCTTCTGTTGCTACTAGTAGCCTGCTTGCTTTAAGCCGTAGAGGGCCCGTTATAACTAGACAACCCGATCGGGACTCTAGTTAAGTCTCTGCGCTAGTTGTAGCCTTTTTTCGAAGAATTAGCGAAACAATTCGCCCTAACGCATAAATATATCCTTGTCGAGGAGGCCGTAGAGGTAGGCCGCTACTACATCGAACTAGCGTATTGTAAGGTCCTGCTAAACTGCTAACGCGGCGGCTAGCCTCTAGGAGTCGGCCCTAAAGGTAAAGGCGTAGGTTTCGTTATAATCAATCCCCTCTCTTTGTTAAAAGCCTCTAGCAACTAGCCTAGCCTTCTTCTTAATCTCCTCGTTCGCTAGGCCTCTCTTACGTTATAGTACCTAGCGGCTTATAATCGCCTTCCTACCTCTCGGCAAGTCTACGAATTTAAAGACGTCTCTCGCGATTAGTCCCTCTAGTTCCTTAAACATCGCCTCCTTCTATTGTCCCGCCTTACTACCCTCGAGGGCTTGCTTTACGGAGGGCTTGTCTGCGTCGTATACGGGTTATACGGAGTAAGAGGAGGAGGAGGGGGCGTCGGGAGCCCGTTTAGGATCGAGATTTGCTTCCCGTTTAGGATCGCTTTTACAATTTGCTGCCTGTTCGGGATTAATTAGATTTAACGCTAACTAAGCGTTAAGGGCGTTAGAGGCGTTAGACTCTACGATTAGAGGATCCTAGAAATCCTTAAGGTTAAAAATATTTTTAGGACTGTTAGGAAGCTTACCGTTACTCTCCCCCTAAACGTCAGAGTCGGGGATAGGGATAATAACGTTCTCGTCGGTAGCTTCCTCTCTAACGGTCTCCCCGTTAGTTACGATCTTTTTAGTCCGGCCCTAGGTTCCCTTAGGCTAGGATTTAAAGTATTCGGCGTCGTCGTCGGTAATCTCCTCGAAGATGTAAACGTCCTTAGAGATTACTAGCTTTTAGCGGTCGATTAGCTAGTAGCGGTAGAGGTAGGTGCCCTAGTATCCGATTAGGATCGCCTTCTCGCTACGAGGGTTTAATTTTAAGAGCCTCTTTTGCTAGATAACCTAATTAAGCATGCGTATAAAGACCTTACTACCGATAGTACGCAAGTAGCGAAGGTCTAGCTTAAAGTCTAGATTTAAAGCCTTCTCTTATTTTACTTAGGGGATCTCCCCCTTCTTATTAGTAGTAACGCTAATTAAATATCCCGTAGTTTTTATAACCTTAGACCATAGCGCTAGTAGGATATTCCCTTATATGTAAAGCACCCTAGTGCGTATTACGATCTCCTTTACAGCCCTTTCGCTACTACCGTTTTCGGCGGAGTCGTAGACGGGGCTCGTAATAAGCTAGATCCCTCTTAGCGCGTAGTATCTCTCGAAGTAGGTAACCTAAATATCGGTGCCGTTGTCTATATAAAGCCGTACGTAAGGATATCTTAAGCCTACGGCGTTGCGTTTAATAACGGCTTTAATCGCCGCTAGCGCGTCTAACTTCCTTTTGTGCGTTAGGACTTTAATTAGCCTTAAATATTCGTCCTTAACGACGGAAAAGTATTGCGTACCGTCGTAGGAGATGTGCTTAAAGGAGGCGAGGTTAATGTAATAGACCTTGCCCGGCCGCTTCGCTCTAATCCCGCGCGCGTCCTTCGGCTTAAAGTAACGAGCTTTCGACATCTCGCAAAGCGTACACAAGGGCTCCGAGTCTACGGTTACAGCCTTTAGCTTAACCAAACCTCTAACTACTTGCTTAATCGTTTCTTTAAGCGCTTTCTAAGCTAGGTAGCCTAGCCTTTAGTAAATAAGGCGCAGCCTCTAAGGCTTAGTTAGAGTCTGCGCAAAGCTTTTAGGTGCTTAAATTAATTAGATTTAACGTTAAACTCGTTAACCGTAAAGTAGGGCTTTTGTTGCCCGTAGAGAGGCAGTAGAAATCTAGATTTAGCGATGTTAAGTTCCGCTATTACTGCCTTCTCCTTACTAATTAGTTTAGCCCCTTTAAGGTAATTGCCTATAAGGTAGAACCGTAGGCCTAAAAAGATATTAAGGGGGAAGGAACTAATTAGAAACACGTCCCTTATCGTTACTACGTAGGGCTAGCCCTTAGGGTTAGTTAGGGATAGTGCTACTATCCTAACGCTCTCGGTAGTTACGATACCGCCGCCGGTGCAAATCTTTACGGCGGCAAGGCGTTAGCTACCCTTTTCGAACTACTTAGGGTCGTTAATTAGGTGTATATTACTACCGGTATCAAACAGCTAGACGTCCTGTCTATGGCTATGGAAGTTGTGCCCGATCTAGGGCGTAAAGGAGGTAAATCCCATCGTAGGGGTCTCCTCCTACGGTTCCGAACGAGAGGCAATTTGCGATTCCGAACGGGAAGCAAAATTCGATCCCGATCGGGTTCCCGACGCCCTCTCCTCCTCCTTATTACCGTAGGCCTATCTCGCTATATAGGACGAGCCTATTACGTAAGAAGTCTAATTAGACTTCGCGGCGTTGTTAGCCTTGTTAGTAACCTAGTTAGGAGTTAAGTCTAAATGCTTCTTCTAGCACTAGTCGGCGTTGTAGCCGGGCTTTTTGTAGTAGGAGCAGGTTTTAGTTTTTTTGTCTTCCTATGCTACGCACTATTACAGCCGAAATTACAGGATTTAGAATTACGTAAAGTAGGTCCTAGCGTACAGACATTTTTAAACAACTACGTGCCTAGAATCTAGGTGCCCCGCTGTTCCTGCAATTACGTGTCGACCCGCTTTTCGGGAATCTTAATTTCTTAGGATTTTAGGAACACGTAAGTGTCTACGTAACCTAGAAATTAGGTAACTAGCCGGAAACGGGAAGCACGTAATCCTAGATCTCGTATATTACTATGTAAGGGCTTAATTGTAATTAGAGGAGGAAACTAACTTACATTTACCTTTTAAATATCTACTATTATCTTTGCTTACTATACGTACTACTTAGTTAAAGGCTATTCCCCTTATTCGGGGACTTTACGCACTACCTACGTATTAAGGCTATTTATAAATATTACAATACCTACGTACTACGTAACCTAACTAATAAAGGGTAACTATTTATAAAGGGTAGCCTTTATAAAGTACTATTTAGGCGGTCCTCCTTACGCAGCTTATCCTACGCGTAATAAGTAGTAGCAACTCTTTCCGTAATAATTAAGAGACCTCGCCTTTAAACAACGCTGCTTACGTTCCGGCGTAAACGTAAAAATTACTAACAAACTATAACCTTCCCCTTTAACAAATTACTATAATAAAGCCTAGTAGATTTCGCCTTATACCTACCCCTTTTCTAGCAACTAGCCTCCGTTACAAGTAATTTATTAACATACTCTATTGCAAGTAAGCAAGAGACTAAAAACTTTACTAACCCTTAAGAATTACTAATAAAAAGATCCTAGGATCTATACTACACCGGAGTCTCGCTAAAATTCGACAGACCTAACAGAAAGGCTAAATTCCTCCTCTTTAAAGAAGCTAAGCTTCTTAAAGTACTAAAGCAAAGCACCTAGGTTACTCCTCTATAAGAACCGCAAGCTCCGGCGCCTACTAAAATTACATCGCTATACGTTCCTTAATAATATAAGAAATTACTAAAGACTATCTAACGTCGCAATCCTACCCTATAAGGAACCTTAGGTAAATCGTCTATTAAATTTAAACCGGTAAAGTACTAAAACCTTAGAAATTCGTAATAAGCTATTCTACCTAACAACCCTAGCCTTTTATTTACCCCTTAGTAATTAGCTAAAGGGAAAGAACGAGAAACGGAGTACTAACCTTTTAGCTAGATAAACGTTAACGACAGAATCCCTTCGAAACCTAAAAGATAATTCTACTCTTTATAGGTCTTTCCTAGCACTAGTAATTTCCTAAGTACAACGTTAAGCAGCCTACTAATCGGAGAGACGCTAAGTATAGACTTATAGTTTTAGTATTAGTAGGGATATAACGCGTACGCTTAGCATTTAGACTAATAAGAATCTAAACCCTCTTAACCTACTAATAACTAAGACTTCCTTTACCTAAATAGCTATTTTAAGTCTACTAAACCTTTAGGTAAAGGGTATAAATCGAACTAGCGGAGAAGATTACGGCCGCCTTAGTATTAAGGATTAGGTTCTTAGTTGCGTAAGCTTTTATAATAAAGGCGCTACTAAGATTAATAGGAACACCTTAGTAGAAAGGGATCCTAAGCGCCTTAGTATTTAGCGGATAATTAGTATAGCGAGGAGAGAGGAAATAAGCAACATTATCGATAAGGGTTAAACTATAACCTAAATTAAGAGAGATTTAGTAGACAAACCTATAAAGATTAGTAAAATAAGTACCTATAGAATAGGAAGGCTAGTTACCCGTAACCTAACTAAAAACCTAGAAATAACGGACAGCCCTCTTAAAATAAGTAGTCTAGCTACTTACTAGCCTCTACTAAAGGAATAATAATCTCGCTTAAGGCCTTAATAGCCGCGTTACAAATATTTAAATTTAGTAATTGCGTAAGTTAGGGAGACTAATAGAAAATTACAAACATTAGGTTTTTCTATCCTAACGCTACTATAAGTAACTATAAAAAGCAACCTATCTTTAACTAAGGGAAGTACGTAATCTATTAAGACGTCGAGGACTTTATTAAGGTAGTTAACGATAATCTTAGCGGCTAAGAAGACCGATATAAGATTATTTATTTTAGCTTATAGTAATAGTTTTACAAAGGTGCCCTTAACTAGTATAAGAAGCAGCTAAGCGATAGTAAACGTAACAAGCTTAAGGAGGATTAAGACTTTATAAAATACGCCCTTTAGGAGCGTTTTGCTATACATAGCGTAGACGCAAATGCTTAGCTTTAGGATTACCGGTATACTAAGGAAATATACATTGTAAATAAGGACATCCGCACGTTTGCTACGGAAGTCTTATAGTATGCGCGCGCCGCTAAAGACCGCGGAGACCTACCTAAACTTAAAAAGGTATACTTACGTATCTACTTAAAACTCTAAGCTTTCCTTAATTAGCTAACCGTCTACGAGACAATTAGGAATTATCTTAAGCACATTAAAGATAAGGCTAGGATATTTAAAGAAACACTAAGGCCCCTTAAGACAAGCTAGAAAAGGGAAGCTAGCGCGCACTTTGTAGAGTTAGGAGGACATAAAGGAACCTAGGAATCCGCCCTTTACGGATTAGGGTATATAAGACTAAATCTAAGATACTAGCTGCTATAGCCCTTATACCTAATCTAAAACAGATAAGGAAATAGGTACCTAAATAGGAACCTAGGACCCTAGAGAGAGTACCTTAGAAACCTACGTAAGGACGGATACGGACGACCTCGCAACCGGCGCTAATACTAGCGTAACGACTATCCTAAACTACTACGCTAAGGAGGATACCCGTAGTAAGGCTACCTATAATAAGGCTATCCGTAGTAAAACTAGGATCTCCGACAAAGCTAAAACAACTAAGGGTACCGGCTAAGGTAATAGGATAAATATAATAACAGATTTAGAGGAGGCTACGGAAATAATTAAGGCAACTTATAACTATACTACGGAAACGAGTAGTGTAACGGACGCTTATAAGGGCAAGGATACTAAGAACGTAACGTCTTAGTACTATAGGAATAAGGACAAGGAGGAGAGTAATAGCGCTAGTAGTTAGGATATAAAGGTAAAGGTGTAGCTAATAATAAGGGACTAACTAAAGGAAATAAGTAATAACTAAAAGGATAATAAGGATATCCCCTTAGCTAGCTAGCTCGTTTTTAGCAATAACAAGCATTTTTCTTTGCACCTAACGGACCTAGTAATAAGAAGGAACCTATTATCCTATTTAACGATGTAAAGGACCTATTATAAGCTATAGCTAACCTTTAAAACGATAGCTACTACCTTATAAAAAACTAGATTATTAAACTTAAAGACACGTTTATAGAAGTACTAAGGGAAACACGCAAACTAAAAAACTAGGATAAGGTGTATATATATAGCGAGGAATAGGAGAATACTAGCGCCCCCTTCCTAAATATAGGAATAAACGAAGAGACCGCATTTTACAACGAACTAAGGAGCAAGACAAGCACCCCCCTTAAAACGGAGAGCCCTATTATTAAGGAAACATAGCCTTACAAAAACCTAATAACGACGTAGACCTTGTCTTAAGAACCTAAAATTACAACGCTAAGCGAAACCGTGTTTTACTTTAGGATGTAAGACATTGTAAGAGAATAGGTTTAAGGCGTTAACTAAGAGGAAATCCGTAAGGAAAGACCTCTTAAAATTATTAAGCTAAGTAAGGTACTTAAAGAGTATAAATAAGAAGGGCGCCGGCATAACTACCTTAACATTTAAATACGCCTTTAGCCTTAGGGAGATAACGCTTACGTTTATATAAATACTAGCGTAAGCGTAAATTTCGTTAGCTAGGAATTCTTTAATAAGTATAAGGCAAATGTTACGTACTTAGAAACTAGTACGTAAGTTAACGGCGTTAGGAGTTAACTTAAGATTATAAGATAAGCAAGATTTAACATTTACATCTTAGGATAGATTCGTAGAAAGCGCGCTATAGGGTACGTTACTATTATTGCAAATATAATCTTAGAACTTAGGCTAAATCTATTAATTAGAATAGGAACTCTTTATTAATTAGGCGTAAAAATCGACGTTATTAAAGGAACGATAATACTACGTAGCTTACGTAGTCTCTTTATTTAAAGCAACGCTTAGCTACCTACTACGAAGGTAAACGTATAAAGTAAAACAAACGTAGTTATTCTACCGGAAACTACAATGTTTATTAAGGTAAATTTCCCGCCTCTCTAAAATATAATAATCCGTAACTATAGTTTCTACATTAATAATTACCTTTTTATAGGAAGGTCGGCGCCTTTTACAAACGCCGTATTAAACGCTTAAAGTAAGCGCATTATCCTAGTTATTAACACGGAAAAAACGCTAATACGCGTTATTCCTAAACAAGTCGTCGAAGAAATCTAAGCATTTAACAACGTCTAGCTTTAACAAAGGGTGCCGTTTAATTAAGCTCTTTAGTGCGCTACGATTAAGCAAGACATCTGCGAAGCAAAAGGGAGTACCTAAGAGCAAGCCTTTACTTCTAACAAACCCGCGATTATAGGATAAGGTAATCCTAAGGCTACTCCTAGCTTAGACGAGAACAGCCCTTTTAGAAACCTAAACTTCGTTAAAAGATTCCCGTCTTATAGCGTTAACAAGCTATTTAACATCTTATATAAACCTAGACCCGCGGGTACATTTATTTATAGCGCTAATAACGGTTTTTACGCGTAACTAGAAAAAATTATCCGCTAATATAACATTATCTTTACTAATTATAGCATCGTCTTAATAGACGAGAATAAGAAAATACGTATTAACTTTATAGACAATTAGTAAATAATCGCTAGATTTATTAAGAAATATAGCCTAGGACTAAAGGACCGAAAAGTAGTAAACGGAACGTTTAACGGCCTTTATAAAAACAGGAAATTTAAATAGTTTTTTAGCTAAACCCTAATTACTTACTTAGTATTCGTAGTATACTAAAGGAACGTAGATAGCACTATTGCTAAAAACGGACGTCTCGTTATTAACATACAGCTACTTAACCGTATCGTAGTACCTAATATCTACCCGCTACTAAACTAATAGGAACTTATTATAACCGTTTATAAAAGCAAGTGTTTCTTAATCCTTAACGCTACAGCCTTCTTTTATTAGCTACTAGTATTTAAGGAACATCGGGATTAAATAGTCGTTATTAGCAAACGAGGCATAAAACGGTTAAACGTAGTGCTTATAGGCTTCTAAAATTTACTTGCTTTTAGTTAGTAATTTATAAACAATCTCTTTAAAGGAAAGGAATACTTCGTTTACGCCTACATTAACGATATTATTATCTTTAGTAAAATAAAGGAGGAGCATACTAAACACCTAAAAACTATATTTTAAATCTTAGAAAAGGCGTAGTTATAAATATTTAGGAAGAAGACCTTTATTAAATACCTTATAATACGCTTGCTAGGATACATTATTAATAGGGAAGGAATCCGCCGAACAGACGATTAAATCGAAGCGTTTAAAAAAATTAAGTTCCTAAACTATTTAAACGCACTAAGAACATACCTTAGAATAGCCGAATACCTACGCAACGGGATCCCGTAGTATAACGTAAAGTTAAGACCGCTATAAGACTAGAAAACTAAGCTTACTAAGTAAGGAAAGAAGGACGGCATGCTAGTAAATAATAAGAAGAAGGGACAAAGGAAATAAGCCTTTACGAAACTAACGTTTAAACTAAACGATAAGGAAAAGGAGTTATTTAAAATCTTATAAGAACACCTTTGCAAACAAATAACCCTTTACTACTACGATTCTAAAAACCTACTATTTATAAAGCTTAACGCTTATAAAAAGGCATTTAGTTTAGTCGCTTTTTAGCTTAATAGCTTATAGAACGGAGTATTAATTTTAAGAAAAGACATTTACTAAAAACATATAAAGCTAATCCTCTTTATATCTTAATCGACTAGTAAGCAAGAGCAAGGATATAGTTTAATAAAAGCTAAAATCGCTGCTTACGTTTAGGTAGTTATAAAACTTTAGAAGCTTATTTAGTTAAACCGTTAAGAAACGAACATTATTACTAACTATGCGCCGCTAAAAGGAATTATTACGCATACTTCCTTAAAGACTATAAACCTTAATAAGGCAAATCTAAAGCTCGCCTTTATAGCGATTTATCTCTCTTAGTTCGACCTTAAAATATTCTACATTTTAGGAACCGCTAACGTTATCCCTAACGCCTTGTCGCGACTCCTTAGTTAGGTAGATAGGTACACTCCCGACGACGTAAACACCTTCGAAGACGTAGTATATAATAAAACCGGAATATAGAATAAAATTAAATAAAGCCTTTTAAAGGGACGGGAATACTATTTCGCGCTTAAGGAAGAAAACGATAGATACTAGGAGTAGACAACTATAAGGGTCGAAGTGTAAATAAGCGATAAACTACGAAAACGAATTAGAGAGGCATACTTAGCAAACTAAACGTTAGGACTTATCTACCTTAACCTAAAGCGTAAGTACGAAGCGCGAGAAGAGGAGATTTAGGAAAGGTTAGCTAAGAATCTAAAAACAGCGACTAGGGAGAAGAGGATAAAGAAAAAACTACAAACTAAGGAAATCGCTCTTTAAGGATAAAAACTATTTAACGGGCTTTTATACTATAATTAGCTAATAAACAATCCCTAACTTGCGATACTACGGCTAATAGTCTAGACTTTCCTTAAACTAGTATATAATAAGAAGCATTACTTTAGGGAAGGGTAAATAAAATATAACCTAGATTTAGTATTTATCCCGCGCTTGTAAAAAACAATTTAGAAATATATTAGCTATTACGAAGTATACTACGTAAACTAGACGGATAAGAAACTAGAATTAGGAGAAATAAAGCTAATTAAGACGATAGCGACGCTATTCTATATAATATTAATAAATTTTATCGTTAGACTACCTCCCGTCCCGTTTGCTAACACGCTTTAGTAAATTTTAGGATTTACTAAGTATAATACCCTTATAACTAGTACTAATAAATTCTTAAAGAAGTTGCTACTTATTCCTAAAAACGCAAAATATACTACTAAAGACTAGGCTTTCGCATTCCTATAAGCACTCTTCCTTACGGACTAGGGATTGCTTAAACGAATTATTAGCGACTAAGATTTTAAATTTATATTAGACATATAGTAAGCTATGTTTTAGTTGCTTAAAACTAGCCTCCTTATCTTTATAGCTTACTACCCTTAAACGGACGAGCTATTTAAAAGGAAAAACTAAACCGTAGAAATCGTAATCTAATACTTCGTATATACTAACCCTAAAGAAAGATAGACGGACCTACTTCCTATACTTTAGCACAACCTAAACAATGCGTATAGCGAAGCTATAAACACCTCGCTAAATAAACTGCTTTTTAGGATTAAGCCGCGATTAATTATAAACCTTATAACGGCTAAACTAGCGTTAGAAACTAATCTTTTATTATAGAAAAAACTATAGAAACACCGATTTTAGGAGGCAAAGGAACTTATTAATATCGCTAAAGTTATAGCAAAGCTCTAATACGACGATAAGTACACTCCCGTCTACTTTATAGTTAGCGATACCGTATACCTACGCCTTTATAAGGGATACTATTTACCTAGCGACCCTCTGAAGAAATGGTTACTGTAAAGAGCTAGACCTTTTATAGTAAAACGGCGTATCGGCGCTCTTGCGTACGAGCTCGATTTCTTAAAAGGCTAAAAGGTGTACCTAGTCGTATTAGTAAGCTAATTATATTAAGTACTATAAGGGAAAGATAAGTTTAATAAACAAATTAATCTACCGCTACTAATTAAGGTAAAAGGCAGCGTAACGGCGGATTACTTTAAGATTAAACGGATTATAAAACACTGTATTTAGAAGACTCGTAGCGCCCTAAGACTTAAGTTTCTTATTAGATAGACTAAGTACTCGGTAGCCGAGGATACCTAGATCGTTAGAGCGTAACTCGTCGAAGGCGCCGGAGAGTTTGTAACTAACTATAAAAAGGAATATCCTAAAATACTAGAAGAACTTACTTATACTAGTCGCTCTTAAAGGAAGTAAAAGTAAAGCACTATAATAACGTTCTTAGTTAGCTACGTAACTAAGCAACGATTATAAACTCCTTTTCTTATAAACCCTTATTTAAACTAAACCTTTTCCTTACTTACTTTCCTAAAATTATAACACTTTTGTAAATTTAGCGGTAATAATAGCAAAGCACTAAAAACTTTAAAATTTTTACTTTCCTTTAAAACAAAGGAATAAGGCTAACCGCTCCTTCCTAAAACATTTAGACTGCTACTCGCTTTATTTATTTTCTTTTACTATAAATAAATTTCTACTATATAACCTACTAATACCTAACCTAACGTATTTATAAAATTAACCTTAGATATAGAAACCGTAAAACTATACTAAAACCGGTCTAACTATAATTCTAAAAACGAAGACGACAATGTATCTCGTAGTTAAGCACACAAATTACCTAAATACAAAAATTAGCCTAAACCCTACGCATAAACAAATTTTTAAATATCCTTATTCTTATTCTTAAATTTTTAAAACGTTTATACTTATTTAACAACTCCTAAAACCTTACTACTAGACTACGCTTCTTAAGTCCTTAAACAACTATCTACCCGTTTTTTAGGCTTTTAAGAAAACCCCCCTTAGTATATTATACGCGTTAAACCGTTTATTATACCTTTAAAAGCCGGCGAGTCTAGTAAAACCCCTTAAAAACTAAAAACGTCGCTTAAAAAACATGTTAAGACCCTTAAAAGGGCAAAGCTTCCTAAAACCCTAAGAACTTAAAGTGTTATAAGCATCCTTAATTCTAACGACGATAAGGAAAACCCGTAGTATAACCTAGCTATTATTAGACTTAATAGCTACTTTAATAAGGAAACCTAAAGCTACGAAAACGAACGGCTATACTAAGAAATTAAATTCCTCTTATACTTAATCTTTTAAGCAGCTAAGACGAAACCCCGTTCCTAGATTAGCGAGTTTTAGCGATAAAAGGATAATATAAAGAACCTCCTCGCAGCGTTCGCCTAAGATAATAAGAAGTAGTAAGAAAGGATTCTTAGCTACTATAAAGTTCTTACGTTTTAGATTATTACTAAAGAAGTCTAGTCGTCCCTTTAGGACATTATTAAAGACATCCTAAAGAAATACAAGGCCTTTTTCTTAGACAAGGACAGCGACGAAGATCCTACTCCTAAGGAACCTATTTACCTAGTAGCTACCAAGACCGACGAGGTATTAGAGATTTAGTTTATCTTAAGAACACCGGCTAAAGAGAACCTACGCGCGCTAACCCGTAATAATTTCCTAGTAATGCAAAAAGTAGTATAAAACGCTACTAACAACATTAATACGCTATATAAGGCCTAGGAAGCTATAAAGACTAAAATAAAGGATACCTAAAGGAAGCTCGAGGCCGAGATTAACGACATTTAGAAAACCCTTGCCTAAGACTAAGAGCTTATTATAACGTAAAGGATTAACTACCTAAACTCTTTAAAGAACGTTTATAACGTAACGTAAGTATGTAAGAGGTACTATGCCGTTATTAAGGAACTCTAAGAAGCTAAGATTAATGTTAGGTACGACCTTAAGGAGATTTAAGGTAAGACTAAGAACCTTAAGGGCGAAAACGTAAAATAAGGAAAGCTTATTAAGGCGAGCCTAAAGTAGTACTAAAAGCTTAAAGACAATGTTACTAAAATATAGTTCGTAGTAAGCAACCTATAAGCTTAGCTAGTATATAACTACGAAACTACCTAAGAAACCGAGAAATACTAAAAGCAGATTTAGAAGCGTCTTATTAAAACTAAGCAACGCTTAAATGTAATTAACAAAAGGGTAGTTTTTAAGAATCTAGCTAAGACAGCTATTTACAGTATGCTAAGAGAAGCGGCGTAAGGACAGCGCGCTAAGCCCTTAAAGGCTCCCGTTATAGTTTTTACAAAACTAAGCACCTTAAGCCTACTTAAGTAATAAGCGACGCTAACGCCGAGCGCCTACGTAGCGAAGACTCTTATAACACCGTCTTCCTACGCTAAAGGAAAAGCAGTAGCAAGCGGTTGCATAAGGCCGGGTCCTAAGATGTTAAACAGCAATGCGACCTTAGTTATAAAAACGTAGGAAGACGACGATAAGGACGAAGACTACGACGATAGTTAGGATAAGCTCGATATAGGATTTACATAACTAAAGCGGACTTCCCGTTTGTTTAAGTAATACGAAATCCTAGAGTATAAAATAGAGAGGAAGAGTTTTTCGTTTTTTTTTTATTTATTTATTTGTTTCTTTTATTTTTCCTTTATTATATTTTAGAATTCTCTCGTTTTCTTAATTTCCTTTTGTTAGTCCTTTTTTATATTAATAATGCTTTATTTCTAAACTATTTATTTTCCTACTATTTTAAATAAATACGCTACTACTCTTTTTCGCTTTTCTTATATAAACTTATTTTCGCTAATTATAGCTTTCTTATTATTACTACTTACGCTTCTTAAGATCCGAAATGTCCCCTTACCGCCTTTTCCTACAATAATTAGAAAGGAGAAAAAAGGGTCTCCTAGTTAGTAAAAGAAACAAAGGAATACAAAGTTTACTAACGCCGTAATACGTAACCCTACGAAGACGCAAAATCTTATAAAAGACCCCTAACACTTGCTACGCACTATTACAGCCGAAATTACAGGATTTAGAATTACGTAAAGTAGGTCCTAGCGCACAGACATTTTTAGATAACTACGTACCTAGAATCTAGGTACCCCGCTATTCCTGCAATTACGTGTTAACCCGCTTTTTAAGAATCCTAATTTCTTAGGATTCTAAGAACACGTAAGTGTCTACGTAACCTAGAAATTAGGTAACTAGCTGGAAACAGGAAGCACGTAATCCTAGATCTCGTATATTACCGTGTAAGGGCTTAACTATAATTAAAGAAGGAAACTAACTTATATTTACCTTTTAAATATCTACTATTATCTTTGCTTACTATACGTACCGCTTAGTTAGAGGCTATTCTCCCTATTTAGGGACTTTACGCACTACCCGCGTATTAAGGCTATTTACAAATATTACAATACCCGCGTACTACGCAACCTAACTAACAAAGGGTAACTATTTATAGAGGGTAGCCTTTATAAAGCACTATTTAGGCGGTCCTCCCTACGTAGCCCATCCTACGCGTAACATCCTGCTTTACTTCTAGCCCTTTTTCTTTACCTTTGCCGCCGTCGCCTTTATTGCAATCCCGATTAGACTTACCGCTAGTTGTTTTCTTCGTTGCGAAGGTTGCTAAAGCAGGGCCTTTTGTTTTAGTAAGAACGTAAAGCTTAATAGCCTTATAAACGTCGGTAGAGTCTAATTTTAACTAACTCGTTCGCTATTTGTCGACGAGGTTAGGCTTAATCGTTGCAAATCGCAGTCCTGCTAGTCCTATAAGGCTTAACGCCTTCGTACGTTTAGGCATAGCCCTAGAGTAGAGGTTTAGGCCTTAGAAGACCGCTTTAAAGCGTATAATAAAGTCCTCTACCTTCTTACCGTCCCTTTACCGCAATTATAGTAGGTATAAGACGTAATTAGCGGCGAAATCTTCCTTTTTAAGGACTAGGTTTTCCTAAAGTATAATATAGGTCTTATATACGCTAAATTCCTCTATTCCGGTAAGCAATTCCTCCTTAACGTTAACAGTAAGGCTATACATAAGCGCGTCCTACGTTAACGGCCTATAGTTAACTATATCCTTAACGCCTTTAATCGCAACGAGAGATAATAAGCGCTTAAATTTGCGATCCTAGTTACGCTATTTACTAGCCTAAGTAAGCTTAGGTAGAGTCTTTTCGTAATTCTTCTAAAATTAGGTCCTATTATCCTTTTTAATCTTTATAGTAAGTACTATAGCGGGTGTTAGGGAGGCTTAAATCTAATCGGATTTAGCTTCCTCCTCTTTAAAGTCGGCTTTAGCGTCTTCGGCTTTAGCGTCTTCGCTTTCTTCTTCCTCTTCTAACTCCTCTAAAGGCTCCTCTTAATCGTCGGCGGCGACGGTAATCTCCTCGAGCACCTCTCCCTCCTAATCCTTAAATTCCTTAGATTCGTCTCCTTCTGCCTCCTCTCGACTTAACGACGGCGCTCCTTCTTAGGGCGTCCCTCTAGTTCGGCTCAACGGTCCTACGATGGCTTCTTTAGCCTTTTGCAGCTTCGATAGTCTTGCCGCCTTTAGCTCCTTGGCCATAAGGGTATTTTAATCGTATTACCGTTAGGAGGAGATTTTTCGTAATGTAACCGCACAACCTTTAAAATTGCGTCTAAATTGCTTTAATTAGCTTAATTAAGTTAATCAAGGCTTTTGCGACTGCTTGCTAATTGGCTCCGGGCTTATAACCTGTTGCAACCTAGTATTAAGCAAGGGATTTAGGCACGGTGACAGTAAGCAGCTTAAATAGGAGGGTTAATTGGTGATGTAGCGGTACAGAATAAGGTACATTGGCAGGATTCTGTGGCGCAGACTTTTCACCAGGGTTTTCTCCACTTTTACTCATTCTGGCCAATCAGAGGCCGTTATTACGTGCCTCCCTGACTTGGCCCAGAATGGCCACAGTGCGCTCCATTCTAGAGTCTTACAGAAAACTCCATAGAACGCGCTAACCTGTTGGCCGAACGCCAAACCGCCGAACGCCTGTCGGTTATCGGAACAGGTCGTCTCAGCACAAAAACTCATTTTTTCAAGTAAGAATACAACTTAACTCTTGCTGCATTATAAACTATACTGCACGAGTAGATCCCATTTCATTACATCGTAATGCGGGTGACGTGGATAACGTTGTGGCTTGTAATACTTGTACTCCGAGTGCCCTTCGGGTGTGACTCGTAGTGTTCCGTCAGGGTCAAGAGAGCTATTCCAAGTGGTAAATTCAATGCAACTTAAGGATACTACCATGATATCTCATTGTGATTGGTAGGGTATTGATGCGCCGTAAAGGTGAAGGGACCTTGAAAGCCTGATACAGCGCAAATGGACCCGCTAGAACTAGAACCATGACACTTGTAGCAGCCGAAGACCTATGAGATTCAGAGACTGGTATGTTAATCAGCCTATCTACCTGGTGCCTAATATGTTTGAAATTAAAGGCACTGTCGACTGCACATTGTGGATTCCTGGTGTATCGATCGTGCAATCATCTAGAGTTATGTATATCTTATATTTTCATCAGGACACGCTTACCTCGGGCCAGTCAAAAATCTTACGGAATAAATGACTAGATCATTTCAAGGCATTTTTCTTTACTGAATTAGGGTACTGCGGTCTGAAGCAGTATTCTATTGCCTGTATATTAATCAGTCCCATTGAGGCACGGCTTCTTATTGAACGAGCAAACTGAGGCATGTTAGGAGCGTACTACGGAGTAAAGCCACGGTACTGCATCGAATGTTAAATAACTAGAGCTAGCTTCTGCGTGTAGCACATTTGAAACATACTCGTCTAAGTATTGTCGTCTCGAAGTAAAGGGAGCCCCCGCTCTGAATATTCATGTACAATTTGACTTAGCTTAATCCATAGAATAAACTCACACTTGTATTTTCGTTGGTTTTATAGCAGATCGCAGACCGGTACGTTATACATGCAAAATCAATCCCATCACCCGTCTTACTACATGCCCCCACTATGATTGTATTGATGTGAGCCGTACCCCCCTTGAGCCATCCCTGTAGGCAAGCCTCCCGACATGCTGTTACCCATTCCCCCAGCCATCCTCCCTTGCATTCCGGCGGCCTGCCCGCTCCCGGTCTCGCTGTTCATATTTTCGAGACCCCATCCAGCCATTCCGACACCCATACCACCACTCAGCCCCCCCAACGTCCCGCCACCACCCATTGCATTAGCCATGCCCAAGGACATCCCACTGCCGAGACCACCACCTGTTCTTCCAGAAAACCCAGTTGTTACCCCCCCGCCCATTTCACTAGTACCATTGCCGGGACCCCACCCGCCCATGTTGTTAGCCATCCCTCCAGCCATCCCTCCAGCCATCCCACCGGCCATCCCACCGGACATCCCACCGGCCATCCCACCGGACATCCCACCAGCCATCCCGCCAGCCATCCCACCAGCCATCCCGCCAGTCATCCCACCAGGCATGCCCATATTCATCCCGCCGGCCATTCCCCCAGTCATTCCTATATTCATTCCATTTGTCATCCCGCCTGGTATTCCTGTCATCCCACCAGGCACTCCTGTCATGCCAATTGACGGTCCAGAAACAGACGGGGTCTGTGTAGACTCCGTACTTTCCTTGCGACCCCAGTCGCCCGCTGCAGGCACCTTGATGTAGCGAACGTGATCTGCTCTCTCGCCTAGCATGTGAGCTAGTTCAGCATCATTCCAGCCCTTGGCCTCATGCATATAGGATTCAAATCCCTGGGTGACCTTCTCTACTTTTTCGAACAGGGCTTTGTCCAGCACCGGTGCGTCTGGTCGGGGGACGCTTTGATCTTTGTGAGTCTCGGCCCACAACACGCTATTTGCGAACCGGTGTTGGGCGAGACCAGCGGCGACCTGAAACGCGTTACGGATCTGCCGACCATTCCAACCAGACTGTGTCGTGTGTGCCAAATGTGCGTGATCCTTAGCAAACTCCATAATCTCTGCCTCCAGTATTTGCATCGCCGGTCGACCGGTGATCTGCGAGTGCTGTTCCTCGATGTGGCGGATCTTTTTGACATTGAGAGCAAATATATCTTCGATCTGTTTAGGTGTGAGCTGGGGGTAGTAGAGAAACATGTGGATGCGCGACTTGAATGCCTCATCGATTGTGCCGACTCGGTTGGTGGTGAGGAATAGTAGGCCGTTGTAATACTCAAGAACGCGTAAAAATACCGATACTAGGGCATTGCGCTTCATGTCGAGGCGAGAGCGCTGCGACAAGAACACGTCCGCTTCGTCTAAGAGCAGCACGCAGTCCCACAGATGGGCCAGCCGAAAAATCTTGGTGAGCGACGCCTCAACCTCATCGGGGGTTAGGCCCAAGTCACCACATGTGATAACGAACAATGGCTTCCTGTTAGTGGTCGCGACGGCCTCGGCTGTGGCCGTCTTGCCAACACCCGGCACACCGTGTAGCAGGATGATGAGCCCACGTCCCTTTCCCTGTATCAGGTCCTGGCTGAGGCTCTCAGTGAACTTATTGGCGAGGTCCCTCTCGAGCTCCTTGCGCTGGAAGTGTGACTCCACAAGTCCGCGCACGACTTTTTTGTATTCTGGGTTGATTTTGAGATCCTCGAAGACGCTGTCGTCGCGGAACACGGGTTTGAGAAAGCGCAAGTCGACGAGAATGAACCGCCGATCTCGTAGCGAGTAGGCAAACATGCGTCTTGGCAGCAAGGGCAGACATGAATTCTCGAGGATAGGCGTGTTGACGGAGGTGTTTGAGAGTGCCCGGGTTTCCTTTGTGCGCTTCTTCAAAAACTGGTCGTTTAAAAGATTGTCACGCCTTTCCCACACCTCCACACCGTCATGCCCTTGCAGTGCCTCTCGCAATGTGTACATAAGTACCGTCCGTGACCGGTCCTTCCACTTCTGGATACTGATCTCATCCTCAGTCTCGCCACCGGCGGGCGTCTTGTAAGTCGACAGGCTATGGAACTGTGGCCGCCAGTCCGGGTTGGCCTGTGACGATTCAACGAAATCGACAATGACGTTGCTCTCCACGAACTCTGGATGACGCGCCTTACCGGCCTTTGCAGTGCTAACGATCTCGTCATCGGGATAGTTCGAGTCACCAGGTGGGTTTCGCGTCAAAGTCCATGCGCTGTAGGCTTGGTGACGGTCCTGAAGATATTTCTGAAAGTTTTTTCCCTGCTCCGTTAGGGACACCAGCAACTGGTCGTGGTTGCTCACAAAACGTAGCGGGTAGACTTCGAGTGAGTCAATCTCACGCTCACCCGGAAATGGCCGGATAGAAAATTTGTGCCGCACCGCCCCAAACGCCGAGCCGTCATAGTCAACGTAGTAGCAATACAAAACGAAGTCGTCCCGGCTGCTGCTGCTAAAGTCTTCCAGCAAGAAATCAAATGTGTCAGGGTAGGAAAAGTCTGGCTCGGGCGTCTTGATGCGATAAATACGCCACAATTCATGATAGCGGCCGCCAGCATCGTTTGCGCACGGCATGTAGACCAGCTCGCCAACTCGAAACAGAGACCACAGGTCGTCGAATACCACTTTGCGCTGGTCCCCCGAGACATAACGATTATACATGGGGAAGATCTTCTGGTCGACAAACTCAACATAGCAGCGCATGTCTCGGAGGGCTTCAACACTGTCTGCAACCAAGTCACAGTTTCCGTCATCCGAGTGAACGGAACTTAGATCTGACTCATCGGAGCCATATCCGTCCTCGTCCTCATCCGCATCGTCCTCCATGCTGGCTTTTGCACGTCCTTCCTGTTCCAAGCTCTGCTTAGCTTCGTCCGGCAACTTGCCTGGTTCGACCGCCATGTCAGGAGAAAGCTCAGTCGCCGGCTCTTTATTTTGGCTTTCATGTTCCAGATGCCCATATTGTCGTATCAACGTCTCCAATGTCTTTTTCATTTGTGGTTGGAGGTAAATGAGCGGTTTGAAGGGTTTGCAAAACGTCCGGGGCCACGATCGATGCTCGGAGATTCCCAGAAGCCGTGTCAAGTGAGCTAAGACTGGCTGGGATTGTATGCGGACTCGATGGATGTAATCCGCACCAGACAATGTATCAACCTTGCCAACCTTTGCGCCCTTTCTAAACTTGTCTTTGTCGGTCGTCTCCTTTTCCATTTTTTTGGCCCTGCGTTTTTCGAGAGCCTCTTTTACAGGCTGCATAGCTAATTGCATCCCCATCATGCCGTAATCGTACCGCCCCACGGTCATGTATTCCTGTCGCAAACGGGTCATTTGCTCTTGTTGTCGCAAGACTTGCTCTTGGCGTATTTGAGACGATATATTAGGGCCACCGACGAGGACATCGATAGCAAAATCGGCCTCGTCTCCGTTGTACCAGTTCTTGAAATCCTCGAAGTTCAGATAGCGAGCCTTGGAAATCTTTGGACGCCATTTTGCTGCGAGCCGGGCTCGATCCGCCAGAATGGCGTTGCGCCGCTTTGTTTCCAACTCGAGGCGCTGCTGCATATCTCGTCTTTCGTGCGCCCGGTGGCGTTTTTCCTGCTTGCTGCGCCTCGTCTGTTCTGCGCCGTAGCCGGCCATGTTGTCCATTGATGAAGTCAAACAGTGCGCAGTGACTTTCCGAAACTTAAGTAAGAATTTTGGCAGAACAGAGCCAGTTCATGTTCGTAAATGAATGTAGTGGGTGCATGATATTGAGGGGTATCCCGCTGATATTATTGTATTCTGGAGCGAATGACGATGGTCAGAGCGCCTGCATGCAAACCATCATAACATCCAATAATCTACGGCCACGATCGTAAACAGTGGAGAAATATTGGATTGTTCCCAAGTGCTTACGTTTGTATCCATACTGCTATCTTATCTCGGCCTGACGTTGTATTTCTTACCGGAGCAAAGTCCAGGCATGAACAGCCTTCGCATAATACGGCTCAACCCCGGTTAGTTGTCTTGTGGCCAACACGCCACGACATTGGATAGCCATCTTTTTTTGGGCACATTCGCTAAGCGTTCATACAATGGACTCGGACTTCCTGGCAGCCGATTCGGGCATGTCGGACTTGCAGTTAATACCCCGATATATTCTCACGGAAGCACCGCACGTGGATGCGGCATTTGGCACGCCATCTAGGTTTGACATGCAGAGGGCCGTCTTCGGGCCGATGCAGCACAAATAGTAGGTTGAAAACATGCAGCCAAGATAGTATTCAAACATATCTGACGTTATCGACGACTATAGCGAGCTTGAAGGAGCTCTAGCAAGATACCAAGACCTTAGGTGCCAGCCTAGTCTCGGGTTTGACCCAAAAAAGTGCTCATGGAACGACGTGACGGACAGGCTGCGCGAGGTTCAAGTCGCCTATGAGAGCAAAGGAAGCGGGTTAAAGGGGCTGGCCAGGAAAGTGGTCAGAAAACTTGGAGACAATGCCGACTCTATCATTCCAGCGCTTCAACTGTTGCCAGACCAATTTGGACTGACCATTGTCAAAGGAGCACTGGCATGGATGTTTTTGGTGAGAAGAGCAGTGGTCAACATATGGAGCTACGCAAGAGTCAAAGTGCTGACGATGTTAATTCACGAATAGATCATGAAGGACGCCGCATCACGGAAAGAGGCTATATTAGCTGCGTTTGAGGTAGTCCCGGAAACGATTCAAATGGCCGAGGCCAAACGGAAGCACTTCCCATCAGATTTATTGCTGCAAGGTCTTGCCGACAAACTCAATGATACGCTTATAGAAGCCATCTGCAAGATGATTCGGTTTCTCCTCCCTAAGCATCAGCGTATGTCAATTGCGATGCCGCCGCCAAAAACTAGGCAGTCTAACAGAAAGATAGTGGTCAAAGTGTTCCCCGTGTGCCCGGACGCACCGTCTGGACAGCAAATTGACGGCATCCTCAACAATGTCAGGGTTGCAGTGAATGCGCTCCGCGGTCGCTCGGAGATTTTAGTGGAGAGCACAATTTTGCATACACAGCATCTAGTGGAGAAAAACGGCCGCGAGGTGCAAGCAACTCGAGAGAATACCATGTTGACGCTGCAGGAGACGCGCGATATTCGCAAGCAGGTAGAACAGCTACCCGATGAGATTAGCTCGGTACAAGCCGAGTTACAGGCCATGAAGGAGGACATAGCCCGGCGGGAACAAGAAAATCTTGGTGCGATCAACCAAGCGATCAGCCAAGCAGGAATATCGACACAAAACTGTACCTTGAAGCTGTTCAGAGACCTGTGGCAAGGCATGTGTGTGCGCATGCAGTGCTTGCAGAACAACAACAGCATGCTAAGGCTCGAACTCCAAATGAGTCGGGCTCACACGCCGTTGGAATCTCCGGCATTGTTGACAATCACCCAGCTGTTGCGCATTCTGGCCGTGTCACCTGAGAGCCTGACGCGCGACCTGAATGCTGTTGTGCGTGAGGGTTTCCATCTGGACACAACATCACAGCTCCAGGCACAGAGTCTGTTGCACATGGACCGCTTCTGGCAATGGCTCATGTCGGCATCGTCCGATTTGGTCATGGTACACGGCCAGCTGGTCGACGGCGTACAGGACGCCCGAATATCTCCACTATCAGTACTTTGCGCGTCCATCATAGGTATAGCCAAGACTCGTGAGAACAGCTTGCCCTTGTACTTCTTCTGTGGTCAGCATGTTGCCACCGGCGACACCTTACGGGGTCCTCAAGGTTTAATCCGCTGTCTCATCACACGACTTTTGCTCGATGCCCAGGCAAATATCACGGCAACCACTCGTCTCGACTTCATCGGCGAGCGAGAATCTGTGGAGGCTCTCTGCAAGTATGATCTTGCTGAGCTTTGCCGGGTGTTTTATCACTTGGTTCTGCGCTTCCCGCAACACGTCACCATCTACTGCATTTTGGATGGTATCTGGTGGTATGAGCGTCTAGAGATGCTCGAGGGCCTGTTCCATATCATACAAATGCTGACGGAGCTGGTTGACCAACCGTCGCCGCACGCTGTGGTCAAGGTGCTGTTGACTAGCCCCTTCCTTTTCGGGCGTATCGCACCTCACATTCCCGAGCATCGGCGCATCTTCTTACGACCTACATTTTCCATTCAAGAAGCTATTCCTGACAGGATTTTAAGGGCTGGAGTTACGTCTCTTAGGCCGACAGGAGCAGAGCGAGTGTTAGCCGGCTCACCTCAACCAGAAATTCTGGCTGAGTATGATGACATCGCCGATGAGGACCGTTTGTACTAAAATGCAGCAAAGAATTATCTTCCGGGTCGCACGGGCTTATGCTTTATTCACATTTATGTTCTTGTTGTTACATGAAACATTACAGGCCAAACGCTGTGTCCTGCTTACCCGACTCTTTGTCCACATAGTCCCGTTGTTTTCTGAAATAGGTGGCGCGTCGTAGCTATATAATATAGTGAAGCAAATCACTGCCGGAATTGCAATAAGGACCGACACAACCACATCGACGAGAAAACGCATTGTGTTATATATCCTGCGCTCGATGCTGCGTATCCTTAATCATGTCAGAAACCAGTTCAGGCCCCGTAATCACCAAATATCTGTATCATATCACGGTTTCTTATTTCATGAATGGTCGGCCAACTATAAGACATGGGAGATAGGGAGAGAGGATAGGGCAGGCAGGTAGGCAATGCATGGCCGAGGTCACATGTAAGGTCTTCGCCACGAATCCATCAAGCCATTTTGGGTAGTGAAAATCAGAGCGCTGTTGATCCTGTGCATAAACTGGCTATTGAAATATTGATGAGCCAACATGGCGTTGCCAGTCAGCGACGTCTTTCGAGGATATCGTTATGATGATACCGTTACGAGGTCTTCGTCGTCATTTTCTTCACCAAAACTAAGTAAGTGAGCTTCAGCTGATAGTGTGCGGGTCAGGATTTTTCACAGTATGCACAAAGGTTACCTCTTAAAGTCAGACCGTCCCACGCTAAGAGCAGTCACAAGTTAGGCGTGCCAGTTGGAAGCCAGGTACAAAGAGGACCGGCAAGAAGTGCCTGTTACTGTAATTAAAGAGCTGGACGGTATGGAAAATAATACTTCACAGGCAAGTAGTAGCGGGGATCATCTCTTTTCACTTGACAAGTCCGTTGCAATAATGTCGGGATTCGTAGTCTCATCGCGCGACACCACAGCATTTCTCTTTGGAACGGCCATGCCAGCAAGGCCAGAAATGTAAATAGTTAGCATGAAAGAAATGGAGGAAGAAATATAGCCGTTTTGTGGGCAACGCGGTCAGTATCCTTGTTTTAGTAATGGGATCGACTCCTAAAATACGCTATCCCACCAGAATCCTATAGCTACTCGTATGTATCAATAATATAAATAAAACTATACTCTACTAAGCGTGGGTTTGTGTCTAGGTCTATTATTTTTCCTAGCCTGGCAGCGGAATGAGACATTAGGCACAGGAGTTGACCATTGCAGTAACAACTACAAAACCTAGGCTTCTGAAAAAGTCAACGAGGATAGCGACGGAGACGAGTGAGTAGGAACGTAGCGTGCAGAGCCTGTAGAAACACGCGCGATTTTTTAGCCATCTTCAATTGGGCCGTTGCAGAGACAGCTCGCTGGTACAGTAAGAAGCCTGCCTGTACTCGTACGAGCAGAAGCTAACGGCATTTATAGCGGGGACTTTCCATTCTAAACGAATAAGGCCACGGCGAATTTCGCAATATTTTTCGAGAATTTGTTTGTTATCGCGGGCTTAAATAATGTGTAGCTGTATTCGCCTATCATAATCGCCATACGAAATCCGCTGTTGTATCTGTTGTCTCTTAGAAAGTGTACGCGTACTGCTTTGTTCCCGACTAAGAAGTGACACAGTAGTATTTTACAAGTAGTATTTTACGAGGGGCATGCATACTCCTCACGTTGTAAACAAAATGTGTTTCAAGAGGGACTCAGGTAAAACATTTCATTCCATTAGCTGTTCCCACTAATAAATCTGTGGAGTAGAGTATTAACAAAGAGATTATTGTTTCAATCTGGCCGCCGTACGTAAATTACCACGTGGTTTCTCACCTTTCTTGCCTGCTTCTCTCCCATAACTGTCGGGCCAGCCTTCCTCCCTTAATTTTAATACCATGGTCTACAGTTGATCTACATGCGATATGGGGGGATCGTCCTCTTCCTTTTCCGTAGATCGTGTTCTCCAACTCCTATAAAGTATGGGCCATGACCTATGATATGGCTATGCAAACCGCAAGCGTACAAATTTCATACTTTGCTGTTTCCATCATATGTTCTTTCTACATCTCGACCGGTTCGAATCTATTTAAGTCTTCTCCTCCCGCTCATTTTTTATCCTTAACACTTTGAGCTTCCCCATTTTGAGATGAAGATCTCGGCCGCCGTTCTCGCGACACTATGTGCAGCTGCCCTGGCCGCCCCAGCTCCCGTAACATCTCCAGCTTCGGCTAGAAACTTACTTGGACGCTCTGACCTTGCTCGTAGAGCGCGCCTAAACAGGGCAAATCTCCAGTCTCTCAAGAGAAAGGTCAGGGTCAGGTCGTACGGTGACTATCTGGATGACGGTTTTCGTGGCAGTCCTGGCGATGATTCGGGGAAGGACTCTGATAATGATTCGGGCCGGAGTGGGTCTGGAAACTCTAATAGTTCCAGCAGTCCCGACTGGGGCAATCAGACTGCTGGTTCCGGGTCTTATTCGGCCGGTTCCAGTAGCTCATACTCTAGCAGCTCTGGCGAATCTGGAGGGAGCAGTCAGACAACTACTTCCATATCAGGAGCTGCATCCGTTGGCTCAAACGGTGGTTCCGGAAGTAGCACCTACGGCTCGGGTAGCACAGCAACCAGTTCAGGGCATGTAACGGGAATCGCAGGAACAACCGGAAGTAGCCCGACCAGCAGCTCTGGATATCCTGGTTACTCTTCAAGTTCCAGTGCCGCCGTAGCGATCAACATCAGTGCTTCGTCGCCATCCAGCACTGATACAGCCACCACGAGCAATGATGACGAGTTGAATGAGAGCTGGGCTGGTATCGTCGTTCAGACCAGCGAGGGAGCGATCACCGGCATCTCTGCGTCCTTCGCTCTACCGAATATCTCGATC
The DNA here is from genome assembly GCA_019925535.1 of Leptographium radiaticola. Lineage (NCBI taxonomy): Eukaryota > Fungi > Ascomycota > Sordariomycetes > Ophiostomatales > Ophiostomataceae > Leptographium > Leptographium radiaticola. The sequence goes on from JADHKK010000026.1 coordinate 105,779, forward strand.
CCAACCGACGGATCCCAGGTCGATGCCGAAACTCACACGGCATCCACTTGGATTGGAATTGACGGGTACAGCTGCGGTACCGGCCTTTGGCAGGCCGGCGTGGATGGAAACATTGACGAGAGTGGCGCTGTATCTTGGTATGCTTGGTATGAGTGGTACCCCGCCGACACGATTGAAATTGACATTGGCAACCTTGCTGTGGGCGATGTGAGTTTATGCAAATCCAAATCACTTTCGTCACATTTGAGAATTTTCAGGATTCATGTTCGAAAATTAACGTACAGACCATCTTTGTGAACGTGACCGCAAGCAGCACTACCAAAGGCACCGTCTACGTGGAGAATCAAACCGGTGGCTCATCCTATACAACAGACGTTTCTTCCACAGACGAGCTCTGCCTGGCAGATGCCGAGTGGATTGAGGAGGATCTTGTCGTCGACGGCTCGACCATTGGTCTAGCCAACTTTGGCACTGTTACATTTGCGTCTGCGGCCGCTTCCACCACCTCAGGTTCCATATCTCCTTCCGAGGACACTATTGTTCTAGACATTGAGGATTCAGACAACTACCAACTCACCTCGTCATCCTATACTGACGACTCTGTCATTATAGAATACCTTTGAGGGATGCAAGCGTCTCATTGATTTGCGACACGTTTGCGCCCTGAGCCTTCACATTCTTGGGTGGATTATTCAGGATGGAGTTTTACTTGAGATGTTTCCTGTGTCGAATCTAAAGAGAAATATACAGCAGCTTTGATGTTATACTCTTCGCATACGCTAGTAAGCTGGACTAAGCGATGGGGTTACCTTTACCCTTACTCCGTACCTGCCGAACGAAGATGCCGGCAAGGTTTGCGTTGACGCTACCGCTTATAAAAGCGGGGCGGTAAGATTGGAAGAACTATTCCCCTCCAACAGTGCAGCTTGTGAGTATGTGGATCTGGCGTTGGGTGGACCAGTCCGCCCAAAGGGCGGAGTGCGGCGTTACGTTTCTCCAACGCTAGCCCAGTTGACTTCCCCCGCATTTCGTGTACCTGTCGTATGATCACATTGGTTTGTGTCTCTGTTCTTCCTGGGCCCGCCGGTTGTAATCTGTGTTCTGCGATTGGATCGGAAGCTGGGCGGTAAATGTGCGCCGTAGAGCAATTGACTATTAAAGCAGTAGAAACGTCCACTGCCTCAGAGGCTTGAATGAAAAAGCATCATAAACCATCGACACATAAAAACGTCTCCAACATCAACCCTTCACATTCCCTTGCAGTCAGTCTCACATTCGCATTGCAAAATCCCACACGCACATCGCTATGGCAGCAAACGGCACCAAGGGCGCAAATGGCTCAAATGGCGCCCCTGGCCCCAAGGACAGATTCGATCCCAACTTCACAGCCCATGTGATCGGTCTCATGAGCCCCGAAACAAAGCCCAGACACAGGGAGATTCTCACATCCTTGATCCGGCACCTGCACGACTTCTGCCGGGAAGTCGAGCTGACACAGGACGAATGGTTAATCGGTGTGAATTACATCAATGAGGTTGGCCTGGCCTACAAGAAAAATCGCAACGAAGCGTGGAGGGTGTGCGATATTCTTGGTGTGGAATCGTAAGTCTGCAGAGCTCTGGTGCTTAGTGCCGTCTCCACTAACATGCATACCCTATAGCCTAGTCGACGAGATCAACCACAAGGTTGTTACCGAGTCTGGCGTCGCGCCGACGTCTTCCGCCATCCTAGGCCCGTTCTGGTCTCCTACGACGCCGTTCCGCGAGCTTGGAGGTTCCGTTATCCAGAATATGCCAAAGGACGGGGAGAAGACGCTCTTTCACGGCGTCATCAGGGACGCAGAAACAGGCGAAGGTATCTCCGATGCTGTCTTCGACATGTGGCAGGCTAGCACGAATGGCAAATACGACGTGTTCGATCCAGAGAACCAGACGCCGCACAATCTTCGCGGCAAGTTTCGTACCGACAAAGACGGCAAGTTCTGGTTCTACTGCCTGAAGCCAACAGAGTATGCGATCGATACATCTGGACCCTCTGCAGAACTACTGCGCATCATGGGTCGCCACCCTTACCGGCCTGCCCACATCCACATGATGGTCACACACCCAGACTACATTGGCGTGACGGCGCAACTGTACCCCAGTGATGACCCGTACCTGGAGACAGACACCGTCAGCGCCGTGAAAGATGACCTGATTCTGCATTTCCACCCCGTCAGCGATGAGCCGAATGGTGCTGTGTTGGATGTGGAGTACAATGTGCGACTGCTGTCGAAGAAGTACAATCCCGACTCGACGATGTTGATGGGCAACGCAAACCAAGACAACTTTTAGGATGCGTACTAGCTATTCTCTTGGATCAAAGCCTGTGTAATGAGCGGCAAAAACAGAACGGGGGCAGGCTAGTATTGGATCGTCAAATTGTTCGACTAAATCAATATCCTTGTTCGTTGGCTCAAGCCTTGCATTCTGCGTTGTAGTTGTCCTTTCATTCCACTATATGGGGACCCAACTCTGATTCCGTAAGCTCTTGAGGACTCTGAAGATAACAGGACGGGCCTCGGAAAAGGCGACAGGAGGAAGGTAGCAGAGAGGTGGCACAAGGCTACCCTAGGTCCATAACTATCCCTACAGGCGGGAACGCCCGTGGTATAATGTCCCATAGCAGCTCTGGGGCTACGTATTAATAGCGATTTGAGGGCACAGAACGGTGAATCAATCAGCAGTCTACGCACAGCAATCGCAGCCGGCCGTGGATTTCAAAGCGTACCGGCTATCAAACGTAAAGCCTAGGGGCCTTTCTTAAGTACCTTACGAGGAAGTGTGGACGCATCTTACACTCTTTTATTTGTCCTTCGCACTGGCCTGTAGACATTTTCTGTATATATTTTTGCTTGCATGGCTTCTCAGCCCTGACGGCAGAGCAACGGCCACTCCGAGAAGCCACTCGCCATAGGAGCTACAGAGCATTCAGCATGTGTCTCTCGCGGTTGCAGGGTTCTCTCGAAAGAAAGCCTCCAAAGTTAAAGCGTTTATTTCACTACTGTTGACTATCTATGACGTCCAATCTTCACTGGTCGTCTTCAGTTTCCCACTGTTCCACTGTGTGTGTGATTCCCACATTCTCCAGGCCCGACCGGACGATGTGTCCGCGACTTTCACAGATCCTCGCCATGATCGGTGCAACCACCAGCCTAAGATCGTGTTTCTCCTTCCCACGCCATACAACCTCATCCACTACCGCCATGATGATATATCCTACCATAAGCGGGAGCCAGACGTCACGCACAACGTATCCATCCGCAAACAACTCTCGTAGTGGACCTTCGAGCTCCGACTGAATGGCCTCGAGCATTAACCAGCTGCTAATGTGCATGCGGAAGTAATCGAATGACACCTCCGAGATTTCGGACTGCAGTGCGAGGGCGAGGTTCAAGACCAATTCCGTCGCACCCCCGTCTTCTTTAACATTTGCGTCGCTATGAGTTGCAGAAGCCTTGTCCTGGGTGGTCGCGATCTCGCCCCGTTCCAGCTGCTCTCGCCAGTGACTCGCTGTGACGATGGTCTTAATGTCCTCTTTCGTCAGCCCGCCGTCGTAGCCGGAACGGATCAGCTGCCAGAGTCGCATGGACACAGCCGCTTGCATCTTCACCGTTCGGGGATCCATGATAGCCGTAGTCACTGGACGCTTTCTCCGTCTCTTCTGACGATTACTTAGCTGTCCGTCGCCAGGGGAGCCAATCCACAAGCAGTGATTTTTAAAGTCTCCGGCGGCGTCCTTCGGAGCGCCGTTCACAAAGAAGCCTTTGAGGCCCTGGACAGCCAGCAACAGCTCCATGTCATCCCAGCAGGCCGTCTCCTTGGGTAAGTCCCGTCGCATGGCGTAGTATAGATGGCCCATGAGGATGGTGTCATCCCAAGCCTGGGTCAGCAGCGTACCAGTTTCGTGAAAGGAAGTGCGCATGTAGTGGACCCAGAGGCCGCAGTACATCGCGTTCATGTGAAGAAAGAGAGAAGGCCGAACGGGCTGGTCACTCTGCTGCTTGAAAAGGGCAACAGGGTCACCCTTCCAGAAGTTGCTAAGACGAATAACATCCTTGAGCTTGACATCGTGGCACGGCGGCCAGAACCTGTGGCGCAGTTCTTTCTTCTGATGAAACGTCATCACGTCACTCATCGAGCAGGCCACCAACTTATTCCACGCCTGCATTTCCTGCTTGGGTCGCAACGAGGCTGGTCCATGTAGACAGCGAAGCGTATCGAGGAAGACTTGAACAGCGAATACGACCCAGAAAGGAATCTCGTCTTCCTTGAGCATCATGAGAACACCACGGCTGAGTTCATCCTCGAACGGATGTGATTTGAAGGCCAAGTTGGCAACGACAATGTCACCGAGAATTTCGAGCAAGGCTGCCTTGTCTTGTTCATATTTGACTCGATTTGAAAGTCCACGGGGGCGCATTCTCGGGTTGTACCTCCCGTGTTGTCCTTTGTAGCCCTCAGTATCTCCCGGATGATGGCTCTGTTTGAAGAGTTTGACGACTTGCCAGGCAGAGAAAAAGCACTCATCGGCGACATTGTACGTGTCCAGATTGATGTCGTCGCCGGGTCGCTCGAATTTGAGAAAATCTTTGCCCTGGCCACAAGAAATGGTGACATAGTAGACTTGAACGAAACCAAAGAATCCTCCATGCTGATGGATAAACACAGCCATGTCTTTTTCCATCTGACAGACTAAGTGGATGGCGGTGTTGGTTGTGACAGAAACAGAAGCCAAGCCGATCGTACCATCTTTGTACTGCATCCACAAGCCTTTTAAAACTGCTCTCAGACTGAGTGCATCTCGAAAGAAGGCTGAAAATGCCACGAGGGCGTCGGCAGTGGTATCTTCAGGTTTTGCGACGTAGTCCGGCCACGGAGTGTTCATGCGAACTGTGTTGACAAATTCCTCGCTGTCGTAAATATCAAATTCCGAAAATGGATTGGCTTTGGTTTTCTTAAAGTCCTCCTCATGCTCGTCCATGAAGGGTGAGAGAGGCTTGAGAATCGGGTAAATGGCCTCAAAGACACTGTCAATCGACCGAGGCGGCAGCATGCTCAAAAATGCCTTCCGGACTCGGATAACCCTATGTAGAGCCATGGCAACCTTCTCCGGAACATAAACGGGCTGGGGCTTCTGAATTGCCGCAATAAACTTTGCAAGAGGGACAACATCCTTGGGGGAGAGGGTATGCTGGTAAACAGGCTTGGCACTTGCCGCCTCGTTCTTTTTCATCTGCGCGCGGGCTTTGCCCTTGAGCCGACCAGGTTTCAATGTGTTTGCAGTGTCTGACTCCAGCAGTAAGTCGATGTAGCCATGGCCCTTGGCCGTATGGACGAGCCAAGAGCTAACGACGGCCGTGTCGTACGTATACCAATCGTAGGTAGTCTTGAGCACTTCGGAAGGCATAGTGTGCATAAGACGGTATGGGTGAATATCAAGAGTCTTGGAAAGGGAAATTTTTGATAATCAGACAAAGCTAAAGGGAGGATACAGCTCGATGGAGGATGGATACAAACAATATTGCTTGTACTACGCCGGATTAATAATTGGCCTGGCAAACACAGGATCAGCGCCCAGTCCACCGGCAATGCGTGGGGTGACTGCTATGTGCGCTTGCTATTGTGGCCATCTTGGAGTCCAAAGACCCAAGCTCCTCGCTTGCGAAGCAGTTCCAAAGATACAGTACTTTCAGAGAGCTCGTGCCTGCTAGGTCATCCTTTACCAGCACTAGTTTACGATATGATTGCTACCCTAGACTATGTTAACGAGTTACTCCATAAAGATCCCATACGAACAAACCTGGAGAAGCCCGCCGGCGGACACCGCCTCATATGCTGCCGAATGGATGACCTAGAGCATGATTCTGTCTGACAATCTGGAAACTTCAAGCCCTTCTTCGTCGTCAATGGTAGACTTGCCTTTCCGGATCAACAGGAACTTCCTGACAACAAGCAGGATTGCTAGGTGCGCTACTATGTGAGTTGTACCGATATCTACCGTCCGAGCGCATTGTGGCATCATTGAATCGCTACGATGATGACAAGAGAGATGGTAGATCCAGCTGGTCGCATACCCCATGATGGCCAGTGTACTTCCAGCTAAATGTGCCCTCTTGTGCTGAAGACCCGGTCTCCATCCACGACCATCCTTCTCGAGTTTCTGTTGACCGACGAGAAAGCGAGCGAGGTGGTTTTGGCTATCATGCCTTTGCGACAGCCAGCATCTGAAATCTGAATCCCCAAGACTTTTCTTACAGCATGCGCCCTTCTGTTTCCAGGCACCGTGTACAGCAACTGCGCGGAACTTACGGATACGCTTCCAGATTGACACAATCAAGATGGATGCGCTGTTAGTATATGCACTCAACATGATCGCGCTGATTTATGGCGAACATGCCGACTTTATGTTGCTGGACGAACTTGACACATTGACGCAGCAGGCTTTTCTGATTCCTGAGGCTGCTGGCTATATCATGTTCTGGGATAGCGAGTGGAGGTGATCAGCGCAAACTTCCTGTGACGGGAGTGAATTAGCGGAAGGTAACCTGATGCTGTCTTAAATCTGAAGTTACCGGTGTTCCTCTTGAGCAACAACTTTTAGAGTGATTCTATTAACCGTTATCGGCACTTCTGTCGACCTCTGGAAGTTCGCCTAAGACTCCCATTGCCTTCCTCACTACCCTCTCCACCTACTTACTCTTCCTCTGTACCGTGGTGGCATCGTGGTGATCGCCTACCCCATTGTCTGGCGGCTGCCTCTATCAATGTGACTCCTCCAGCACCGATGGGCATTAATCACGGCAAGCTCACTCTGGCCCCTGTATCTCTAAATTTTCAACCTTTTTCCATCGCTAACTCGTCTGTAAATGTTTAGTTTCGCTCCCCTTGCTAGGTCATTACAGCGTTGGCCGGTGCCGGCGACCTAGCCTTTGTCCTTCACCCGAAGATATTTCCCAGAGTCGGCGGAGTCGGCGTCAATGGTTTTGTCAATACTTTCTCCGTCAACGAGCCATATGAGGTGTATTTATGAGTGGTACAAAACAGGGCATGGGAGCATGACCTACTTTGGCGATGACACGGGGGATTTTACTATCCATTTACAAGATGAAGCGCAATCCCTTAAAGATATAATCAATCAAAGCACTCTATTAAGACTTCGCCAACACCAGAATATGCTCTTAGGTATAATGAGGCAAATGAACAAGCGTCTCGCTTGCGCTGGACGACTCCCTAGTCACTCACATCATCGGCTGCGGCCCATTGTGTTTCCACCTGGGTCTTCACTATTATGCCATGCTTCGGACGTCTCTCCGGAGCCGCCGAAGGGGCCAGCTCGGTCTGTGAACCTTCGGGGCTCTCAGTGCCTTGATTCCGCCTCGAGGTAGCACCCTTAGTGACCGTTGCATTGTAGTGGCCTTCGTCTCTAATCGCGTAAATCGTGTTCATGGCAAAACTCTCACCCTTGCTCGTGCCGCCATTGAGGCGAATGTGCTTGGAGTCGCCAAAATTCTTGCCATAATTCTTCGCGTCCAAGCGACCCTCGGACGCGCCACTTGAATGACCATGACGCCGATTCGTCGAGATACGAGACTTGAGTGTCCGTAGCATCGGAAGGCTGACACAGAGAATGGCCAAGTTTGGCTCGACGGCCGAGAGGAAGTCGGCGTAGATCATGGTGCCAGTCAGGTTGGAAGTAAGGTCGAGGTTCGTCAGGGCCACAATACGTGCGACGGCGACAACGCTGACACTATAGATTGTTAGAAGTTGCGGGGGTTCGGCGAATCAGGAAAGAAGAAAAGGGCAGCAACCCACAGAAGTCCAATCAAAAAAACACCTGTCAGCATCACCTTGACTTTGGTCGAGGTTTTCAGCGCCCAAACGGTCGGAATGGGCAGCGACAGGATAATCAGGTCGGTGACAATGTTGAAGCATCCAATGGCAATGAAACTGGCCACCTGGTTGCCGCAAGTCCCCGAGACAGTGATATCATACGTGGCGGCAAAGGGGCGGCAGATCAAGAAGACTTGCAGGACGTTTCCCGTCGTCCAGGCCACGACGAAGGCGAGGGTCAGCTTGGTGGCCAGCTTCATAAAGGGTGTAACAAAGACACGCAGGTAAAACAGCAGAACCGACATCTTAACAGTGAAGGTGGAGGTTGCAAAGATGAGCTCGTACGAAACAAGCAGCTGCAGCAAACGTCAGGAACAAAAACAAGCAAGTTTGGTCTGCGCAAGACAGACCCGAAGAATCATAGGCAGGTTGTCGATGGCCTCGGTCAGCGGGTAACCGACTCCTAATCGGCTATCTGAAGCCGTACGTCAGACAGGTACTAGAGAGTCGCTTCGAAAGAAACTTACACATTCCGGATATGATGAGCATCCCCAGCCCTTGGGGTACGGCCAGAAGAATCGCGACGTCGTCCCAGCCCATCTTGGCATCCATAATGAAGATGCGCGAGAAAATCCGCAGGGCCACGACGGTGTATGCGACGACGGCCAGAATGCAATTGACAATCAGGTGTGCCTTGACAACCGGCAAGGTCGCCATCACTTCGTAGGCCACCATGGCCGCCGATTCTGCCTGCAGAACAACTTTTCCGAGATAATGACCAAAATGCAATTAACGGGGAGGGGCTGATTGTAGAGACTAGTTGGCGATCCCAGACAAACGCCAGTGCACTGACAGCGGCAGCGGGAGAAACGACGGCATATGCACAGCGATATATAGGCGAGCAGTTCCGGTCCTGTTCCGACCACTTCCCTTTTTTCGTCCCGGCTATTTGAAAACTCCTCCTTTTCTCGTGCAGGAACTTTGCACCCAGGGGGTAGCCAAACGCGATCCATGTTCGGCACACGCGCATATGGCAAAAGAGGTACGAGTACTCCGTACAGCGTACTGATACGGCAGCCTGTATGTGAAGGATATCTTACCTGTCACTTTGTGAGAGTCTCCAGTAGTACAGTTAGTGGGCCGGAGCCAGGGTTTCGTGACCCACTGAGGACATCATGCCACCACATAATTGTGATCGCTGATGCATCCTGGACGGCAACGAGCCCTGCACACTACTAGGTACCAGAGACGCGTACTTACATCACAGCCAGAACAGACTCGTCACTAAAACCCTTGTTCGAACCCGTTTCAGACCTTTTTGGACTGCGGCGGCTAGTTCGCTTCTGAGCTAGCGGCCTCTTTACCGAGTGGAATAACTGCTACGAGTTAGTGCACCTTTAGCTTTGCTAGTAGTTCGCTCGTTGAGGCCATGGGGAGTCGTGAAAGGGAAAGGCCAATGCAAGACGCCAAGTAAGTTAGTTACCTTGGCCTACAAAGCCAGGGGCATTGTGGTGGTCTACTTGTGCTCGTGCATGCTCCGTCCCCCAAGAGGCAAAAGCCTTGCAAAGACCTGATGACTTATTCTAGCAGGTTGTTGATTATTGGCTATCGGCCTTCGCTGGGCGCAGGCCAGACACAAGACACAATAGATTAAGTCAAGATGACTAACATTGATACCTACCATTCCAGAGATTTTCGAAAAGATGTGCGGAATACAACCAATCCAGACTGTGGCTAGCCTCTTACCGGGTATACGAGCGCGTGTACGGTACGAGTACGTCGTAGAACAATGTCCATCGCCAGGGCTGCGGACCGGGACCATTGGCCCGTGATTACGGAGTGGAAACGACATAGAGGTCGCAGTGACGGCTACGACGTAGATAATACCGCATCTACGGAGTAGGTGTTCTAAATTTCTGGTTGGACCAGACTTATTGAAGCTCTTGGGTTACAGTACATACTCCTCATGCAGCCCCTGATATCAAAGTTGCCTCCGCACGCTATTAAATCTCCACCGTTGCGACCAACAGATGCGGTCTCCGCCGCGATGCAGTAGTTAGAACGGCCGTGGCCCACCCATGGCAAAGGATGGATCTACAACGTACGTCGTAGCTCGGCCGCGGCATTCGGTCAAGCTCTGCCGGTTGGGGCTGGGGTTGCGGTGTTAGGTCACATTTAGAATACAAGAAAAAGGGAGTCGTCGCCGCCCACCCCTCCGGAGCAGTAAATCACCCTTTTCACTGCTCAACGCTGTGTGCCCCATTCTCCAGCTCACCTTCCTGACTGACAACTTTTATCCACGCCCTCCTCTTCAGAAACATGGCCTCCGACAGTGCGAATGAGCCTGCGGTCTTTGACTACATCGTTGCCGGCGGTGGCACGGCCGGTGTAGTCGTGGCGGCCCGTCTGAGTGAGGACCCGGACATGAAAGTGCTGCTCATCGAGGCAGGGGCAGACCGAAGCAAGGACCCGCTGGTACTGACGCCGGGGCTTCTGGTGGCCCTTTATGGCAATAAGGAGTACGACTGGAACTTTACGTCCGTGCCGCAGGTTGGTGTTGCAGCCACTAGCAGCCTAGGTGTCCTTACTGACGGCATCGCGACAGGCCAGCCTCCATGGTCGGACCATCAACCAAGCGCGCGGGCGTATGCTGGGAGGCACTTCGGGCCTCAATTTTATGATGACAGTCTACCCTAGCCGCGGAATCATCGATACTTGGGGCGCGCTGGGCAACGATGACTGGAACTTTGATGTTCTGGAGCCGTATTTTCGCAAATTTGCTTCGACCGAGGCACCGCCAGCGTCGACGGCGGCCACGTGCCGTACGGCAGAGGTGTACGACGTCTCCATTTCGGCGGCTGAGAGCGGACCGGTGCAGGTATCTTATGGTGAGGGCCACTCGGCCAACAACGCGGCCTGGTTCGATGCATTTGCGACGCTCGGGCTGGGTGCCCGTGCCGACCCGCGAAGTGGCCAAGCCATCGGGGCCTTCCAGAACTCAGCCACTATCGACCCCAAGACCAAGACGCGCAGCTTTGCAGCCTCGGCCTACTTGACCGAGGCAGTGCGGGCCCGGGCCAATCTGACCATCTGGACGGAGACGACAGTGACCAAGGTGCTGATTGGAGTGTCGTCCAAGCCAGGCTCTGAAGCCGTGGCCCAGGGCGTTCGCGTGCGCACGGCTGAGGGAGAAAAGGACGTGCTGGCCCGCACCGAGGTCGTTCTGGCTGCCGGCACACTGCATACGCCGCAGCTGCTGGAGCTGTCGGGTATCGGTGGCCGTAGCCGACTGGAGAAGCTTGGCGTGCCCATTGTGGTTGAAAACGAAGGTGTCGGCGAGCACGTGCAGGATCACCCCATTGTATGCCAGAGCTTCGAGGTCGCGCCTGGCACAGTCTCGGGCGACGTCCTGCGTGACCCGGCCGTCCTGCAGGCCCTTGTGCAGCAGTATCAGACAACGGCCGAGGGGCCCATTGGCCAGAGCGTTATTAGCTGTGCCTACGCGCCCATCATCGACGCCGATGGCCCACTCTCGCCCGAGGCTCGACAGGAGCTGTTCTCTCATCACCTTGGCGCCGAGGCGGCGGCCCAGGAAGATTGCACGGTCATGCGGCGGCTGCTGACGACGCCCAATGAGCCCGCCGTACAGTACCTCCTCTTCCCGACGCAAGTCACCATCAGGGACCACCCCGCTCACATGGCCGAAATTCTCACACCATCGCGGCCCGAGAACTATCTTACAGTCATGACCGTGCTCAATCACCCCTTCTCGCGCGGCACTGTCCACGCCGTCTCCTCCTCCGTCGACGACCTGCCTGTCTGGGACCCGTGTTACAACGCCGAGGCCATCGATCTTGAAATCCTGGCACGCGCGGTCCGCTTCGTCGAGACGCTTGTGCACACCCCACCTTTTGCAGGTCTGCTCAAGGCGCCTGGTGAGGGCAAGCGGCTGCCTCCCATCGCTGCCGACAGCCTCGAGCAAGCCCGCGAGATTGTCCGCCAGGCCCAGATCTCCGTCTTCCACATCTCCGGCAGCTGCGCCATGCTGCCGCGCAACCAGGGAGGCGTCGTCGATAGCCGCCTGCGCGTCTACGGCGTGTCCAACTTGCGCATCGTTGATGCCAGTGTCTTCCCCATTGAGCCACTCGGCAACATCCAGACGACAGTATATGCGGTGGCAGAGCGGGCGGCCGACCTGATCAAGGAGGACCGAGCATGTGCCTAGGTGTGAGCAAGTTGTTTGGGGGTGCTTCGTAAGCTTTGCTTTCTTCGATATCGATTTTAGGTGCTGCATAAGCAGATGTTTGATAATGGTGCAACATGAAGTGAATCTGGAACTTGTCTTCAATGATCGACTGGCCGCTGCGGTGCTAATGGAACCGACTGGTCTATTCCAAAGTATACGACTCGTTGAAGGACTGTTCCCGGAATCATGATGGGGCTCTAGTATTGTTACTCTATAGTGGCAAATATTATGAAAGTTATAAAGAAAGAAGAGAAGCTTGAGAAATATATAAAATACAGCACGCATCATCTTGGCACATCACGTCGCTCACGCGGTACACGCAGCCGCGCCCTTGGACGTCTTGGTCGACCAGACGGTCGTGCGGACGGTAGTCGCGACAGTCTTCGTCGTGGTCTTGGTCGATTGGGCTGTGACGGTCACGCTCGGCTTCAGCGTTGAGGTGGCCGTCTTGGTGGCCGTCACAGTCGGCGTGGACAGTGTGATGGTGACCTTGTCGGTCTCGTTGTCAGTAACGGTGATGGTGGTCGGATCAGGCGTGGCCGCTGTGATCGTAGTCTTGACCGTGGTGGTCTTGATGCTCGTGGTGGTTGAGGCAGCCGCCGTCAGAGTCGTGACCTGGGTGGTGGTCTCGGTCTCAGTCGTGACCTTGGTGGTGGTGCTAGCCTTGAGGGTTGTGGTCTGTCCGGTTGTCGACGACGCGGTAGCCCAGTCTGTCTCGGTGGTACCATCTTCCGTGACGGTGGTCTGCTTGGTCGAGATGGATGTGGAGGTGACTGAGACTGTGCTGGGCTTGAGCGTCGTTGTCTTTCCCGTCGTCTTGGTGGCCTCGACAGCCTCTGTGGTGTAGGTCGCGCCAGGAATGGTAATGGTCGATGTCTTGACGTCCGAGGTGAGGGTGGAGAAAGCCGTGGCAGTAGTCGTAGTAGTCAGGTACAGATCATCGCGCTCCTGCAGCTCGGCCCAGCGAACGGCAAGGGCAGGCCCGGACAAGCCAGAGCGGCGCATCTTAGCGGCCGGGATACACGTCAGAGTGGTGGTTGCCTTCACGGTTGTAGTTTTTGTCGAGACAGTGGTGACGGTCACAGTGGTGGCCTTGGCTGTGGTGGTCGTGGTGCCGCCGGTGCCGCTCGTGACAGTGACAGTAGTTGTGACGGTTGTAGACTTGGGAGTCGAGGTATAGGTCGACGTGGTGGTGGACGCGACGGTGTAGGTCGTGGTCTTGGCCTTGGCCGTAGTGCCAGAGACGGTGCTGGTGGCCGTGGCGGTGGTCTTGACGGTCGACGCCTTGCCCGTGGTTGTCTTGGTGGAGATGACCGTGACGGTCTCCTCATCCGTAGAAACGGCCGTGACGGTCGAGGCCGATACAGTTGAGGCCACGTTGACGATAGTCGTCGTGGTCTTGGTAGTAGTGACATCGGGCTCCGAGACAGTGACGGCGACTGTGGTGGTGGCCTTGGCCGTCGTAGTCTTGGTGGTCGGCTCTGGGGTGATGGTGGTTCCGACGTTGGTGGTATACGTCTCCGCGACGGTGGTGGTGGTATCCGAGGCCGTGACGGTGGTGTACGTGGTCTCTTTGGATGTCGTGGCCTTGGTCGTGAGCACGGTATCGGTGACGTAGTAGGTAGTTGTGAGGGCCGCCGAGGTGGATAATGTCGTCGCCGATGTCGACATTGACGTCGATGTCGCCGTCGATGTCGTAGCCGATGTCGTCGCCGTCACCGTCGTGTCTGCTGAGAAAGGTGTCGCGCTCACCAATGTCATGTTGATCCATGTCGTTGCCGAAAAGAAGTTGGCCAGCTCAAACTGGGCGGCCTCCTCGGCGGTGAGCTGGGTGGCGAACGAGGCTCTCTCAGACGTGTCGGCGCCGTCACCGTAGTTGTTGTACTCGCCGAAGATGACGCCATCTGTCTTGGGGCTGCTGCTGCTCCACTCGTTCCAGCCAGCAGCCTCGACGCAGCTGCCCAGATCACTCTCAATGTAGGCGACACGCGCGTAGCTGTTCCAGGGCCGGCCGAGCGAAATCTCGGTAAAGGTGGCTCCATCAGCAGGCGTAATAGTGCATTGGTCAAAGACAAAGCCGGCGGCGGTCGTGTTGGTGGTGCGCTTGTCGGCGGTCAGATTGATGTCATCCTCGTTGGGCGAAATGGTGCTGGAGAGGAAGTAGGCAGAGCCCCCGCCCCAAATCATGTCGATATTTCCCTCGAAGTATGAGTTGTACGCAAACAAGTTGCCGCTCACGTACAGCGCGTCCTGATTGCCGTACACCTGGCAGCCAAAGAGGGAGGCATACTTGCTGCTAGCGACACCGAATCCAAGCGATGCGTAGTCGTACGTCGTTCCAAACGTGTTGGCAAAGTTGATGTTGACAGCCTGCAGGTAGTTACCCTTGGCGTAGACGGTCGCAGAGTCGGAGTTGCTTTGGTCGGCCTGAGTGTCGACCCCACTGGCATAGGTGATGGTGACCGTGTTGGCAGACCAGTCAGCCGAGCTGTTACTGTAGCCCATCATGATAGTGGTGCCAGACTTGTTCAGCACGAGCTGCTCCTCGTACGTGCCGGGGTAGATGAAGACGATGGCAGTTGTCTTGCTGCTGGTCGGCAGAGCGTTCAGGGCCGACTGGATTGTGTCGTACGTCGTGAGGCCGTCAATGGTCGTCTTGGAGACAACATAGGCACCAGTTGGCGGCGTGGTACCGTCGTAGGACCACGTGCTGTCCGTAGAGTTCGTGCTGTTTGTGGTGGTGGTGGTGGTGGTGGTAGCGGTTGACGGCTCTGGCGTCACGATCGAGTCCCAGTAGGTCAGATCGATCCACGAGGTGCTGTCCATGACGGTCGCGAGCGGATAGGTGTCGCTGGTCAGCAAAGTGCAGTATTCAAAAGCCTCGCGCGCGGCCGCGTTGTTCTCCCAGTTGCCCGCGCCCGAGTTGTTGTACTCTGCAAACGTGGCGTAATCCGTGTTGGGCGAGGTCTTGCTCCAGATCTTCCAGCCGGCCGGCTCAATGATATCATCCAGGTAGCTGTTCTTGACCACCACGAGCGCGTACTCGGAGTAGGGCCGGCCAAGGTAGACAGACTGGGTCAGGTCGTCGGAGGCGTTGGCAGCAGCCGTGAACAGACACTGATCAAAGATGTAGCCGCCAACAGCTGTGCTTGAAGCGCGGCTCTGGGCCGTTATGCACGAGCTCGCGCGCTTGGCCCCAATAGTGCAGCCCTTGAAATAGGCCTTGCTGTAGCCCCAGATGAAATCGATGGCACCTTCAATGTAGCAGCTCTCGTAGTACTGATAGGCCGTCCTGGAGTACGTCAACAGAGTGTCCTGCCATCCGATAAAGGAGCAGCCGTAGAAGCCCGTGTGCGTGCTGGCGATGCTAGCAGCCAGTGTCACATAGCTGGAAGTGTCACCATCGAGGTTGGCCGAGTTGATCACATCAATGTTGTAGAGGGCAATGGTCGTGCTCGTCGTCGTCAACACTGCCGTCTCCGCGTCGGAGTGGCCTGTCGGCAACGGGCTGACCGAGAGACCGCGCGCGTACGCAATCGTCACCGTGTTGTCCTCGTACGTCGAGCCCGGGCTGGCCGTGGTGTAGCCCATGACCATGACGGGCCCGTCGCGGTCAATGGCAGGTACTTGCTCAACGTAGTAGCCCGGGTACATGAAAATGATCTGCGTCGTGTCGTCATCCGGCAGGCTTGCCAGCGCGTCGGTCAGGTTCGCATACGAGCCGTCGACCGAGCCGTCGATCGAGACGGTCACCGCACCAGACGGTGGCTCCGTGCCTGATGTCGGGTGCTCCCACACGGCCGAGGCGGTCGTGCTGGCCGAGCTGGTCGTGGTGCTGGTCGTGTTCGTAGTGGTGCTTGTCGTCGTTGTCGCGGTGCCTAGGCCGTAGCTGGGCACATAGTTGTAGGCTTCCGTGTCGAGCCAGCTGCTGGTGTCACCGATAAACGTCTCCAGTGTGTATTGTGCGGCCTCGTCATCCGTCAAGTTAGTCGCAAAAGAGGCTCGCGAGGTCGACGAGGTCCAGCTGCCCGTTCCGGTATTGTTATACTCGCCAAACGTCACGTTGTCCGTGTTCGGCGAGCTCTTGGACCACTGCTCCCAGCCAGCCGTGGCAATGTGCTTGTCGAGGAACGAGTTCATGTACACAACGATAGCGTATTGCGACCAGGGACGGCCCAGGTACGTCGCCCCGAAGGTGGTGCCATAACTGCTCGTGTACGTGACATAGCAGCTGTCAAAGACAAAGCCGCCCGACGTCGTAGCGGTCTGCCGGTATTGCGCCGTGATCGCCGAGCCAGCCGTGTTGCTCGCAATGTAGCACTGGTGCAAGTATGCCTTGCTGTAGCCCCAGATAAAGTCGACACTGCCCTCGACATAGCAGTTGCTCAGCACCTGCACTCCCTTGTTGACCAACAGCGTGTCCTGATAGCCGATGAAGGCGCAGCCATATGCCGCCATATCCGTGCCATAAAAGTCGGCAGCCAACGCAGCCGTCGACGTCGTCTGCGGGTACGTGTTTGTAAAGTTGATGTTGTACAGTGCCAACCCAGTGCCATCCGTCTTCTTTGCATTGATCACCGGAGTCTCCTCATCTTCGTTCGCGCTGGTTGACACGCCGTCCGAAAACTCAATGACGACCGAGTTTTGCGTAAAGTCGTTGACAAATGTCGTCTCGCCGCGGAGTGTCACCAGCCCGCTTCGCGTGATGCTGATCTGCTCCGTGTAGGTGCCTGAGAGAATGTAGATCTCGTATGCCTCGCCATCGCTGGGCAGGGCTGCAATAGCCGACGCCACGGTACCGTACTGGCCAGAAGTGGGTGTGGGGGCGACTGTGAGAGTCGATCCAGCCGTGGTCGTGGTGGCTACGGTGGAGTTTGTCGTCGCCGTGGTCGTTGCCGACGTGGAAGCCGTGGTCGTTGCCGATGTGGAAGCCGTCGTCGTCGAGCTTGTCGTTGCTGTCGCTGCCGCCTCCTGCGCGTCGTCGCTCGCCTCAATCTCAGCCAGTACATCCGCATCTATCCAGCTCGTGCTCGTCGTTGCCACTGTCGGGTACTGGTTCTCCAGAAAAGATGCCAGCTCGTAGTAGGCCAGGTCCGCCGGGTCCGTGACCAGCGTCACGAAGTCTGCCCGCGACGCCGCATTGTCCGCGTAGCTCCCTTCGCCCGTCGTCTCAAACTCCATGTATGTGTTATCCGTCTGGATTGTCGTCGTGTCGTCGTGCACACCGGACGCCGCAATGAAGCTGGACAGCGATGTGTTCCGGTACAGGACCACCGACCCCGCCGAGTTCGCTGCCGCCAGGTACACGTTTGTGTTGCTGTATCCCGTCTTCTGCGCGACCGCGCACGAATCGAAGATGACCGTGGAGTTGAACAGCTCGCCCGTCGAGCTGTATGTCGCGCCCCGGTTGTACACCAGCAGCCCATTGGATGCAGTCACCGTGATGGTTGACTGGAAAATGTACAGCGATGGGTATGAGTAAATCGCCTTATCCACCGCCTCGATGTACGAGTTGGCAATTAGGCCAGACGCATAGCTACTCGTGATGCACACAGTGCCAGCCGCCACAAACTGACAGCCGTAAAAGGCATGCTTGGATCCACGCAGGGACACGGCCCCGGCCGTTGACGCCGTGCTGGGGTTGACAAAGTTGATGTTGCGCCAGGTTGTGCCTTTCGACGCCGACGTGCCAAAGGACAGCGCCGCCACCGACGTCGAGTTAGTCTTGATCGTCACCTCATTGTTGGCGTACTCTGCATCGTCGGTGGCCGTTGCTGTTGCTGTCGCGCCCACGACTGTCACCGTTGCTGTGGCTGACACGACGACCGTCTCTGTGTACGTGCCGGCAAGGACGGTCACTGTCGGCAGCGACTTGCTCTGGGCGTAAAGGATCGCCGCGTTGATGGCTGTGAATTGGCCGCTACCATCCTGCGCGACGGTCACGGCCAGTGAGTTGCTGGTGGTCGTCGAGGATGCTGTAGTGGAAGGCACTGAGCTTGTCGTTGTGTTGGCTGGGGGGGTGTTAGTAAGGGATGTGGTGGGCAAAGACGAGAGGAAATGCGTTGAATTAACAGGCAAACGAGCAGACGCGGGGATTTGATAAATGAGACTGGAAGCATCAAAGGGAGTGGGGCTGGATTTTTCAGAAGATGTGTCGCCGTAATAACTGGAAGCAGATGGAACAGGATTGGAGGGTCGAGAAGACAGGAAAGGAACGAGCGTGGAACCAGTACTGTCGAAGGAGACCACAGTGGTTGAAGTAGCATTTGAAGATGGAAAGACTGGGGCGGTTGTGGCAGAAATTGAAATGACAGATTCTGATGAAGGTGCATCGACAGCAGTAGTTGAAATGACAGATTCTGATGACGATGCATCGACAGTAGTACTTGAAGTGACAGATTCAGAAAAATGTGTGGAGTTGAGAGAGACAAACAAACCAGCGACGGCAGATAACAAAGATACAGAAGAACTGGGAACAATGGTACTGGTAACTGCAGTTGAAGATACAGAAGATTGAGTAGAAGATTGAAGGAATGTAGTAGCGTTGGGAAATCCAAAAGAGAGTGTAGTTGAAGATTCTTGGCTCAAGGTGGAAGTTTCAGAGACAGTAGTTGCATTGACAAAGCCAGAATTGAGTGTTGTCGTAGAAGTCGAGTTAGAGGCAGGACGTGAAACATAAGCAGTAAAGACAGATGTACTCCCAGATACAGTAGTCCAGGTAGAGGCACGATGTGAAAGGTGAGCAGAAGATAGAGGTGTAACAGGATGTGAGAGAGTGACAGCAGTTGGAGCGCCCGGGACAGCACTCGCAGTCGCGGAATCAGATATTGAGTGACCAGTCCTTAGGAGAGAGCCGGGTAACGAGAGAGTGGGCTCGACTCCTTCACTTGTTGGAGTACCCGTGGGACAGGTGTAGATGGTACTGAAAATATGAACGACTGTAATCGCGGTCGCACCTTCTTGCGCAAAGGCCTGACCCGCGAGGGCCAGGAAAAGCAGTGAGAGAACCCTCATGATGTCGGTGACGAGCGTGTTGCAAAAGCTGGTGATCTTCCAGCAGATGTCACGACAAAACTCCGGACCTCACTGCCTTTTACACTTCCAGGCGCGACGTGGACACAACAAGTAGTGGCACATGCCGAGCTGGGAAGGCCGAAGAAATATCGCCTCCCCTTGCGGGTCGAACTGTCCTGGTCCAGTCCCGAAGCGGGCGAACAAAGCTGGCCCGGCAAACTTCCTAATGGAAACGCGTCATTTCAGGCACACTTCCGCCTTGCCCGGCCCGCTGTCAAACTACAACTGCTCCTCATTTCTGCTTTTGGCATCGTCAACCGCCCCCAAAGTCAATCGCAAGGTGTCCAGGCACCCACTGTCCGTTGCAAACCATGCGATGCACGGTCGGCTGCCGGGACCATAACTTCTTTTGCCATGTGGCGCGCGGGGCTCATCTCCTATTCAGTTAGGCGGCCAGTGCTTTAGCGTCCTTGGGTCATAGCACTAGCACCAAAACGCAAAGCTGAAAACACAACGCCCCGGTGGGCTAACAAAAAAATCTCGTCTGCTTGTGCTGCTTACCGCCCGTACCTTGCCGACGTCCCAGTTAGCTCAGCGCTACCTCGAAAATTACCTGTTCTGGCGCATGGTACCTTTTTGTGGCGTTCGCTTGCACTCCCACTATTGGTCCCGAGTAAAATTTGTCCAGTCTAACCAGCCAGAACGGGTGCGTGGCATACGAGTACCAGCTCACGGCCTCGTGATGCAGGTCCCAGGGCACCGCAGTATTACTCCGTAGTTCATGTTTAGCTCGTCCTAGCATTTGCTTAGTGTCTGTATGGATGTGGCCACTCCGGTCCAGACTCACGCTTAGTACCACACAGCCAGACTCCAACCGAGCGCCCCGGCCTGTCTGCATTGATGGCTCCGTGCTCCGAGCAAGGAGCGCAAAAAAAATGGTTTTTCTCAAAGTTCTGCAAAGATTCGCGTACGGAGTAGCCGAGCCCCATACCAACTGCACTCTCGCTTACGCCTACCTCTCGTTGGCCTAGTAGTGTGCATGTCAAAGCCTGCCAGCAAGAACATGAATGGACAGTATCTACGTCGTAAACACTCCTTTTGACAGTCGTGACTTGTATTCCGTAGAAAAAGAAGAAAAAAAACATGTTGAGCCGGGGCCGCTTAAGCGGCTCAAAATTTTGGTAATTTTCTATTCTGATAACGGAAGTTATCTCGGGTTCTTCTATGTACATACTCGTACATATTCGTATGTATGATGCTTACGGGTACAACCCCCCTATCTTACGAGCATGGGTGCTAAACGAGCGGGCCTACGGAGTAATTCACTCGCTATTATGAAGTACGTCGTACGCGTTCTAAGGCTCGTTTCTCATTTTGGCTGCGTTTCCGAATTCAGACATATACGTATATCTTGCGTGATATACCTTTAATACATGATACCTTTAATACATGAACCACTATTTTAGATGTAATGCTCCTTAACTGAAGGGGGATTTTAGCCATCTTTAACAGAATGTGCGGGGTTTAAGCTTTGCGGAGATGTCATGGGCATGGCATTCTTGGCTTTTAAATTCCAGTATTACGGGCTTTGCACATTATGATCGGATGTAAACGTTGCAATATTGCAACGCCGCACGTACCATACTTTCTGTTCAATGTGCGTACGTCGTATCTAGTAATGATACGTAGTACTCGTAGATAACCGATTACCGGTTAGTGAGGGTCCTCCCAGGAAGCTTCCCGCAATATCAGGCATTTCGAGTACTCCGTATTCCAAGATCGACAAATTATTTCCTCATCCATCCTTGTAACTGAGACGGCCTGAGCCGTCCTAAGCCAAGGGAAAGGCACCCTAGACTGACGCTGTGGTTTAGATCCCTCTAGTTTGGCTGAGTTCCCACTGAGGTCGAGTAAATTTGTACCCCTGTGAACGAGAAGTTAGGGGGGGGGTTGAAAAAAAACTGGCCGATTGATTGCCAAGTCACGCCCACTCGCCATACGAGTAAAAGTACTTTCGGTCTAATAAATATTAGTGCGCCAGTAAAGTGGCGAAAGCAGTCTACCCGCAACATGAGCAGTCTACCCGCAACATCATAACCCATGTTACCGGTTCCTCTATTTCTGCTTTGCTTAGCATTTCCTATGGTAAAATACTCAGCCTCCTCGAAATACTTCCGCACCGTTTTTAAGGACAACTTCACCAGCAACCTGATTTTTGTCACGGTACATGCCGGTTACAAGCACATATGGTGAGCAATTCTTAAGCGTGCCGGACTCCTCAGGCGCGTGAATATCGGGAGACTCAATGGCAGAACAGCCACCTTTTGTGGCCCTCCAACGGTGTTCAAGATCATACCATCAGCCCTTGAGCGTTGTGGCATAAATAAGCTGGTGTGGCAGCGGCAGTGGGGGTGGCGGTGTTGTGACAAAATGACAGCATTGCAAACGCGCAGCACGTTGACAAAATAACGGAGACCACCAGGCGACGCGAGAAGATACATGTCAATCATGTTGAGTGAGGCCTGCATAGTATTTATCAATCTAATCCCACGAGCACGTCCAATCACTTCCCCTCCCTTCTGCCTTTTCCTCATATTCAAGCATGTATACCGTGGTGTAGAATCGCACTGTCCAAGTGAGCGGCGACGGCACCGCCCTCGTAGATGGCACTGCCAAGAATTTATTCCCAAAGGATAAAGCACTGGACTGCGGGGATGGAGTCACGATACAGAAGGTTGCTTGCGCTTGCGAGTTGTCAGGGCTGCCCGCAGGAGGGTATAGGAGTAATTAGTCTGGAAGGCTGCCCATGTCGGGGCCATTTGAAACCTACAGTTAGGGCAGCATAAACCCGTCATCAAGAGATGGTTTTGACTGACTTGTTGGCCACACTGGGACATGTTGTTACCAGATCCCCCTTTACGCCTTAAGTCGTCACACCTTTTTTTATCTCTTTGTAAGAAAACTCGCGCAATCCTGGTATTAGCAACTTTTGCCAATGTAGAGGTAACAACTGGTAGAAACCCAAAATTCTGTGCTTCGGAGGTTTTCTGTGCGAGTTAGATATGGCTCGGCCTCTGCACGGCTTTCGCTTAACTTTTACAATTTGAAACCACAATACAATAATAGCCTACTCGCATCAATCTTGGTCCCAGTACTGACACTTGGGTCTCGCTTCGCCTGCTTAACAACGCTTGGTTTGGGCGCACTCTCATTTTCTGACGACGACGGTAACAATCACTCGGAGCACTACCCGTTTGGGTTGCTTGGGAGTCTGTAGCGCATAGGTAAAATGAACCTTCGCTATTTCGCTGCGCTTTGATTTTAGCAACTCCGTACTTATCTCACCTAGCTCCCACAGCACATCAGCAGAGCCGTCCAGGACATTCATACATTTAATTAGCTTCCCTACCCGACAACGACGCCTAGTAATGGTACGAGTAAGTATCATTTTGTGTCTTGTTCAGTTCCAAAAAAAAATTCCGGCAAATTTCCTGCGAGTATGTTGTCATGACGCCTTTGCAAGCATTTGGCCGCAGCTTTCTTATTGCCTGATACCTTCGCAGTTCCCTGTGCACCCGAAGGTATCGCTCTGGTTCTGTGGCGCAAGGTTTTAGTAAATTAGGTCTCCGCTGGCTTTACCGTCCTCGCCAATCATCGGAAGCTATGTGACCCACCCCAGAATTTCTGCGGAGTATTACGCTCGGGCAAGTAGCCATTCAAAGTACAGTATGGAGTAATACACGTACTGTATTCAATACGCATACAGCACTAGATTTTTGCCTGATATCTCAGGAATCAAAATGCAGAGCAAAAGGGACGGGCACATATATCACGTGCCTGGCTTGTCCGGTTCGTAAATTGTTATTCTACAGCTTCCCTCGCATGTAGCCAAGCGCATCCATCCTCCTACTTGTCACCGCCGAAATCATGTCTGTCCTTCTTGAGACAAGTCAAGGCGACATAGTCATAGACCTCCTGGTTGACTATGCGCCTAAACTGTGCGAAAAGTGAGTGAACCCACGTCTGCTGGCGCCTTTGTAGGCATCTCTGCGACAGCCCTCCTGACTCATTTAGCTTTCTCAAGCTGTGCAAAGTAAAGTACTACAACTTCTCCCCCGTTCATTCTATTCAGAAATCGTTCTCATTCCAAACGGGTGATCCCCTGGGACCGTTGGCACCGGAATCCAATGGAGGCACCTCTATCTGGGGCCTTTTATCCTCCGATCCATCAAAACGAACATTCCCTGCCTTTTTCCACCCAAAACTCAAGCATATCGAGAGAGGGACAGTCGGCATGGCCACGGTTCCGCACCCATCCGATCCCGACATCCGCCTTGTCGCATCACAGTTTCTTGTCACACTTGGAAACAACACTGATTATTTGAACGGCAAATCCGCCATATTTGGCCGTGTGGTCGAAGGCTTCGACGTATTGGAAAAGATCAACGATGCCATTGTGGACACCAACGGATACCCATTGGTCGACATCCGCATCAAGCATACGGTCATTCTTGATGATCCGTACCCAGACCCGTCTGGTTTGCGCGAGCCTGATGCCTCGCCGCCTCCCAGTCGGGCACAGCTAGCGACCGTTCGCCTTGCAGAGGAGGAACAAAATGATTTAAGCACAACTTCCGATGGTGAAGGCAAGGCGGCCGAACAGGAATTGGCACGGCGCGAACGAGAAGCTCGAGCGCAAGCATTGACCCTGGAAATGATGGGCGACTTGCCTTTTGCCGAGGTCAAGCCACCCGAGAACGTACTTTTCGTTTGCAAGCTCAACCCAGTCACCCAGGACTCGGACTTGGAACTTATCTTCAGCCGCTTCGGAAAAATACTTTCCTGCGAGGTCATTCGTGATCCGAAAACAGGCGACAGTCTCCAGTACGCGTTCATCGAATTCGAAGACAAGGTAGCGTGCGAAACGGCATACTTCAAAATGCAAGACGTCCTCATTGACGACCGCCGGATTCACGTCGATTTCAGCCAGAGCGTCAGCAAACTCAGTGACTCATGGAGGCAGGAGGCAAATTCGAAACGAAAAAAGCGAGCGAAGGGTCGGGGTGGTTGGGGTGGCGTCCAAGAGCTAGAAAAGTGGCGCAAGTATCGCAGCGAAGATGTGGACGATGGTCCATCCTACGAGATGGTGCACGGAGAAGACGACATTAAGGACCAATATGACAAATCAGCAGGTGGGAAGAACTCTGCCGTCTCCAACGAAATATCGACGTCCGCCGAGAGCAGGGAGACGGATTGGAAGCGCCACCGCCAGCCCGACAGCGGGCGTGAGAACAGCAAATATCGGCAGGACAGCAACACCAGAGACGAGAGGCGATATGACGCTAGGGGTGGCAGGGACGGCAACCGGTGGCATAGACAACGCAGCCGGAGTCCAACGAGGGACGAGCAGCGCGAGCACACGCGATACAGAGACGGTGGCGGACAGGAATACAAATACCGAGACCGGCGCCGCTACAACTGATCCTTCCCGCGGCCCTTGATCTTCGGCCAATATACATGAAGCGGGCGGTCGGCGTACCTAACTAACACAACCTGTCTCGTCCCACATGGAGCCAAAGCGGGTCAACATGCGCCCGCTCGCCCACTCTGCCGCCCAGGCAGTCGAGACACCAAACTTGTCAGAATCGCCGAAATTGGACCCGTCACTTTCAGTCGTGTTTTCGTTTACCTGCTGTATTTGGCCGCCTTCCATCTATGGGTGATATGCTGAAACGGTTGCACAGACTCACCGGGTCGGAGTCTACGACGTCGCCCTTGACAGTTGCCCTGTACTCTGTCTCACTCGGGCATTTGAGGCCATTTTTTGACTAATCTAATTGTCAAGCCTCGCTAAGATCAGTCATCGGGCACCAACCATCGTTTGTCCTTTACGAAAGTAGTTGGGAAGTGATCGCAGCAGAGCACGATGGATCAAGCTTGTGCTATTCTCGGCGTAGTCGGAGCGGTGGCAGCCGAGAAAACCGCTTGCAAAGCAGCAGCTCGGCTAGATGGACAATGCTATAGCTATTTTTTGCTCGGCATAGGTTGGCAACGGTTACCAGTGATCGCTGCGCTTGGCCATCGACAGCATGTGCCCGAAAATATTAAACTGACTCTGATCGTATTTATATATTTGTACTTGCAATTGTAGGGCTTTTTCAAGGTGTTACAATGCGGGAAACGGCAGTGTTTGCTGTAAGGATACGAGATGTAACGACGCATGTGCAGAAACACTGAAGAGTGCTATTTCTTCTCTTAACATTAGCGATGTCTCCAACTACATATAACTGTCGACTAGTAATATCTAGCAGTAATCGTAAAACGGAATTTCTGAAAATATGCAGAAGCCTGGCAACCTAGGCAGACCACCGTTTTACGATAAAGCCCGTGTTATTGATAAGACGGAGGTGGGGGGGGGGGGGGGGGTGAAGGCAATGAATTTTCTTCAAGACCGGCAAACTAACAGCAACACTAATCGTAGCGACATCAAACGTGCGGTTCATGAGCTGTCGTTTTTTGTATCAGAACTGAAACTATACGTACGAGTATTTCACAACACCACTCGTGCTACGCACTTTTTCTCCGTATGTTATGACCAGAAGTATGTTCCACAGTACTGCCAAATCCACTACTAGTAGAGCATGCCGGCTGAGCCCTAATATGTTTACGTGTGACAGGTAACCTGACTTATGCACAAGAGCGTGGATAAACGAAGTCGCCAGCTATTTTCTGATCATCTATACTATGTGCTGCCGTCATCCTCGTTTTCTTGTCGGCGCCCTTTTTCAAAGGAAACTTGAAACCTGGCTTGGCAATTTTTTATCCTTCCCATTATCGTTACATCAACCCGCAAAGTAAAAGTGACAGCGGCGTACTAAACTCTGGTGGTATGAACAGCCCTTGTATCAGAGTGTCCCAAGTATGTGTGCTTACAACGTTATTTCGCCTATCATCACTTGATCCTGAAGTGCTCTCAATTTGGGGATAGTCAGACAGCGTGTCATCTGTTAGCATTCTACCCTTTTATTTACAATTTAGCTGCCCAAACCAATAGTCTGCCCACTGTCATGATGATTTGAACATTTCTGGTTAGCGGAATACACGTTGGCCAGCAGTTCATAGCAGCGTAAACGTGGCCAGCAGGCTTTTTCCCCGGGAAAGTTGGCAAAGATGTCGTCCTTGCCAAGCGAAGGGAAACAACGAAATCGAACAGTAGACAAATGGAACCAATGGAGGTGGCCCTAGAACACACAGTGCCCCTTGCAATGATTAAGGGAGTATTAATATAGATGCAAACGAAATTTGAGCTCTGAGACCAAAACGGAACTTCTCCAATATACCCAAGACGTGACACAAGTGGTTTAAAAATCAAACAGAATATTTCTGATTGCAAGGCTTCTTGAAATCGGTCATTGGCGAGTGGCAGAATATATTTTATCTTCCCCCCCATCGCTCCCTTCTCGTTTCCCTTCCGCCTACTCGGTATACATGCCTAAGCCTGCGCTTTGTAAATCACTCTCAACATTTTTCTTGCACTCTTACTTCTCAAGCCAGTACAAAGCTTTTGTTTGACAGAAGTGCGATGGTATCCCAGGCGAGTTATGTCGGCCACACCGACGGCCGACGAACTGGCAGGACCTTTCAGCCCTACATGAGCCACGAAGATCACCGGCTTCAAAGTCCGGCTCGCGAGAACCGCCCAGCCGTAAAAGATGAGCACCATTCTGGACATGGAGAGACTCCTTCGCGGAAGAGGATTGCTGTCGCCGTGCGTGGCCCTTGGTCTTTTGCTTCTCCTTTCTTGCTCGTATTGTATTCTACCAGAGCTATACATTGTTTACTGACTCTCTCTCCTATGATCAGTGTGGGCGTTGTCGCCAGCGCAAAATCCGCTGCACCGGAAGCGGCAGTCACATGGTTCCCTGCTCGAATTGCAAAAATGCAGGGGTTACGCAGTGTCTCTTTCTGCGGGTATGGAACCTAGCCAGTGCCTGCTTTAAGTATATACTAGAGTCTGACTGTAGACAGGTATCTTCTCGAGAAACGCCCATCAAACCGGAAATGAATCCAACCGGAAATTACAGCGACTTCCCTTACAACACTCTGGCTGCGAGGGCCCTCGCGCAGCGTTCTTCCATTCCGTTCGGATCACATTATCTTGGGTCTGAGGGCTTCCACGATTCCTATCGATCTATAGACTTGACCACTTCCGAGAGCAGATCTTACTACGCCGGCATTCCGGGATGGAGCGGCGGCTTCGGTGGCGATTATGGAAGTTACGGCATCACAGAAAACGGAATCGGCGGAGCGTACTCGGTCATGAACGAGACACCAAGCCACATGCTTCCTTGCCAGTGGGGGAACCGAGTTAGAATGCCGCATCTGGGGAGTGCTACAGTCCATACGCAAGAAATCGAACTTACACGAGGCGCATTGCCCCTGGGACATCACTCGCCCGTTTCCATGACCGAAGCGGAGGAGAACATGCCGACCAGAAGAGTCCTCCACTACGGCGATAACTCTCTCTCCTGTTTCAAACCCATAACCGGAAGCCCTGGATACTTTCAGATGACTGCATCTATACCAGAGCCGGCCAACTCTCCCATCACATACGGAAGCGGTTTGGACTCAATGGCCTCGAGGCACATGGTGGCATCGCCCTATATAACAGGACATGAACACGACCCCAACCAACAGCATAAACACCCCGAGACGAGGACGTATGCAATCGGTAGCTCGAACGAGTCCATTTTCAGCGAGCAAGAGAGGAGTTTAGGAACGCAAGGGTCGGCGCTCAGCCTCGGCGGCTACACCTACAACTCTGCCCCTGAAAGACAGCTGCATGCATCAAATCGCAACCGCTTCAGCAAATCACCAGCTTTGGATTTGATCCACGAACATGCGTATATGCCCACCGAAGGCCCCGCGCAAACCCAGCTTAAAGCGTATCGCGAATCGTTGGCGGCAGATGCGGGCAGAGCGGAGCATAATTTGAAGCTGCCCGTAATAGTGGAGGATGTCGCTGATATGGTTACATAGTGGCATAAAGATAAGATAGGCGTATACTGACCGCCTTTTACTGCCGGAAGTCAACTGGCTATATATCGAATTCCTGGGCGTCTTCCCCTCACCTTTGTTTTGTCTCAAATATCTTCGACTTGTTCGTCCAGTACCCCTAATTTAAAATAATAATTGTTTTGCGCCTTTAAGAGATTTGGCCTGATACGCTCTACTTATTTATCGAAATCGGGGCCTGTCCTCACGTTTTGCTCTCCGGGGCGACACTCCCCGATTGGTACAACGACCTAGCCCAGACACCGCGGCATTTGCCCAGGACGAATCACGAAACAAAAGCCCAAAATCCACAAATATGTCGTCACAACGGAACCGCAATGCTCGCGGCCCCAATCGGAACGGCGGCCAAGGAGAGGAGTTTCAGCTATGGCAAAGCATCAAGGAAGAATTGCGCAGCTTTGTTGAACTTCAGAACGCCGACAACGACAACGTGCAAAAGATCATCACGCAAGACGCATTCATGGCGCAGAATAGTAAGACCATGAACAGTTTAATGGAAGAAGGAAAGCAGGAAGATTTCTTCAGAACGGGAGTTCGGACGTCAGAAGCTGTGTCAGACTGCATCAAGACGCTCATCGGAAACCTCGAACTCATACGAGCTATACAAAAGGGAAAGGAAGAAGAAGCAGAACAGAAAACAGCCTTGCCGACGCCGTCTCGGTCCAGCATGCTGGCATCTGGGTTCTCGCGCAGCATGGGCAGAGCAGGGACAAGGGAGAGGGAGAAGGAGAAGGAGAGGGAGAAGGAAAAGGAGAGGGAGAAGGAAAAGGAGAAGGAGAAGGAGAGGGAAAGAGAGCGAGATCGGGAAAGAGAGAAGGAGAAGGAAAGGGAACGGGAACGGGATCGGGATCGGGATCGGGAGCGCGAACGAGAACGAGAACGCGAACGAGAACGGGAACGGGAACGGGAAAGGGAACGGGAACGGGAAAAGGAAAAGGAAAAGGAGAGGGAGAGAGAGAGAGAGAGAGAGAGGGAGAGAGAGAGGGAGAGAGAGAGGGAGAGAGAGAGAGAAAGGGAACAGGAGCGGGAACGAGAGAAGGAAAGCGACGCCAAGGACTCGGAGAGAGAGCGAGAAAGAGACCCCTACGAATTCGATGGGCTTGGCGACGAGCCAAACCAAGAACAGAGCCAAAGCAGCACATACCCCCGAAGATCCGGGGGCAGCAACCGCGACAGTCTGCCACCGCGTGGCGGCGACCGTGACACTCCGGCTAAGGCCGATAGCGTCGAGCCACAAGGATCGGGGAGCAGTGTCGCCTCAGCTGTGCAGCGGTCTAAGGTTATGTTTGTCAAAGGGCAAGACGTCGTGTTCAAGCCCTCCAAACCGACCAACCCGAATGAGACGACAGAATGGTTTCTGGGCAAAGTGCAGCAGGTCCTCGGCGAGGGAAAGTCACGCCGCTACAAAGTCAAGGATGAAGATCCAGACGTTGATCCAGAAGCACGCCAGGAGTACCGTACCAGCGCCAGCAACATGATTCCTCTCCCACCACAAGGGCAGGAATTGCTGGAATTGGAGCCAGGGAAGACCGTGCTGGCCTTGTATCCGGATAGCACAACGTTTTACAAGGCAGAGGTCATGAGCACCGACAAGGAAACTGGCAAGGTCAACCTGCGTTTTGAGGGGGAAGAGAACTCTGGCACGCTCCAGGAAGTCGACCGACGGTTTGTCGTGGAATACCGCAATTGAATACGGTAATGTTATGAGTAATACAATTAGGTAGGTCATAATTATTTGTGTTAGGTAATTCACAGTGAACGGCGTGGTACCAATACCGAGTATGTTCAGCGACAAGTTTTGACTTAGTGTCACGTGGTATTTTGCGATAGACCTTAGGGCTAGGGCCCCTCATTGTGGGAGAAAAAGAGCACACGGTCGGAAATTTGTATGACCGGTCCACTCTCGCAGTGGGCGCAGCGGAAAAAAAAACAAGGTGCCCCCTCAAAATTTGGACCTCGTTTTCCCTTCACCACACAAATCACCAACCACGACATTCAAAATGGCGGACGCAGACACCCCGGTCACCTTGCGCACCCGCAAGTTCATTCGCAACCCTCTCCTGGGCCGCAAGCAGATGGTCGTGTACGTTTCGCTCACGATGCCGCCTTTGTTGAAAGCAAAGCTGTGGAGCGATCGAGATGGATAGGCAGAGTGACTGACTCTCACAATACAGTGACATCCTGCACCCGGGCCGCGCCAACATTGCGAAGGACGAGCTCCGCGACAAGCTCGCGACTCTTTACAAGGCGACAAAAGATCAGGTCAATGTCTTCGGACTGCGGACCCAGTTTGGTGGCGGCAAGACCACCGGCTTTGCCCTTGTCTACGACTCGCCCGAGGCGATGAAGAAGTTCGAGCCGCACTACCGCCTAGTCCGTGTCGGCTTCGCCTCCAAGATTGAGAAGCCTGGCAGACAGCAGCGTACGTATTTTGTCAACGCCATTCTGGTGTATGTGGTGGGAGTCGTTTCGCTGACACGCTCGTATACAGGCAAGCAGCGGAAGAACCGGCAGAAGACCCTGCGCGGCACAGCGAAGACCAAGGGCGCCAAGGCGAAGAAGGAGAAATAAACTATTTTTATTGTATTGTTCCTGTTGGTGTAAATGGGACGGGGAGGAAACCGGTGTCCTCGGGGTTATCTCTGCTTTTGTGCATCAGTGCCATGGCAGCGGCAAGCTGCATAGCAATCTAAAAACTAAAACAGGAATTTTTAAAAGGAAGCCAAAAAAGTCAAATATCAGAAATGGTCCCAAGCCCGCAGCCAACTCGGCCACGACCGGGAGCCCTAATCTCGAGCTTCATGATAATTGGCCTCAGGCGAGATGCACAATAGCACGAATGCCCCTACAGTGTCACCAAGGCTGCTCGGTGTTCATCATTTTCGCGAATCATTTGGTGGCGAGAAAGGATTGCGCTTTTCGCACTTCGACTAGGTGCCAAGTACGTCGTAAGATGCAAGAGTAATATGGCGCTTTCCGAAAGTAATGTGCCCTGCTGGCGCACGTGCTTTGCCGCCTGGGGAAATGTGATGCCTGCTTGAGACAGACAGTTCGAGACAGCACTTGTCACTTTCGCTCTCGGTCTGTCGGAGGTTCGGAAAAGGTATAAAGCAAGTTGGCAGTGCTGTCAAGGTGCTAGCCAAGGGGGGTATGATATGACTTTTATTTTTTAAAAGAAGACTTGTGAGAGCGTTGTACGGCACAGTGCACGGAAGCTCGTACATATTGCAGCTATACAGGTATTGTAAACTGCCTTTGTTTCCGAATGGTTGGACGAGGGAAGATGTTTGCGTGCAGCGGTGCAGAGTTGTGCGAAATGAAGCTCTGCCGGAAGGAACGGGGCGAAAGCAGGCCCCGGGCCGAGCGTAATGCTGTTTTTGTACATCATGGACAGTGATGCTTTTCAATAAAGTTCGGCGCTGTCACATGGCGGTCCCAGGTCGCGGCCAGGACGTGTGCCTTGTAAATAAAACCATCTACAGGCAGTAGAGTCCCCTGCAGAACCGGACACCGGAAACTAACATGCAATTCATGCAATTCATTGCGAGGTAGACATTCTTGATTTGTCTGAATATAACAATTATGCAACAGGACGGTCGCCCTTTCGTCCATCTCACTACGACGCTGGGATGGTCTAATCCTTCGTCTTCTGCCAACCATCTGCTTGAAACGATTCTAACAATATGCGCGGTTCCAAGAGGTCAGAGAACGCAAACTCCCTCTCCCCAGAATCATTGGCGACGCTGTCAGATTCCTCGTTCTCTGCGTCGGGTGCCTCGAATCGACCGTACAGCCGCTCGCCAGTCTCTTCGTCGTACTCCTTCTCTTCCTCGTCGAACTTCCGATCACGCTGAGAAAGAACAACTTTGATCATCGTGGCATTGTCCCAAACATCTGCAATGAGAGCAGTGTTGTCCACAATCCACGGCTGCCAGTTGGTCTTCTTTGAAAGCGCCCACACCTTCCACGTGATAACCATGCCGGCCGCTGCTTTACCGGGAAGAAGCAGAGGCAGTTTTGATAGATCAGATGGCAGTTTCGGAAGGTCCGTTCTGGAAGAAACGCTCGCAGCCCCAGTCGATGGCTGTTGGGTTGCCGATTCGATATTCGCCTCATCTGTCTGTCCCAGTTCCTCTCGTCGGCTGACCTTGTTTCCACCCCGTTCTATCTGACCCTTAGCTTCTGTTCCGATGGTTGGCGATGCATGCGCACTGCCGCCCTTTCTGGATTTGGATATTTTCTCCCACCGCTGCACAAAAGGAAACGGTGGCTCGCTCATCACAATACCAACGTCGCAACATTCGACGGCGCGGTACGTGATTCGCTCTTTCCACGCTGTTGAGTAATTGCCAAGGGAAGTACCCTCCTTGGAATTATGAGAGACGGTCGGCTCAGAGACAGACGGAACACGATCCGAGACTTTCGTGACTATGGTAGTGTGATCGCAGGAGAGGTCCACCCATGTTGGAGATCGTGGCGTTGTCCTTCCAGCGGCTGCCTCTGGTCCTGGGTTGATTATGCTGGGCATGCTTACTTCCCTGGCTCTATCAAAGGCTCGCTTTGCCCGTCTTCGCGCGTTTCGTTTCTTAGTTCTGGCCTTTCCCAGGAGTGGCAAGACCGTTGCTGAAGTCTCGCTGACTGGACTAGTCGCCAAAGGTGACTCTCCCAGATCTGGACATGCCACATTGTGTTCCAGTACTCCATGATGGGTGGCTTTGTATCCTTCGGGGAGATCCAGACATGCAGGCATCGGTGCAGTATTCGCTACTGAGCAAACATCCCCTGATATAGTGAATTTGACCTTTTTAACGCCGGTTTTTCTTCCGTCCGTCGTATCGCCTTCACTCTGCACACATTGACGCTGTTTGGAGCGACTGCTACTTCTGTTGACTTCTTCGATGTCGTCGCTGCTGTCGCTGCTGTCGCCGTCATCGCTGTCATCGCTGTCATCGCTGTCTTTGTCACTGGAGCTGCTCTTGTCACTCGTTTCGGTTATTTGTCGTGAGTTTCTGTTGCCACCTCCTCTCAGCCGTAATTTCCGTTGAGTAGTATCTTGATTACCGTTGTCGACAGCAGAATGTAGCACTAATTGCATATTTTCGTCTTGGCGATCAAAGGCGTATAAGTTTTCCTGTAATAGCTGCAGTTCATCGGCCCCCAAATCGGATTCCAGGTCACTGCCATCTGTTGTGCTCCTTTCGTCCACGTCGCTGTTTGACTCAAAATCTCCGTCGCATTCAACATTGCTGTCGGACGAGCCATCGACGTCAAGGGCAACGTGTTCGAGCTTCCTCTTCTTGCGTGGTGAAATGTGGACTGGAGGTCGGTATCGAGGGCGCTTGAGGAGCGGCCGTCCAAATGGTATGCCATCTAATAGGTGTCTTCCGTCGTTCGAGATCTGGCTCCGGCCACTTAGACGGCGTTTCTTGGCTTCGAGAATGGATAATGGTCGGATCCTGAAATGTAGATATAATGATAAGCTATGAGCGGAACTGCCAAGGGCCAAGGTACGTACAGAATCTCTTCATCTTTGTCAAAGGTATCGGAAACGGGTAGAAAGTGAAGACATTCAAATGTCGTTCCGGTCGGCGATCGTAGCTCCACGACATAATCTTCTAGGCCCCAGTCTTCGGCCTCGAGTGGTACTATCTCGTTGACTTCCTCTAAGAACTTTGCAACCGTTGCATCATCGCTATTGTTGAACAGGTAGACAATTCTAGTCTCCGGAATCCCATGGCGCCGTATGAGCAAGCGTAGACGCAACACGCCTTCACCCATGATGATGATGTGGGTTAGGTTGGTGTTTGTATTTTTTGGTCAGACGCGAGCTTAGTAGGGTCGGACTGCATTAGCTAATATAAGTGGGCCATTGTGCTTGTATTCCGTGTGGGGCTATGACTTCTAAACATAAACGGAAAACAGTAACAACCGTTATATAAGTCCACCGGAATCTAGTAGATGGCCCATTTTCCGAATCTGAGGGCCAGTCAGTTGATTTATCATCACGAGATAAAAATCGCATTGGGTGCCATACCTTTGTGCTGAGATATCCGTCCACCTCCCGGCTTCTGAACCCACCTTCTCCTCGCCATGACAAAGGCACCATGGAAACGCGTTCCTTGACAATCACCTCTCGGTTCGGACCCTCCACCGCTCGGATCTTGTCTGGATTATTTGTAAGCAACCGGATTTCGCTCTGTCCCAAGTCGAGGAGCATCGCTGTAGCCAATCCGTAACTTCGCGCGTCAGCCGGATGTCGCAGTAGCAAATTGGCCTCGACTGTGTCGGATCCAAGGTCTTGGAGATTGTATGCCTTGAGTTTCTCCCCTAGGCCGATGCCGCGCCCTTCCTGTCGAAGATATATAATGATACCGCCTGTCGTATTCGTCGGCAGGGACATGAGACGTGCGGCCTCGTCGAGCTGTTCGCCACAGTCACAACGCGCCGACCACACGGTCTCGCCCGTATAGCACTCGCTGTGCACTCTGACTAGCGGAGGGCCGCCACTCGCTTCTGGGACAGGGACCAGGGCTGGGGTGTTCTCGACGCTGTCTGACATTCCGCTGTCTGTCCTCCCGGGATACAGGACTCCAGTGTAAGCACCCCGAGTCATCCGGTCCCGCTGCGTCTCACCCGGCCGCGGCGCATCGAGGCTCTTGCTCCGAATGTGATCCCCAAAAACGATGGCCAAGTGTTCCTTTTTGTCAATGTTGTTGGTGTAAAGGTGCAGAAACATCTGCGTGCCGTTTACTGTGGGGATCCGAGCTCGCACTATGCACTCCACATGGGGCAGTGTATCGAGGAGGCGGGGTTTCTTCATTCCACAGCCGCCAGACGGAAGGCTGCTGTCCACGGGGACACCGCGCGGTTCGGTGCTCAAAGTCCGCGCATCAGTCGTAGCCGATCCCGGGGTCGTCGGTGGGGTAAAGGTTGGCGAGAGCAGTGAAGGCAATGCCGATTGCGGCTGGACGTCGCCTTCAATTTGCACCGCACTGGCAGCTTCTGTCGGCAGTGCGACGGATGCCGAAGGCCGGACCGTGCTATCGTGTGGTGTCTGCGACGAAAGGAGCTGTTCATTGATCTCGTCCTCGGCGCCCACATTGGTTGCTGCAGCCCGTGGCGAATAGAACGAAGGTAGTGGGTTGCTCATCTGCCATTGCGTCTCCTCATTTCCTTCTCGCAGCGACGACGGTGTGGTTGGCCCCAATTCAGGCATGTCTGTTTCGGTATGGCCTTTGGAGTGGGCTGGGATGTGGCTGGAAACGTTGGAAAGCAGGTGGAAATAAAGATAAAAGAGTCAGCATTACTATCGATCACATCGCACGGAGTATTATGGAGTCATTTGTAATTCAATTTAGCGCTCCTCCGATTATGACGAAGTCGCAAAAGTTTTACGGCGGGATACAGCGGAAACCCCGAAACAGAAGCCATTTCTGACTAAGCCAGGCAACAAAACCCTGCCAGTACGTATTGTATTGCATTTGGTCAAACTTCAAATCCCAAATCACCGCAATTGCAAACGGATTATCAAGAGGTGCAAGTTCAAGGCGAACTCGGAATCAGTAGCGAAGTAGAGGAATACGCGCTATTCCTGGAACAAGCCCTGATCACGTGTGGATAATGAAGGGCCGTTTGGTGCTGGTTACATACGCATCTGAGATGCAACGTTGAAGCTGACGATAACTAGACTAATGGCTGTTTTGTCATGCCCAGGATTAATTTCTCGGCTATTTACCGTGAAGGACAAACAATTGCGTATGTGGCCTTCCTTTAGTTACCATTGCTGTAGTCTTCCATCTCACAGAAAGCCAAGAAGGTAACAAACTCCTCTCCCTCCGCCAGATCCCCAGCTTCAAGAATGGTTTCGGCTGTGGCACCGATGAAAAACACTTTTCCTTCTGAAAGGTCCATCGCTTTAGGTCCGACCGAGATGCGGCCTCTGCCACCTGTACAAATGACAATACTGGGTCCGGCCAGAGGATCGTAAGTCGCTTTTGCGCCTTGCTTTTTCAGCGATGACTGCACAACGCTAAATTCTTGAATTGGCGGGTCGTAAAGGATGCACTTGGAGTCTGAGCTGTAGGCTATTCGATTCAGTGTCGCGTATGGATAGTCGACTGGATGCATCTTTTGCTGCTCAATCGGGGCATAGCTGTACGTCAACATGGACGTCAACGTAGGCACGTCTTTGAATTTTGGCGTGAATCCGGCCCGGACCACATTGTCCGATGCTGCCATGCACTCGATAACATCTCCCGAAATATAGGCATGAATGTCGTCCGCTTGCAGGAAAAGGGCTTCGCCTGGCTCGAGTGTGACAAGGTTGAGGAGGAAGAGGTTGAACAGCCCATAGTCTACGCCGAATTCGCCATACAATCGCAGGATCAGTTTTGAAAGGGTCTCACTTGGCGTGGACTCGACACCGCCGCCAGCAAAGCCAGCGGGGTCCGCCGTAACTGAGGCCATAAGCAATGCGGTTGCCGCCTCAAGTGCAGGTCGAGAGGCTGCCATGAGTGCAGAGAAAACGCCCTTCAACGCGGTCTTATTCCTCTCCACGACTTCTGTTTCTTCGGCCGTTTCATGGCCAGCAACGGCCTCAGTGAATGCAGTTGCGACGCCCTCGGTCACCAAGTCTCGGAACGGTTTGACCTCTTTTAAAAAATGGGCAATCTCGCCAAGTGGCCGGAAACCGCAGAGACCTTCGAATGGTGTGATAGCAATGGTCATCTCGGGTTTGTGGTTGTCGTCAGGGTAGTGTTGGGGGTCCCTGGCGTGCAAAACCTCGGCCAACTTCTTGTTCGGGTGCGCTTGAATTGAGAGAGCCTTGTTGATGGATAGCACTTTGAACAGAAAAGGGAGACTCCGCCCGAATTTCGCAGCAATCGTCGGCCCCAGTAGCGCTTGGTTGTCCTCGATTAAGTCCAGCAGGTCGCGGCCCGTCTCGACATCCTTCGAAGGGTTCGAGGGGTGTGTCCCCATCCACAGCTGTGGCGAAATGTTAGCGATAGTTCCGACTTTGAAGTAAGTTTTTAAAATTGAACAGAAAACGGGGCGATGGAGGACAAGCAGCTTCAGTTGGAGACTGCGGGAAAGCATCGCACCTCAGCGTACGGCTTGTCCGCCTCCAGAGTGAACCCGCCTGCAGGTGTAGAAGCGGCATATTTGGCTGCGACCGAATTGCTTCCTGTCTTGCCCCAGTCGTACGAAGTCACTCCGCACTGGAGCTGGAATAGAGGGACGCGCATGGTCAAATTATGGAATCAAGAGTTCGAACGGTTACTGAGGTCAAATCTGCCCGAATAATAAAAAGGAGGGAGCGAAGTAGTTTTGATCAGAGGGGTGAAGTTGGGAAGAAGGCGGTGGCCTAAGACAGGAATGCGGGGCACATACGTATACTAATAATACGCGGTCACTTGTGGCCGTCGGAAAGCTCTTACTTTACAAACGAGTAGTATGCCGTTCGTTCGACAGCACACCTTCCTATGAGCTCATTATGGCCAGCAGCTCGCCCAGTTTAATGCCATCTGCCTGCATGGCAGACGATCATAGGTCCATAGCTTTAAGGACAGCTTTAGCCCCGCCGCGCCCCGCCGCAATCAAAATACAAAATACATACTCGTACCTTGTGATCAAGCACGTGAACACGTGCGGGTGGGCCTGCTCCTCAACCCCTGACTAGTACGAAAGAAGCCGGCGAAGAGGACCAAGTACGGAGTAATGGAATGCTTATTATCATTGTGAATCTTAAAATCGGTAGTCCAGTCAGTGAGCAATATGCGACCCTCCACTCGCACCCCAATATTGACTGCTTTGTCCTATTTAAGACGGTAGTTTATCTTATGCACTAATACGCTCTTGCGTCTAAGCGGCCTTCCTTGGAGGGTCCACTTTCACCCCTTTCAATCCAGTACACCAACAAATCAAAGCAGAAGTTACAACCTGACCACCAACCTTTTTCAGCTTCCCAGTAAGGCACGCGAGACCAGAACGCAAAGATGGGCGGCCAGTTTTCAAAAATGATGGGCAAGATCTTCGGATCAAAGGAGATGCGCCTATTGATGCTCGGGCTTGATGCTGCCGGCAAGACCACAATCCTCTACAAGCTGAAACTGGGCCAAGACGTGACGACAATTCCCACCGTTGGTTTCAACGTCGAAACGGTCACATACAAGAATGTAAAGTTCAATGTGTGGGATGTAGGTGGCCAGGATAAGATCCGGCCGCTGTGGAGACATTACTTCAGTGGTAAGAGCTCGCCGTTCCTTCACGAGACCTTTTGCGATGTGGCCATGGGCTAAGCACCTCCTCTTTACAGGCACGCAAGGGTTGATATTCGTCGTCGACTCGTCCGACCGTGTGCGCATGGACGAAGCGCGACAAGAGCTTCACCGCATCATCAACGACCGCGAAATGAAGGACAGCCTGCTGCTAGTGTTTGCCAACAAGCAAGATCTCGACAACGGTTCATACCTTCCTCCCTGTCGTTACGACGCGCTAGATTGCTGACTCTTGGCCCTATCTGATAGCGATGAAGCCGCAGGACGTGACCGAAGCCCTTCAGCTCTCGAAGCTGAAGGACAAAATCTGGTATGTGGTGCCAAGTTGCGCCACGACCGGCGAGGGTCTTCTCGAAGGTCTGGCTTGGTTATCAAACAATGTGAAAGTGCCCCTTCCACCCGTGAAGAAATGAACATGCCTCACGCCTCCAATTCCTTCGGTCTCAATGCGCTTATACTCTATTATCGCGTTTCTCGATTCATTAGCCCTTTCAAGGATACTTGCCACTATTAGTTATTATCGCGGGGTGCACCCTGTGGTCTTTATTTCTGTTTATTTTCTGTTTAGTTATCTTCACGCCTTCTGCTTTACAACATCAGACAGAACAGGAATACCCAGAATGCGAGAGTTGCCTTAATATAGAGAGAGACGTTTATTCCACCAATGATTCTGTCCACTTGGGACCGAATAACGCGTAAAAGCCGGAAGTGAAGTAGGTCAGTACGGTACAGTACACGCCAAAAAAAACGCTGCATGTGGCGAGTGCTGTGGGATAAGCCCGGTTCTATTCTTTGACTCGTTTGCTCGCGCGAACCATAGAGTCATCAGGAAGGCCGCCTCGTTTGGTTCCGGGAAGGCTACTGGTTCGTATGTCGTTGTCATCCTGGCTAACCCTCCGGTTTGGGTATTCCATCCCCAGCCCCTCGAAGCAGTTGCCGGTTAACGCATCCCCTGTAGAGAAAAAGGGGTGTGTCAAGGCTTGCTCGGCCGTCAAGCGTTTCTCTGGGTCATATTCCAGCAACCCGGAAAGAAGCTTGTAGCCCTCTGTGCCGAGGCTCGCAAGGCCCGTGTTTCCAAGGGGGCTGTGTTGTGTAGAGTTCACAGACTGGCCTTGGCTGATGGTGCTGTAGTACCACTTTTCAAGATGGCTAGTGCTCTGGCCTGGCAGCTGGGAAGGAACATGGTGGTGTCCGTGGTGATGCCGGTGTTGGCTCAGAGGGGGGTGCACCGTGCTCAGCTGTTGATATTCTGGCATATTGACAAGTAGCGGCCATTGCTCTTTAGTGGGCAGGCCCATGACATCGACTATTTTTTGCATCTGGTTCCTTTGGAACGGAACTGTTTTCTTCGAGTCCATCTTGGCCTCTTCGCCCTTGAAAATGGGCCTCAAAGAGAGCAACTCGGCGAAAATACAACCGACCGCCCACATGTCGATTGCGGGAGTGTAATGCCGGGCGCCAAGGAGGAGTTCTGGTGCTCGGTACCAAATAGTGACGACCACCTTGTCACCCGAGAAAAGAGAGTGCAAAGGCTTGTAGAATAGGCGAGCCAGACCCAGATCGCCAATTTTGACCTGCCCGCCAGACGTGACCATGATATTGGCGGGCTTCAGATCCCGATGAAGCACCCAGTTCGTGTGCAGGTATTGGCAGCCGTTCAACAGCTGAAACATGATACTCTTGATGGATGCCGATGGAATAGGGCGCCGCGGCTGTTGCGTATGATGGTGGATGATCTGTAGCAAGTCGTGCTCCGCAAACTCGAACACCATGAAGATGCACTTGTCCTCCAGGATGATCTCAACCAGTCGAATGACATTGGGATGAGAGAGCTCGGTGCAGAGAGCCATCTCACGAATGGCCGATTGGCTGATGCCCGTGTACGCAATTTGCTCGCCTTCTTTATCGGGCTTGAACTTCTTTATGGCAAATTCGCCCTGCTGCCCCTGGCGGCCGACAGCCTTGTAAACCCGCCCATAGGTGCCACTGCTAATGAACCCAATGACACGGTACTTGTCAGTCACCCGAACTCTGCTCTGGTAGCCCATGTAACCAACACCGCGGTCGGCCAGATCTTGACACGTAATTAGTGACAAGAGTTTGGTGCAGGAGCGTTGCCATTGCGGGATGTGACGTGCATCAATCTCGAGCTCAGCACGGTATTAATCCTAAGCCGCAGCCGCCGCCAACTAACCTTCGAAGGAGGCCTGGACGCTTCTTTTAAAGCCTTGTGTACGCGCTGTTGAGCCCGATGCCGGACCGGAAGCTCCAGAAGGCGGGTTTGTCAGGCTCATCTGTTTTCCCACAGCAAAAGCTAGACTCTGAGCTGTAATTGTACGGTCTGTAACAAATAAAGAGCGCTACAATACGATGACGAAAGGACGTTCGATGCTCTCTGTTTAGGTATGGTGCTTGCTCTTTGGCGGACCGGGGAAACTACTCTCCCGAAGCGACCCATAAAATTACAGGCCACGTGTGGCAAAATTGCTGTCGCAATAGCTTGATACGAAGCTCCCAATCATGCTTGCTCGATTTTCCGTTTCTGCTACGTATGTATGTACCCTGTCTCCTGCAGCCGCCTATCTAGGCCCCAGTTTCTCCAGGACCCGCGGCCCTTGCTCCTCCCACTCCTGCTTGGTCACCCACATTGACTCCTTGTCTGCCATAATGTTTGCTAGCACGGCGCCGCCCAGGAAAACCATGTGTCGCCGGCGAGGAGGGTCTTCGATGCGCACTTTGAACTTGCTCAGCCGCTCCGGGTTGCCGCCCAGTACCCGTGTCAACCACAGCTGCTTCAGCTCCTTCTCCAGCCGTGACGGCAGCCCGGGGTACATGCTGCTGCCGCCCGACAGAACAATCGCCTTGAACAAAGAAGAACGCACGTCGACATCGGCCATCTGGATTGTGTTGAATAGAAACTCGGCCATACCCGGCTGTTCGCAATCCACTAGGTGGGGCTGGAAGAGACATTCCGGCGCCTCGAATCTCTCGCTGCCAACGCGGATCACGCGGCCGTCGGGCAGCGTGTAGCTCTCTACCAGCACTGTGGTTTCCTCGCTCAGTCGCTTGTCCAGTTCAAGATCGTAAGAGACGTAGCACAGCTTCTCCTTTATTTGGCGCACCGTCTCAAAGTCGGCCGTCCTGTTTAACGCGTAGCCACGCCGCAGGAGCAGCGCAATTAAATTCTGAGTAACATCGCGGCCGGCGACATCAAGGCGCCTGGTCAGGTGGTTGAGAACGACCGACTCGTAAACGGGGACAATGTGCGTGACGCCGTCGCCCGAGTCGACCACAACGCCCGAGGAAAGGCCTAGACGAGTCAATAGCAGTACCCTCCGGTAGACTTTTTTTAGCACTCACCCTGCGCATAGAGGGCCAGGACGGCCTGAATCGCCACGTACACCCCTCCAAATCCGTAGCGGTCAAACATGACTTCGCACATTTGCTCCCGGTTCTTGAGCGGATTCATCGGCGGCTCCGTCAAGAGAATCTTGCGCCCTTGCGTGTCGACCTTCATCTTCTCGTAGAAGGTATAGTCCCAAAGGTGCTGCATGTCATCCCACTTCTTGACGATGCCGTTCTCCATAGGGTAGCTGATCTGGAGCATGGAGCGAGCCGCGGCGGCCTCATCTCCACACATAATGTCCTTGATGACCAAATCATTGTCACCCTGTTCTTCCGTTCGCAGGATAGGACGGCCGACAATTGAGGGGTACTGAAACTCGGGGAAATTCTGCGCGGCATATCCGACTTTCAGAAAGCCAGTACCGCCATCAAGAACTGAGGGGTTCCAATGGTCAGCAAGGAGAAAGGCAATATGATGGATAGCGAAAAGAATCATGCGAAGGCCGCAAATCATCTAGGTATGCGTACCAATCGGCGGAGGCGCAGCCATGGTATTGGATGTTCCGGTTCAGGACGGTTGCGAAATACCCCTTGTGCACAGGATGGCCGCCTGCGGGAGGTCGATGTAATGAGTTAAGAATCCCTTAGTGGGGTCGGGAGATGGCCAGCGAGTTGTCGTAACGCCGACACGTGACTTTGAAGCAATACCCCACTACGCCATCCCACGGCATCGTAAAGTCAATAACAGCTTACTCTCGTATAACCCTCAGATGCACCAATCATGGCCGTACGGATCCTCATTCTGAATCCTAACTCGTCCCGTGAAATGACACATGGGTTGACAGACGCCGTAAACGTCCTCGGTCCGCCCAGTGTAAGCCTGTTCAACTAGGGCGCGATATGAAATGCAAGAGTGCTAAGAAGTTGTAGTCTGAAATCAATACGTACACAGCTCCGGATAGCAGTCCTCGCAGCATTGACGATGCAAATGGCTTGGTGAAAAGCACCGATGCGGTCTTATCAGATCTCGGCAGGGGCTTGCATATCGAGGGCTATGATGCCATTCTTGTGGCTTGCTACAGCGTCCATCCTCTGGTTGCGAAACTTCGTGAGATTTGCGGTAGCGACATTCTTGTGCTTGGAATATTCGAAGCAAGTATTTTGGCATCGCTGTCCCTCATGCCACCGTACATGCTGCAGGACACTTCTCAGTCGAAATGGGCGATTGTCACAACAGGAGCGTTTTGGGAGGCGCACTTAAACGATGGTGTGCGGGCATTTCTGGGACAGGGACTGAACACTCCAAACGCGAAGTTCGCTGGTGTCTATTCGACCGGCCTGGCAGCTGCCGACTTCCATGGTGATATTCCTCAAGACGTCATTCGCCAGAGACTAAAAGATGTTACCACACAGCTTCTCAGGAGCTCGACCGTCGACTGCGTCGTAATGGGATGTGCTGGAATGGCAGGCTTGGAATCGATTATAAGACATGCTGCGATTGACGAGTATGGTGCTGAAGCTGGGGGCAAGGTCTACATTATCGATGGAGTCAAAGCAGGTGTCGGGCTTCTGGAACAAACAGTTCGAGCTAAACGTATCTTTCACAGCTAGAAGTCGATACCACAAAATGCTAGTGATTCATAAAATACGCAACGCCTGAAACGAAGTAATGCTCCTGTATGGAAACCGACAGGATATCAAAGTCCGTAACTCCTGCACGCCACTAGCTGGCCAATGTGCCGCCTCTTTAGCAACAGAGAGAGGCTCCGTCTAATCAACGCGCCTCACCCGTCCCCATACCTCATCGGCATCCTTCTTGCCATTTGTCTCAGGGATATAGAAGAAAACAAACAGTGCCGACAGAGCGGCAAGCCCGGAAAACAAAAAGTAAACCCAACCGGCTCCACCGAAGCACTTGTTCAACGCGGAGTTAACAATGGGAAAGAACTGGGCAACAAGAAATGTTGCAACATAGTTGGCGCCCAGAGCCCAAGACTGTGTGGCACCGACGGCTTCGGGGCCGACGAGTTCAGACGCTAGGATAAAGGGTACTGGCCCCAAACCAACAGCAAAGAAGGCGACGAACATCAGAACCGAAAAGACCGACAACAGTTCGATGCCAAAGACAATAGATAGCGCAAGAGCAAGCGAGCTGGAACCTTGGCCGACAATGGATATGAGAATGCATACTTTGCGGCCATACCGATCGGGAAGCGGTGCACTTGAAATTGTCGTGATCAGGTTGACGACAGAGATAATAACAGTAAGCAGGGCCGAGTTTAGCGGCAGAATATCCTTCAGTAGGGAGACGGAATACATGATGACCGAATTGATGCCGCAGACTTGCTGCGCAAACATGACTCCGATAACGGAAATGATGGCAGGACGATAGAGAGGATCGCGGAGAACCTGGATAAATCCCACGTTTGCGTGCGTCTTCGCCGCTATCTTCGGCGATGAGGGCGCCACGACAACGATTTCGGCGGTGTCATGATCCAGTAAGCCCTGCTCCTCTACAGTCTGGGGCTCGGACGTCCCATGACTTGCTGGCCAGGTAGCCACCTCATCGTCCAAGTTCATGTCATGGCCTCGGACCTTTTGCAAAATTCTCCTGGCCCGGATAAAATCGCCACTATGCGATGCGATCCACGCA
This sequence comes from Leptographium radiaticola, assembly GCA_019925535.1. Lineage (NCBI taxonomy): Eukaryota > Fungi > Ascomycota > Sordariomycetes > Ophiostomatales > Ophiostomataceae > Leptographium > Leptographium radiaticola. The sequence continues at coordinate 150,260 of JADHKK010000026.1, forward strand.
GGGCTCTCGGGCAGAATGGCCGTGCCTAGAACGTGGAGGGACGCAATGATGATCCCGACTCCGAGGATCCATCTCCAGGCCGATCCGTGGCTCAGAAAATATCCCAGTGTTTGTGTGAATAGAATGCCGATGTTGACTGTGATTTGTGTAAACGCTCCGAAGAAGCCGCGCGATTTGACTGGCGCCATTTCGCTGATATACAACGGCACAATGACCGTTGATGCGCCCGCGCTGACGCCGTTGAAAACCCGACCAACAGCCAGCGTCGGTGCCGTTGTGGCAACCGTCTCAAGGATCGAGCCGACAAGAAAAATGACAGCAGTGATGCGCATGGAAAAGACGCGGCCACGATGACTGCAAATTGGCCCTGCTGCCAGGGCACCAACCAAGCCACCAACTGTAAATACCGACGACACCGTCGCAAACGTGGCTTCGCTCATGGGGATGCATTGTGGGAGGGTCGACGTCTGCGGCTGGGAGGTCTTCACGAAGGTAGAATGGGCCGACCGTATTTTGTCGTGGCAGGTGATGACATCTTGCGGAGCATTGAGCTCCGCCTGACATCAGTCAGCGATAAAGCAGAGAAACGGCAGCTTGCCAAAGTCGGCTCACCAGATGATATCCAAACTGTTGAGGGCCAAAGGTGGCCACTGCCATCAGCAGCCAGAAGTAGGGCGTCGCGCCGCTGATCGACTGTACGAGCCCAGCGGAAGCCATGACCGTGTTCGTGGCTAAAGAATATCGGTTAAGTTGCAGTCTTGTTGATTGATGATGGGAGCTGTACTTTGAAAGCAAACGACAAAAAGCCAAGACGTTGACGACACAGGCCGCAACCGCGACCTGGACCGAAAAGTGGGGCACCTAACCACAGGTCACGCCCCTTCTGCGCGAGACACTGAACGTGCCTTCCTATGAGTACGAAACTCTCTTGGGCCACTTAATATTATGTAGCAGAGATAGTTCGGAAATTTCATGAAATTCTAAAACAAAAATAGCAATTATTATGTCGTAGCTCTACGTTACTGACTGCCGTTTTCATTTCCACTGAGCTTGGCAGCCTGGATAGCCTCTGCTTCCTTCTGCTCCAAAGCCCCCGGCTCAGTCACATCGATCCCAAGCCGCATCGCCTCTGTCACCTCGGGGAGAGGCCCCACAAACCATTTGCGCGCCCACAAAATCCAGCTACCAATAGAGAAAATGCCAATGATACCCACAGCCACAACCGTATAGTTGAGAGTCTGGCTTGTCACAGGATTCGATGTAGGCAGGCAGAAGACGACGGTGATACAGGCGATCCACCCACATGCAATAGCAGCGATAGGACGGCTGAAAATGCCTAGGTTGAAAGGTCCCTTGATGGCCACGAACGATTTGTGGCAGATTAGACCAATCATGATGGGCAGGCCATAGCTGATGTAGAGGCCAATGGTGGCGATGGAGGTGGCGGCCGAGAAGGCCACGGATGAGCCGAGGGACGGCAGCGCCAGAATGAAGGACAATGTAGCAGCCAGCCAGATTGCCCGGACAGGCGACTGAAAGCGGGCGTCAACTTTATGGAAAAAGGTGCCCTAGGCGGTTAATATTGTGTCAGCATGCACTTGATTAAAACGCAAAAACAAGCACAGGAATACTCACAATGCCACCATCACGGGAAAAGGCAAACATCATGCGACTGTTGCTCGTCATGCTAAACAGGCCACAGTGCCAGACGCACACTGTATAGGTAATGTCAGAATGGGTCCACACAAAGACGACAAGGTATCCTTCCTACCCATGACAAGGCTGAACACGACAAGGGCACCGGACTCGCCAAAGACGTCGACAAAGATCTGGAGGACTGGCTGGCTATACTGGCTGTCGATAGTGTTATCGAAATCCTGGATGGAGAAGAGGAAGGACAAAAGGACGAAAAAGCCGAACAAAGCGCTGAAGCCGACGCTCGAGACAACACCAATAGGAGCACTCCAGGCGGCGTTCCTGGTCTCCTCGCTCAGATGGGCCGACGCGTCGAAACCAGTCAGTGTATATTGCGATAGAAGAGCGCCGCACATGGCCACATATGCCGGAGTGGCGCGATCGCTCCAGCCAACACCGTCAAGGCCGGTGCCGTCGTAGAACTTCTGAAACACAAACTTCCCGCTCTGGAGGGTCGGGGCCTTGGCGAGGAGAGCGATACAGAGGCAAGCAACGCCGACCGAATGTAGAATGATGGAGGCGTTGTTGAGGTACCTGAGCACGTGGACGCCAAACGTGTTGACCAGGCCATGGGACACAAGAATGGCGGCATAGATGCCGATGGTGTCGCGCGCACTGGTGGTGTAGTCGTTCTGAACGGTGGCTGCGGTGGCGATGAGGCCGGCGAGACCAAAAGAGATGCCCGTCGTCACGGCCACCTGGCCGAGAAGGTTGAACCAGCCGGTGAGCCAGGCGGCAAAGGCCGACCACCGCGGCGGCGCCAATATCGCGGCCCAGAAGTACGGTCCACCGCTGGTCGGAATGGCTGAGACAATCTCGGCCATCGCGATGGCAACCATCAAGGTGAAAAAGGACACAACGATCCAACCGATGGACATAACTGTGGAGTGTCAATATGCGAGGGCGATGCCACGAGATTGGCATTAGCAGTTTGGCATACCGGCGGGTCCTCCCGTATTGAGGCCATAAGAAAACAACGTTGTAATGCCGGTGATGACGCTCTATCCAATTTGTCAGCCAAGTCAATTCAGCCTCCAGCTTCCAGATGAAGGCGCCGTACAATAATGGAGAAAGAGATGCCAAAGTTATGGAGGAGTCCCCAGTCGCGGCGAAGCTCCTGCTCGTAACCGAAATCGGCTAGACGGTCCTCATCTTGCGCTGCGACGGGGTGCGATGCTTGCCGCTCCACTTCCATGATGGTCGAGACGTTGCGGATTCGAGCTCTTCGGTCGGATCTTTCCTCAGGTACGAAGTAGAATGCTGGGACAGAAGAGCAATTCGTGCTTGCCAAACAAAAGCACAATCGGGGTTATTGGGGGTACAGTCCCTTTTACCAGAATGAGCGGGCAGGGGTCTGTGGGTAGAAAGAGTGATAAGATTCAGCCTTTCTCGTCTGTTCGCAGCAGATAACAAGTATCACGCGACAGCACCATGCCGATAACTGTCTTTCGCTGGGCAATTCTCCTACCTTGATAAAGAAACCAATTCTATTACCATTTTTGGCCACAATGTCCAGTGTGAAACAGATAGACCTTCTGTGGGCTGGGGCCTCCATATCTTATCAGTCGTGAAAAATTTCCCAGAAAGGAAGGTCGAAAGCTTTTGGATCAGAGCCGTACGTAATATCTTGGATATTACGATATGTTAAAACTGAGGATTAGACCTCTCCATCCCACACTCGGCGGGCTACACCCTGTTCATTAAAGTAGACAAAGGCGCATGCGAGAAACGTTCCATGCATGCCAGTCCCACAACCCGCGAGGATCTTTTGTGCACGTCACCATATGAGTACGAGTGCGCAGCGGATACTTGTGGAGATCATACAGGCTGGCCTTTGAAACTGAACTGTTCAGGTCTTGCAGGGTGGGATGGCTGGACGGTAATACTTGCCACTTCGGGGAGCCCCGATAGCCCTTTAGATGAACCAAGATTACAGCATTCCATCAAGACTTTGCGTTTTCCATACAGTTTGTAACGCCGCTATACCGCCCTACAGTAATAGTTCCAGTACTGAGTACAAGCCTATTGACTTATACCCCGCTTTTCACGACTCGAAGCACCGCTTTCACTTATATCACGTGATTCATATCCATAATCCTCCACCGCTTTTTACTGCCGTCTTTTCAAACTTTTTTTTCTTTGGTGATTTGCTCGGTGAACACGCAGAGTCCTACATCTGTGCAGACTCGCAAAGCCTCGACGCCGAGTTTGCGGTCCGCACCCACCATTTCACCATGGATTCCCAAAGTCCGACGAAGCCGAGAAAGCGAGCTCACGAATTGAGTGCTGAGTCTCCAGAAATCAGAAAGAAGGTCAAGACTCCGAAAACGAACAGCTCCGACAAGGAAAAGAAAAAGCACAAATCCGATAAGCGAGAAAAGAAATCGCGAAATCACACGGCGGGTAATGCTCGGAAACCGCTGGATGAGATCGAAGAGACCAAGATACGATTCCCCTTCTTCACGCAATCAATATCTCTCTGGGTTCCGCTGTACCCCGTTGGCTTCGACCGCCCGATTTCTAGCGTGGCCGATCAGCATCTTGCCGGTCTTCTCAATCAATATTCTCCTCTTCTTGGCGGGTATTTATTGGCATACAGCAACGTGAACTTGTCAGAGGTTTCTGTCCGTGCCGACCCGAAGAACCCCCCAACAGATAAGACACCAGCGGTCTTGGCCTCTGTGGACGAGTACGCCGTTGGCTATGGCTGGCTGACGGTGGACATTGACCTATTCGTCCCAAGTCGGGGTGCGTGGCTCGAAGGGAACGTAATCCTGCAAAACGAGGGTGCCATAGGGGTCAACTGTTGGGAAAAATTCAACGCGAGCATTGAGGCGGCGCGACTTCCTCAAGGGTGGAAGTACGTCGATTTAGAGCCGTCACTCGGCAATGATGGCACCCTAGACAACGCCGAGGGCCAAGGCGAAGCGGAAAGCGGCCAGGAACAGGTGGACGAGGACAACGAAAATGCCGGTGCCCAGGTCCACCCAACTGGGCACTGGACCGACGAGACGGGGAAGCCTATCAAGGGGTCAATCTTCTTCCGTATAAAGGATTTTGACGTCGGCGTGGCCGGTGACCATGGCTACCTGGCCATTGAAGGAACCATGCTAGAGCCAGCGGCGGAGGCACGCCTGGTGCTGAGCGAGAGAAAGCGCAACCGGACGGCGTCCGGTGGGCGGACAAGGCGGCTGCCCGAATTCAGTATCACGCAGTTTGGAAAGGATGAAGAGGACGAGGCTGGCGCACTGCCGGCAGATACGAAGACGAGCGGCGCGGCTGCGCCAGCCAGTTAGAGAAGTGGATGAAGGAGGCTTGTTTTGTATCAGTTAGCAATAATACGGGCCCAAGCGGCTACGCTGCCGCCAGAGCAGGCCAGAATGGCACCATTAGTAGTCGATGGAGTTGGACCTATGTACTGTAGCCATGACAATCGCCATTTAAACGCCAGGTTCCCCGCGACCCCACCCTCGTGGCAGCCACACATTCCTCAACTCTGATCGGCCTCTATTATTAATACTGCTGTTCCGCAACCGACATGGCTCACTCTTTGCCATCCCGCATTCTCCTGATCGGCGCCACTGGCACCATTGGACGTTTTATCACCAATGCTATTGTCTCGGCCAAACCCGCCTTCCCCCATGTCGCTATCCTCACGTCAGCAAACACGGCCACGGCCAAGGGCGAGCTGCTGCAGACGTGGAAGAAGGCCGGCGCGTCCGTTATAATCGGCGACATCACCAAGGACGCGGACGTGGCCGGCATCTATGCGAGCGAAAAGCCCGACACGGTCATATCCTGCCTCGGCCGCGGCGCCTTGCAAGCGCAGACGAAGCTGATCGAGCTGGCCGACGCTTCCGGCACCGTCAAGTGGCTGTTTCCCTCCGAGTACGGCACTGATATTGAGCACAACCCCAAGAGCGCCACCGAGCCGACACACCAGGTCAAGCTTTCTGTCCGCAAATTCATCCGCGAGCACGTCAAGAACCTCCAGGTCACCTATTTGGTCACCGGGCCGTACTTCGACATGTGGGTTGACACCCACGGTGCCGGTGAGACCGGCGGCTTTGACGTCGCCAAGAAGGAGGCCCACATAGTCGACGGTGGCAACGGTAAAGTTGGCTTCTGCACAATGTCCGAGTAAGATTGTCATGCGCATTGCTCCAACCCCATCTTGACCACCAGTTGGCCAACTAATCCTCCTTCTCTCTGTAGTGTTGGCAAGTTCCTCGTTGCATCTCTCCGACACCCGGGCGAATCGCTTGGTAAGGCCCTGAAGGTACAGTCCTTTGTTGTCACCCCAAACGAGGTGCTTGCCGAATATGAAAAGCAGACAGGGGGTGGTTGGACGGTGAAACACACGTCGCTGCAGGACCTCAAGGACATCGAAGCCAAAAGGTGGACCGAGGGAGACCCCATGGCAACGGGCGCGACCCTCCGTAGAATATGGGCCGAAGGAGGTACTCTGTACACGAAGAACGACAATGTGCTGCTTGGGTTCCAGGACAAAGACTTGGACAGCTTAGAGACTGCCGTCCATGCTGCTCTTTCGCGATAGGAGTGTGAGCTATTGTTCAGCAAACGGCACATTCAACGTCAATAGTAAGATACGGCCTCGAGATTATACCGGAAGTAGACTCTGTGAGGCAGCTTCGTATTACCACCAAGACTCGCCGTCTTATCCAGTGCGTGATACCAGCTTCTTTTCAGTAACTACAACTCACATCTCACATCAGGAACGCGATGAAATAGAGCTATGACTAGAAATAAATACCGTACAACCACAGCATCGCATAAGCGGCGACGCAAACAAAGAAATAGACAGCAACGAAAGTGACAGGATCTCCAAGCCGCGGTATACACCTGGAGATCCGTGACGAAGATCAACTCCACTTTCTCTTCCAAATGCCAAGGTACCGTGACCAGATATCACAGCCATGGTCACATAATCGTAAGGACGTGAAAAGACGGAAAGGCATATTTGGCGGTTGATGTTCTGTGCATGGCATCAAAACACAAACTAGGCCGCTGCGCATCTTCGTTTATCCGCGTTCGTCAGAACTAGCATTGACGGCTTCCGCTGAATGTCGACCTCAGCTGTCGAGCCAACCGACTTGAAAACCGATGCGAAGCTACCGTTCACAGATTCACCGGGGCTGTGCTGCGGCGAGTCAGCGCTGTTGCGAGACTTCTCACGCGAGCCAGGGCGCTCGGAACCAATGGCGCCCCAGCTGGCAGTCGAGGTTCGTGAACTAGGCAGCGAACACTCGACGTCGTCGCCGTTGAGGCTGCCAGAGCCGCTGTGGCCAGAAACCGACTCGTCGTCCGTCAAAGCACTCGTAAGCTCCTCGGCGGTTTCGGAAATAGGGCTGATGCTACCAGAGCTGCCACTACCGGTCACCTGACGACGCGTTATACCAGCACGCATGAGGTTGTGAACGGCAGAGCGCCGCGTCCGAGCCGCAAAATTCTTGCTCCCCTCGTCCTTCGCCGTCGGCTTCCGTGCCAGCTCATCAAAGCTGGGTGGACCCCTCGGCTGCCGAATCGGGTGCTCGCCAGCACGGCCCTGCCCTGGTCCGTAAGAGCCCGTCGGCAGACTGGTGGGCGGGAAGCTTGTGGTCTTTGGGCCCGCAGACTTGGGGGGCTCGTGGCCCAAAGGCACAGACCCTGTGTTGATGTTTGCCAAGTTATTGCCAACCAGCGAAATTGCCTTTTTATGGCCGCGACGGAACGCGTTCGCACTAGGCGGCGGAAGTGGCGCATGCTGCTCCGGCGTAGAGGAATGTTGGCGAGGGGGCGACGGGTTGCGCATGCTATTTCCGTAGTGCTCGGCAGATGGCGGCGAGATGTGTACACGAGGGGCCGCAGCAGGAGACGACTGGCGCTGCTGCATCTTCTGCTGCATGCTCTGCTGCTGTTGAAGCTGTTGTTGAATAAGCTGCAGTTGCTGGAGCTGCTGCAGGTTGGTGTTGTACTGATCGACGAAATGGTTGTTGAGCCGAGAAGCACCCTGGCCAACGTAGAGCGTCTGTTGGCCAGTTACAGGATCGACAACGGCGTAAACGTTGTTAGCGGTCATCATCTGCTGCTGCTGCTGCTGCTGCGAGTATAACGCCTGCTGGTAGCCACCCTGCTGGAATGATTGAGGAACATTCCCAACGCTCATGTTCTGAAATTGTTGCTGCGCCGCCTGCACAGACATCAGCTGCTGCTGCAGTCTCTGCTTCTGAGCGGCCAGGTACATGTTCGTGGCGACCAACTCCGCATACTCGACCCCCAAGTTTGAAGCATCCTGGTCGTCCAGTTGAATCTCCGGTGGAGCCAGAATTTGCTCAGCTGTATATTGCTGGCCGTAGGCGTTCAGAGCATTATTGTATGTCTGGGTCTGGGGGTACCGCGGGAGTGAGGTCTTGGGCCCACTGAGTGCTGCGTCATGTCCTGCATATGGGCCAGAGGCAGCGTTGTTGCGAGAAAAGCGTTGGTTGTTGGGCGCAGCGACGGTCGGTGACGCGGGAAACGTGGCGGCAGTGGCAGACTTCGGGGCCGTGCGAAGACCAGCAAGGAGATGGGAGCGGCTGGTGCGGGGAGTGGTGACCCCGGTGTCCTTGTCGGTGATCGGTTTGAGAGCTTCGAATGAGAGCGGCTTGATAGTTTGGCCACCTCGGCGAGAGGCAAGGCCGCCCGCGTTGGGCATAGTTAGGCCGTTTGACCCATTGAATGTAGAGGTTGACATTTGAGCGAGACTACCGGCGTCCATTGCTCAGGGTTTGAGACTCAGTTGTGTGTTGCTGCGAAATAGCTGGCCGGATTGAGAACAGCAAATAGTACCAGCCGCAGAAACGTGGGACGGCGCTGGTATGAATCGAAATCAGATAAACCGAGTTCGGAGCAGTCGAAGGGGGGTGTAAGACTTTGCAAAGCCAAGACAGCAAAATTAGAAGGGAAGTTGAGAAGCGAAAGGGTATCCGAATATTAACAGGTTGCGTCCCGCTGGACAGGCGATTGAAACGTTCTGGACGATGCGGCGAGAGAAGCACACACCAAAGGGCAAAGTATAGTGATAAAGAAAATGAAAGCCACCGGTTGTGCAATAAATATTCTTCAAGGACACGAGACACGCAAATGAGAGGGCAGAATGCCGGATGCAATCCAGGAGATGCTTAAGGGATTGTTGGTTTATCACTCGGAATAAAAATCGAAAGGGCGTTGACTGAAGGCAGCGCCAGATAAGGATATAGAGCGATCAGGGTGCAGTAGCGATATTGTGGCGACGTGACAAATGTCGATCGGGTTTCTAGAGGTTCGAGGCGCGGTGCAGGTATCGGCAGGATTACTCGGGTCGCGATCAAGGAATGAAAGGTGAGCCAACTGGCTGAGAAGTGACGCAAGATGCAAGACAGATCAAATCGTGGAGAGTCTCCCAGATGACGTCCACAGTGGAATAAAAATTAAAGCAGACTGCCGTGAAGTAAAATTGTTGGATGCGGGAAGAGCCAGTTGAGGGAAAAACACCGGATTCTTTGCTGTTGGGACGAAGGACCAGTGTAATTAGAAGAGCTGCAGGATGTGAAAGCGAAGCGAGACAGAGAGCCGCCCAAAAATAGGACGAGTGAAGGGAATGAAGGAGAAGGGGAGAGGGTAGAGGAGGACAACTGGCGATGTTGAAGAGCGAGAAGAAAGAGATGGCGAAGAAAAGGAGCAGCCGAAACGGAAACAGAAGAAAGAAGGGGCAAAAATGGGCAGGAGCATACAGTGGAGTGCCATGATTGGGCGATGCAAATGGCGCGGTGGCCCAAGTGGAGCAGGCATGTTGGGCGTTTTATAACGAGCCGCGAGAACGGGTCTGCCCCAGGGCGCGTTCGGCAGCACAGTACAGGAAGATTAAGGCCGGTTAACCAGCAGTGGTTCTTGTGGACAAAGCCCACGACAAAGACGCAAAGAAAGTTGTGGCAGGGATGAGCTCCGTGTCCACACTGTACCTCGTATACACTCGCAGGAAGCATCGGCCAATGGTACGCGGGGAGACCAGGGTGGGTGGATGCGGAGAATAGGGGTGGTGCTGTGACAGATGAAACACGATACTCCAGGGCCCGACTGTGTGTTGTACCCATGCGAGCCATCACGAGACGATTTGCGAGGCGATGCGTGTGGCCGAATAGAAAATGGCAAGGGATGTACAAGGGGCTGCGCGTGATTTAGGTACCTTAACTTCTGTTATTTTTGTTAAGCGCCGCCCATTTCCCAACGGTCTCGTGATTAGGAGCACTAGCCAGTTGTAGTATTTTCAAATGTGGGTATGTGTTCTTACAGCCTAGTCTACCTCCTGTCGAGGTGGCAATGTACGAGTATTATGCTCGTACTTGTAGAAATCTGGTGTGTGTGGGGACTATGCCTAGTCACATGATACCAGGACGGGCTTCCGTTTGGCAATTGTGATTCGCTGCCGGGCTAGACGTTCCAAGGGTCACTGGCTTTGGCACGGCAGGGATACCGAATTCTGGCAACCACAGCGCGTCGGAAGGAGGGGCACCGGCAATGCAGCGCGACGCGAGGAAAAAAAGCGCTGGCGGTGAAATTATGATGATGCTAATGAAGGACTATGCAAACGAGATCGCAGATCTCTCCCATGCGCCGTTCTGCCCTACCCTGCCCTATTACCCTGCCCTGTCCTGTTGTCCATAAGGCCGCCCCAATCCCAGGTTTTCATGCTATTAATACCGTCGTTATCGCTGCGCTCCTGCCCTTTACCGCAAGTCTTGTTGCGGCTCAGCATCCACAGAAAATCCGCTGCCACCTTCGGCTGCCAGACATGCCAGGCACACTCCACCCCCATACACGCGTGTGTGTCTCTTCCAGCCGGCCCCAGCGTCGTTCAGAGTTGAGATGATCTCTCCCCGGAGTCCGATGCCGCGGATGGTGTCCCTATCTGACGGCAAGCCAGCCAGATATGGGAGGGGTTCCGCAGTTCCAGTCTGGGGCGGTGACAGTGCCGACGCCGGCACTACGATATCGCCCACCGGCACCAGCCGGGCGTAGTTTCGCCTCCTCGGAGACACGGCAGGCGATGCTGCAGTGGCGACGATAGTGGCGTCAACGTCCTCAGTATCAAGATCTGTCGTGTAGTCGGGGTTTGGCTGGTGGATGAACGGGACGGCCAAGCCGGCGTCCAGCTCACTGACCGACGATGCGACACTCTCCAACACGTCATCGTCGTGCGAAAAGGGAGACGAGGCCAGAGTGGGAGGCGTCAACGGCGGCGGCGGTGGAAGGTGGCGGCCAAGTCGCCAGCCCGGACCGTCCGTGGAAAATTCCGTCTCGGTGCGATATGTAGTCGGAAAGGGGGGCAGGGAGGCGCTGCGGCCGCCATAGAAGGCGGCAATGTCGGCGTTGGCTTGGGCCGAGGCGATTTCAGCGTTGGCTTCGTCGTTGGTGGCTTTCACCCCGACGGCGGCCTTGTGCAATGGGCTGTCCACGCCGTCCATAGCTGGAAGGGCCGTCCAAGCCTGGAAGGGAGTGGCGGCAGTCTTTTCGGAGAGACAGTCGTCTGGTTTCGTCCGGCTTCGTGGCAGACACCACCTTGCACGAAGATTGAAAAGTCGAAAGGCAGCGGTGATCGGCAGCGCAATGAAGGCGAGAAGGAGGGCCAGGGACAAACAGGAGTGACCGTTGACTGCGAGAAAAGTGGCCAAGCCACTGGTCATGGGGATGCTGCCGACCAGCGGTGGGGGGGTGATGACAGGCATGGCTGCTTATGGTGGGCTATAACGAAGGAATCCAAGCGCTTATGGTGTTGTTCGATGACAGGGGTCGGACTGGCTGAGCGTTGCGCGAAGGCGGAAGGCTGGATCAATCGTGCGAGTATGTAGTCGAGATGGACGCAAGGCGACGGCAGCCGCATATGGAAAATGAGTGTACCCGGATGATCGTACCGCGGCGTGGGTAGGGTGCGCGGCCGTCTTATATTCAGCCCAAAATAGGCGATGCCGGACAAAGGACAGGCTAGGCACCGGCTCAGCTGAGCTTTTCGCGTGGACATAAATCGAACTGGGGCGTTGCAAACCTGTCAGCGCAGCTGTTTTGGGGCTAGCAATGCTTTGCCCTGGGTAGTGAAGGACGAAGGAAGTGGGCCTGATGGCACAGTTAGTGGCTGACTGACGCTGGGAGGACCGAGAAAAAGACTGCTTGGTCCTAACGTACAGGCCATAATTCGCTTGGAAAGCCACACCGCAAAGAATACGAGTATCTGACCAACTGGTATCTTAAGATAGGACAATACTGTACACTGTACACTGTCATCCATCAATATTCCATTATTGCCTGTTCGTCTACTTTTACGACGTACTCGTAATCCTACGAGTGCTTGATTCTCCTATCTTATTACAACAGATCCAGATCGGCCGCATCGAGTCGCAGGGGTGCACAACAGGTCATGCGCAACGGCACCCTGCCAATTTTAAATGAGAAAAAGGACCAGGGCCACCAGTGCTGCACGGCTCAGCTGGCAATTCGTCAACGAGACTCGGACTGTTACGTCGTAGGCCTTTGGTGCCAGCGCCGGTTTTGCTGTCCTTAGCGGCGTGTTACTTTTTTCCCGAAGCGCAGCTGAAAGTGCACATGGGCGGTGCTGAAGGAGAGACCTTAGTGGCAAATTAAGGCGCTAGTGCGCAGCAGAGCCCAGCTGAGTTGCCTCTCCTACGAGTAGGCCCAGCAGTGGCTGTCTGATCCCAGCTGGGCCTTGCCGCTAAGCATGCCGAAAACCGTCTAGCTCAGAACATGACGAAAACGATTTATGCATGCCAGATCCTGTCGATCGGTAAGAATGTACGTTGAGGATTTTGTTCGGTCAGCCCGTCCGATTTCCGTAACTCGTACCTACGAGTATGTCTCTTACTCATACGGTACGACACAAGATACTTCCCAGTAGTGTTTCCTGTCCATCCCATTCCAGCACGCACTCTCATCCAACCTTATATCGCCACAATTTCCAATGGCTCTCGGCCGGTGTGCCGCATACCATCTGAGACTTCCTCTTCCATCATCGCGATCATGCCATCCAGATTCTCCTCCAGACTGTCCGCCTCAGGCCCCAGACAGCTGCGCAGGAGCCGCCGGTACTTCTCAATATTGTCGCTTGTTCCGACGGCTGCCAACGCATCCACGTAGTCCGCTTCCGCCTGCCGTTGGTCCAGGACCAGCTGTCGCAATTCAAGCGCCAGCTGTCGCCGGTCGTCTAGCCCATTAACGGTGTCGTTGTTCACCGCCAGCGCTAGTTCGCCGTCCGCGTCCGACTGCGCCAGGATGCGGTTTCGCTGGCCCACGAGCGACACCAACTGCTTTTGGGATTGATTGGCATCCTCCACAATATTAGCCGCAATCTCGTCTGGCTCCATGCGGACTTCCAGATCCGCCATCTCTGCACGCGTGGCCATCAGCTCGCTTTGCGTGTTGCTCAAGATTCGCCCCGCTTCTCGCTCCGCTTCTGCTTTGTCTCTGAATTCTTCCTCGTAACTCTGCGACAGATCCTTGAACTTCTCAAACACGAGTGGTGTGATTCGCGATTGCAGCGTGTTGGCGGCATCTGACTGGTATGGCATGACCGTTTTTTTCTGCACCTCGGCAATCGTGTCGCGAAACGCCAGACGCCGCTGCGAGTCAGGCGCAAATGGCGATGACGACCGTTGTGGTGGTGCCCTCGACTTCTTCGTCGCGTTGAGCTCCTTGATCATGTCTTCGGCCCGCAGACCCTCGCGATTGGGAATATCGGTAGATGCTCCGCGCCCCAGGAGCGCGCGTATGCACTTGGTTGCGTGCTTCATAGCGGCTAGATGCACCGCTGTGTTGCCGTCGCTGTCTTGTGTGTCGATCAGCTGCTGCACAAAATTTGGGTCGTGCGTATCTTGTAGACGGTTGAGTATGTTGTCTAGGTAGTATCGTGCGCAGGACTGGCTTGTTACGCGGCCGCTCTTCATGATAGCCGCATGGTGTATGATGGTGCAGCCCGCATTGTCCCGCGCATCTACCGTCTCAAAGAGTTCCTTAATGATGGCGGGGAATGTCTGCTTCTCATAGCAGTTCGTGAAGCTGACCGCCCGCATGAACGGCGTCTCGCCACGCTCGTTCTGGACACCCAGGCTCGCGCCAAACCGCTTGAGCTGTTTGATCACTTCGACATCGCCCATAGCACACGCCCAGTGCAGTGCAGTGTGACGCTCCGTATCGATGACCCAGTTCGGCTGAAAGTTGGTAGGCGGATCAGGTCGGATGGCCGGCTGCTCGTTGCGCGACAGGAGAAAGTAGTCGAGCAACTCATCTCCATATACTGAGTGCTGCTGCTCCGTCATGTCCTGAATCATCTCCTCTCTCTTGCGTTTCCGTTGCGGCGCCGAGTAGGTGGACATGTCAAGGTCCTCTTCTGCCGCGTACGAGACAGATGCGACGGTGAGATTATCGGGTGTGTCGTCTCCGTTCATGGCAATATCAGCACGATCGAAATCCTCGTGCATGGGCGTCGCTGCTGCCGCTGCCGCCGCTGCCGCTGCCGCTGCCGCCGCCGCCGCCGCCGCTGCTGCCGCCGCTTTGGTTGTCAGATGAGATTTGCAGTACCGCGGTGTGTCCAATCACGTACCGTTCCATTTTGGCACAGCAGGACGCGCCCGCGGTGCTTTGGGTTTGCTTGCATGGCGAGGTGCTGGCGGCGGGCTGACATCACCGGCCACAAACTCAAAGATAGGGCGCAGACGTTCGTAGACGTTGTTCCGGTGAGCGAGGGCCTCTCCATGGTCCAGTGGAATCCACGTTCCTATCACACTCGACGGTTCTGGTTAACTCTCTGCGGTCACAACGTTGTCCAGGGATCCAACAAACCTTGGTATTTTCCATAGCCTCCTTGGATCTTTTCATGGATGTCCTTTTGTACCTCCCTCTCGAGAATGCGTGTTCGTGCAGGTTTATCAAAGCCGGCCGCCTTGAGGATGTGCGTGGCGTTAATCCAGTCATCGTGTCGTCGGCGCATAACATGCTCTTTCAGGTCTACCCCGAACTGGAATTCGAATACCGGAATCTGCGCAATTAAAATAGTCAGTGATTAGGAGTGACATCTCGCAGTGCTGCCGATACACTGCTCGAGTTCTAAGCCACTTACTCCGCTGTACGTCGCACTGTAAATGCCCGAGCCATCGCCATCGGTTCCCATTGTGAGAGCGGAACTTGTCGAAATAGACGCTGGTGAGTAGGTTCGAAGAGGACGTCGGCTGTCCGGAAGACCAATTGTTCCTGCACGCTTTATCAAGCAGCTGCCAGGGTGGTGTCTATTTGGGTTGCAGACACATTACGGAGACGAAATAAAACACGTCAAGTATTTGCACGCCGTGCTTGATACAAAGTGGTAGGTTCGATGGGGGGCTTGGAACCGAACAAAAAGGCCAGAAACGCGAAAGTCGTGCGAGACCTGGCGCGTGTAAAATGGTCATGGCGCGAAATTCAATTAAAGTGTTTTTTGCCTCAGGCAGGAATGCACGACCGCGTCGCGTTTTGCCCATAATTCACAACGCCTAAGTCCGCACCCCTTTGGAAGAGGATTCGATTGTCCCACATTGGCAGGTGACACATTTTTACACATACTTGTAATCGGCAACAGTGGCAGCGCCGGTCTACGTAACGCATGGGCTCGATATGTCTTGAATTACGGCAGGCTGCTATGCTAGCAGAGACACAGTACATAGTGTGCATAGATTGGCCATCAAGGCGTCAGATATACACCAAGTTTTTGATTCGAACAACCCCCGGATTGTCAATGGCACTGTTGCTCATTCACTGTATTGTTACTACCTGTAAGATGAATGCGTTCTATGTCCTGATATAGAACACGGCGTACTAAGACTTGGACCAGGCGCTTGGTAGAGACCGCATTATTGCAGGTTCCAGCGCGTCTCATCATAGCACCGCTGCCGCTTTCCCATGTTGATTCCTGCCCTACGAGTCTGCTGTAGGCCTCATGTCGAATCAAACACCAAGCAAGACAGTACGTGCTGAACATTGTCAACACTCCGTAGTTCCTTCAGCTGTGACGCAACACCCACGGCGGTCAATGACAACTTTCACATGTACTTTAAGGATGCCTCTCTTGTCTTTCCTCAAATTGCTCGTTCTTCCATATCCTCCCGCCATACTTCGGCTGACCCATACCTTTTCATTTGTGGTATTTACCCCCGCCGCGGGCTTTCCTCAGCCGCCGGTATTTGCGTCTTGGCTTTGATAGTGCATATCGCAGCGGACTCGGGTACTGGTAGACTTCCTAAAGGTAATACTGGGTTGCGATCGGGGATCTGGGGTTGGGTGGCGAGCACTGGCTTCATCTGCGTTCTGGGCATATTTCGAGGTAACGTTGACGCACGCCCCACTTACTTGCACCACATTTCCATGCAAGACCAGAAGACGCTTACTTGTTCAGCCTCTGCCGATTGGCCGAGGCCAAGGTGGTGAGGCTGCTGAGGCCTGACGCAAAGCGCAAACGAAAACATATCAAAACAAGGCCGCGCCGACCTGAATTTTCATTTCGTGGTGAGCACAGAAGGAGAGTAACATGGCCGATGACTGCATACAGGCTGTGAGTGTCGCAGTTACTGCGGATGGGACACCACCCCAGAAAGTCGAGCCACACCCACTATCGACCGGACACACACTCTACTTTGCCTACGGGACGGATATGGAGATTCGTGCCATGGCCAAGACCTGTCCATCTAGTCGCTACATCGGGCGGGCCACTCTGACAGATTACGTATGGCAAATCAACAGCCTCGGGTCAGCAAACATCGTCAGCTTTCCCAAAGCACACGTTCCCGGCCTTGTGTTTGAGCTCAACAGCGACGACCGCAATGCCCTGGAGGCAACGCGGATGCGTCTCTATCAACATGTCTTTCTTGAGGCCGAACTGTACCCGGCGCCCTCTTGTCTGTATCGTCGCCTTGCACGGTCGATAATACAGCAGGGTGGTCCACAAGCCGTCTTGGACAAGGTACAGGCAAGCGGATGTACTATTGAATCGCGAATGCCTATTCGCACGGGCAAAGAACTTCTGGCCTTTATTTGCACGGATATCACGAAGAACGGGTCGCCAGGCCGTCGATACGCCGAAGCCATCAATGCGGCGGCTGCCGATGCGATAGCGCTGGGCGTTAATACCCAGTATTTCGAAACGCTGGTGGCAAAGTTTATGCCTGGTAGGGTACTTCCCGTGCTGCGTGTTGTGCGCCACTTCAAAGGAGGGCCAGAGCAGCCGGTCATCGGAGGCTTGCTGGAGAACACGAGACATGAGGCCGGAGAGATGGCCGTTTCATTAGCGACAGACGCAGACTCGAATCATTCTGCCGACACCTTCCCCGAAGGAGGAGTATATGATCAGGACAACAAGGTCAAAGGCAGCGCCGCACAGGTTGCCGCTGATCAGGCCAATCCTATCCTATCAACCGCCGCTGAAGCCCCGATCACGCTATTTGCTGTCCAGGAAAGCGAACGGTCGTGGCTGAACGCACCTGAACGGCCGGCTTCGATCCACGAAAAACAGCCACTTTCGCGTTTCGACCGTTTTCTAAAGAATGCTGCCGCGCAACCCCAGTTTTGGAATTGGTCGTGGCCATCACCTGGTGCTCGATCGAAACCAGCCGCATCGCAAAGATACCAGAGCGGGCGGCGGATGTCCTTATGAGGACTCAAATTTGTTGGGCGATTTATTTTTTGAATACATCTGTATCTAAGAGGGGCTTCTTGAAATCTAATATCGGCCTCCATGTATTCCATTTTGAGCAATTGTGAGTAAGGAAAGAGCAATATCAGTCTCGACTGGAATCCTTTGTGTGGCTTTCGTCTGCCGCTCTTGCAAACCGGACGACAGACTACAATTTTTGAAGATATGAGCGATATATGTAGATTGAACCAAATATTTTCCTTCTTGGATCACGACACCCTGTTTATATATGAGCCGAGGGCTGGTGTCCATGTGCGCGAAATCCTGGACGTACAGGCCAGGGTAGGCGTCAAAGAGAAAAGAATGCTGGGCGCTCGAGCTGCCGAGGCTGAAATCGACATTGAGAGGCACACAAACGGACAGGCTCGGTGCATCATTTTCGTGCCTCGCCCACTTGATTTCATATAGCTTCGTGGCGGCCTGCATTCTGTGCGCCAAGCAGATGGCGGGCAGAACGACGCTTGACTGGAGGGTTGATCTGAATGCTGAGCGATCCCAAACACCTGAATCGATTCCCGCCGCCAGCGGTAGCAGCAGTCCTGTCAGTTCCTGAGACAAGTCGGCGACACGGTTGGCCCTGCGGCTTTCGAACGCCGGGGTCCTCTTCACCCTGGCAAATATATCGGCATATACTTCCTGACCAAGTTGAGGGTCTATTTTTGAGGTGAGTTGGCCATCCACTGTCTAAAGTCGCGGCAAGGTAAGAAAGAGCAGGAGCCTACCGACGGGGGAGCCGACGAGTTGCGCCAAAAGGGGGCCCAGGCTATATTGAGAGCCTTCTGGTTCCTTGACGGTCCCCACGCCATAGAAAGGCAACGAAAAGACGCGCAACCGCAAAAACTCCATGACAATGGCAAAAATATGCATGTTGTCCGATCCGAACGTTTTGAAGAAGCCGCGGGCACGTTTCCTTGTTAGGGGAAACAGGTCCGGCGGCGTTTGGGGAAAAAAGCTCCCACTGTCCTTGTAAAACTCCTTTAAGATTTTCTTTAGAAACACTGCGACTGCGGTCTTGACGTTGCTAATAAGGGCATCGTATGCGGTCACAGCTTCGCTTTCCGATATATCGTCATGGTCGTAGAGAGTGAGGCCATCGCAATATGGAGCCTTGCTGTTGTCACTGGCAATAAAATCGGCCCGTTGAAATTGCTTCAACTCCTTCGATAGCCGCTCGAGACTTAGGTCCCTTTCAAATTTTTCGTCTTGCAGCTTATTTATGATGTCCTCGGCTTCGTCTCGTAGCCTCCGTTCATCGGCCACCCGCCGCCGGAGAGCTTTGTTCTCATCCATCAGCAGGGATATTTCTGATTCAGGCGCTCTACCACTCGGTATTACATAAGGCAGGCCGGTTGCGTCTATGGTGAGAGCAGACATGACGGTGAATTGCAGGATGGTTTTTCATGGAAGGGGCGAAGCATAACCATTTGCATTTGCGGGGAACTTGCAAACGAGCGATCTAGTCCGTGACCAGCGAAGGACGATGACAGTTGGTGGTATCAGTTGCGGTATTCAATATTATTTCCGGGGATGTTCCACAGACACGGTTGAACAGAAGGAGTGCTCCTACTCTTTCTCTCCACGCACAAATACGAGTGCGCTGTTGACTCGCAGCCTCACGGCAAGAAAAAATGGCACAGTGACAACTACAGTATTTTGATAAATGCGCACGGTATTATTGATTGGTGCAATTGCTGCTCCGACTGATACGAAAGCTGATACGAAAGCTGTTAGTCATCCCGTCAAGTCTCTTCGTAAGTCGACGCAGAGATAACGCCGCATCTCGGACGATGCTGCATCACTGCACGACACCTCACCACGTGTTGATGGGCCCTGACTGTTTGATTTTTTCTTACCACCCTGCAGCTGTATCTCCGAGTATCAATTGACACGCAACTGCCACCGACGCCCGTCCAACCTTCTCTTCGACTTATGGCTTGTTTTCGACTGTACGAAACCTGTCTGACACCGACGACTGAAGCACCATGGCGCGCCCTACCGACAGCCGTCCTCTCCTCCCAGATCATTCGATCCCGCGTGCCATCCCATCCGATGTGGATCGCGGCCGCGCCGGCTTTCGACCAGTGCGCCTGAGCGAAGACAGCAGCGACGAGACAACACCGACAGTAGAAGACAGATCTGGACCCGCACGCCCAGCCTTGCGGTCGCGTCAGAGCTCGTTTCGATCCCGCAGCCCAGACACCAATGCGCGCCTGGCTGTGCGCACTAAATATACCTATGCCGCCGTGTTTCTGGTCCTGTCGCTCGTCTCCTTCACGGTACAGACGGAGCTGGCCGCATGGATACAGCACGCGGGTTGGAACAAGGCGTATAGCATGCTCTACGTCACTCACGGATCGTGGTCGACGTTGTGGCCGGTACAGCTGCTGATCCTGCGGCTCCACAAGCGGTCCGTTCCTTGGCCAGTCTTTTGGCGGCGACACATCTGGCTGCTGCGAACGACGGCTGTTATGGTGGAATCCCGAGATCTTGACATTCATGCCGCCACTCACGGCCACCGTGCTGGCTCAACAAGCGGCTGGCTCAGCAGCCACCGCCACATTGTATACATTGCACGGACTACCGTGCTCGTCACCTGCGCCCTCACCGTCGCGGGCCTCAGCTGGTACATAGCTGTGGCGCTGACAACGCCGAGCGACCTGACGGCAATCTACAACTGCAGCGCCTTTTTTGCCTATGCATTTTCGGTGCCGCTGCTCAAGGAACGCTTACGGCTTGACAAGACCATCGCCGTCATGGTCGCTGTCGGCGGCGTGCTCATCGTGGCCTACGGTGACGGCAGTGGTGCGTCGCCGGATAGCGGAAGCACGGGGGGCAAGCGCCTACTTGGCAATATTATCATTGGAGTCGGCAGTGTGCTGTACGGCCTCTACGAGGTACTCTACAAGCGTTTCGCCTGTCCGCCAGACGGCTGCAGCCCAGGCCGGGGCATGATATTTGCCAATACGTTTGGTAGCTGCATTGGCATCTTTACACTATCGGTGCTTTGGATACCGATACCGATCCTGCACTGGACCGGCATCGAGCCGTTTGTGCTGCCGACAGGAAAGGTTGCCTGGTACCTCTTCCTGTCGGTTGTAATGAACGCCACATTTTCCGGCTCCTTCCTCATCCTCATCAGCCTGACGAGCCCCGTGCTGAGCAGCGTGGCGTCATTGCTGACCATATTTATCGTCGCCGCCTCCGACTGGCTGCTGACAGGCCAGGCGCCGAGCGGCCCAGCCGTGCTCGGCGGCGCCATGATTGTCATCGCCTTCTTGATGCTCAGCTGGAGCACCTACCGAGAGATGACCGAGGAGGAGCAGAAAAAGGAGTCGGAGCTCGGTGATGAAGACAGCGAGGATGAGGAGGAAACATGATGTAGCCGGGCCAGCAAGCTGTCTGGCCTGGTTTTTGGATACGATACTTGTAATGTATGATTGACTGTTGCGCATTGGCTGTGGGCTTATAAATATAGAGAGTATTGCTTTACATCTACTGCATCTGATGGCCTTTGGTAAACCGCCGATTCACCGGCCTTTAAGGAAATGCCGAGAAAGATGGGACCGCCCAGGACGTCTGCTGAATAGGTTGGCAACATGGGGAATACTTGCAATATCGAGAATGACCCTGGGCCGGTGGAGCCCTGCGACAGCCGACCAGGATGATGACTCATACAAATAACCAATAAGCAGCTGTGTTTTTAAAGCAAGTCACGTGCACTACTCTTCGGCTTTGCGGGCCTGATTTTACTCGTCGATCATCCGGCATTTCAGTCACTTCCACCTGCGACTCGACAATCAACGACACCCATCCCACCCGCCACGGTCCGACCAATTCTCCAAGATGACGGGCACAGCCGAAGACAGCCTGCCGAGTAAGTCCAATGAAGCCCCTACGTGACCGACACGTTCTCTCTAACGGCCGAGCAGAGGCGACGCGGGCGGAGATGAGCGAGGCCAAACTCCCACTGGCCTACCGAGACAGCTGTGCCAACCTGCTAATCCCGCTCAACCGTTGTCGATTTGAGTCCTACTACCTGCCGTGGAAGTGCGAGGTGGGTTGCATAGCCACCGACCAACTGGCGCCGACGGAATCTCTACTAATTACCGCCGATACAGACCGAGAGACACAGTTACGAGAAATGCCAATACCTCGAGTTCAAGAAGCGGGTTGCCAAGATGGACGAGTTGCGGGAAGCACGGGGAGGTGCACGAAGCAATTGAAGGCGGGGGGAGGGGGAGTCCGGGGAGGGAAGTTTTTGTTAGTATGCAGCCAATCCTGCGACAACCTCTACGTCTGAATTGAGAGTTCAAGATACACCAACCGAGACTCACGGGCTGCCACTGTGCCTTCAATTGCATGCGGAATATACAACAGAGCAGAACGCTCCCAAATTGGAGTGCTAAGAAGTCTGGTGGCTTTGCTTCTACAGCCGCTCACACTACTATTTGCGCCCACTGGATATTTTCCTGGAGCCAGCGAGCATACGGCAATATAGCTGGCGCCAGAAAAGCCCCCATAACATGCGCAGGTCCTGATAAATCGTTTTCGTCCCCCCGCAAGCCGCCGGATCACAACGCTTACGAACGCGAGAGGTCCTCGCCGGACTCGGCCTTCTGGATGCCGTACTTCTTGAGGCGGATAGCGTTGATAGCGATGAAGCCGGCTGGTTCCATATTAGCACATGTAAAGTAAATGGCCACGGATGTCACATACTGGTGTCAACGGGGCTGAAGTCGACGAGAGAGTCCATGGAGGACTCCTCCGAGGAGTAGAGCTTCTCGTCCGAGCTGCGGCCGAGAACATAGGCATTGCCCTTGTAGCAGCGGAGACGGACCTCGCCGTTCTACAGGCCAGTTAATCACTTATTCAAGATCCGCTTAGAAGAATGGAGAACGGGGGGCACATACCACACGCTTCTGCGAGAAAACCAGCGAGTTCTGCAAAAGAGCAAGAGTCAGTTCTTCGTGCTTGGTCCGCCTTTATGGACCATGTCATACCTCGATGAACTCTCTCTCTGGGGAGAAGTACATTCCGTTGTACAGAATCTCGGACCAGTTGTGCGAGACGAACTGATCACGGAGCGAGCGGACCTTGCCGTCCATGACGAGGCCCTCGAGATCGAGATGGGCGAGGCGCAGGATCGTCCTTGGTGGCGTTAGGAAAAAAAAAACAGGCCGGGTAAAGGGGGCCACTCACATGCCCGGGGAGTCGTAGCAGCCACGGCTCTTGAGGCCGATGAAACGGTTCTCGACAATGTCGATTCTGCCGACACCGTGCACCTTGCCAATGTCGTTGAGCTTGGAGAACAGCTCGACGCTGTCGGTGTAGTCCTTGCCGTCGACGGACAGCTTCACGGGCAGGCCCTTCTCGAAGAAGATTTGCAGGTCCTGGGACTGATTCGGGGCCTTTTCGGGGTCGACAGTGCGGGTCCACATGTCGGGCGGCGGCGGCTGCGAGGGGTCTTCGAGCTGACCGCTCTCATACGAGCAGTGGGCCATGTTGTCATCCATGCTGTAGGGCTTAGCCTTGGTCGAGGTGACGGGAATGCCGGTGGCACTGGCGTAGTCGAGCAGGTCGTTGCGGCCCTGGAAGCGTTCGAAGAACTCAGGTAGCCGCCACGGGGCAATGATCTTGATCTTGGGGTCGATGGTGAGGAAGGCCAGCTCTGGGTCGTCAGTGTTAATTCTTGACGCACAAATATATCGAGCAAGACGCACCGAACCGGACCTGGTCGTTGCCCTTGCCGGTGCAGCCATGGGAAACGAAGTCACCTGGAGGGGTCAGTCACACAGCAACAGCGCACACCAAACGGATCGCCACTCACAGCCTTCCTCCTTAGCCACGCGCATCTGGGCACGGGCAATGACGGGCCGGGCCAGGCTGGTGCCCAGCAGGCTGCACGGTAAGTTAGTACCGTGATGACACAGGATTTGGTGGGCGTTACGTACTAGCGACCCTCATACTGTGCGTTGCACTGCACAGCGCGGAAGCACAGCTCCTCGACGAACTCGCGGCGCAGATCGAGAATGATCATCTTGTTGGCGCCGAGCTGCGCCGACTTGGCCTTGACGGCGTCCCAGTCCTCCTCCTGGCCGACATTGGCGAGGAAGCACACGACCTCATAGCCCTGCTCCAGAAGCCACTTGAGAATGCAGCTCGTGTCGAGACCGCCTGCCGGTCAGTACGGTGACATCACGTAAGTGTGGATGCACTGATCTGTGCGCCAGTGGGGGGAATAGAGAGAAGGGGAAATCGTACCAGAGTAGGCGAGGCACACCTTTCCCTTGCTCATTTTGGCGATTGCTGATGGTGCAGATGGGTGGGCAACGTGCAATTGAATGGTAACAGTGCTGCGGGCAGGCTCAATGGACTTTCTACGGAAACAGGCTGCGTCCCAAGTGACTCACTTTCTTATCTGAGAAATTTCTCCCTCTCTCGGCGGTGAAGTTGGCCAGGCAAAAAAATTCATAGGTCTCGTGCGGTGACATCACGTGGGCAATCGCACTGAAGCGCCACTAAAGCGACCTGCATGAGGATGTTGGGACTTACTACGAGTATTTTACAGATTCAGAATGGCTATGCCTTCAACAATTCAAACAAACCGGCAAATAAGTGAGTTCCACTGTGAGGATGTCAGTTCAGCATTCCTTCTACGTTGGCATGTCGGATAATTCTAGTTCAAATATAGGCATAATAGCTGTCACGAGCATTTTGATGCGCAAATGGGGCGTATCATACCAAGGCGTCGCTGACATTACCGTCCTGGACAGTCGATGACACCTTGAGCATAATTCCATTCGCGCCATTGATCATCACATCGTCGCTGCATGTCTAGACTTAGTTCGCTCAATACCTTTCATTTCAAATAAAGAAGCAGGTCCCGTGGGTATCAACAAACGGAAAGAGAATTCCGAGCCTCTCCGTTTCCACCCCCCAATACACTGTATTTTCACCATCTCTTTCTGATACCCCATTTCGCACGAGAATGGTTCCGAATCCCTCGCCATAGCGACTCGCAGCGCCAACCCGTTGCTTTTTACACCCTCCACTAGTCCCCTCCCACCCCCAGAAAGCAAAATGTAAAACCAAACGCCGAAAGGCAATGCATGATTAAAAATGGCATCGGAGTATGCAGTGTATGTGTTTGTTGAGCGTTAGATGCGGAAAAGCCGAAAAATGCACGTGCTGGCCAAATAAAGAAGATACTGCTTTCGTGAAAAAACGACGACGTTGTGCAGTAGAGCATTCGGTTCAGGAAATGGTTCAAGACCGCCTCGGACGACAAGGCCCTTATCGAACGAGTTCAGACTGTGCCCAAGTCAGCACAAGGCTGGGCCTTTCCTCGTCGCAGGCTTCCTTCCAGCCCAGCGCATTCCACGCGCCAAAGGCAAAGTCATGGGGTGACGGCGGAGTAGGACTGCGGAGCCGGGCAAGGATGGCATCCCGATCTACTGCCTTGTTTTTGGTGACGTCGTGGAGAGCAAGTAGCCGTCGATGCTCCCTCTGGCTAACAAGATCTTGGGCCATCAATCGTCGCGTGTCAAGGGCGAAAGATAGATGCTGGCTAGATCCGCCGCGTCCGAGGTCGGGGTGTTCGAGGATGTAGTTTGCAAATCCGACCGGAAGGTTCACAAGCACGCGTGAAAGGATGCAGGCCACGCTATTGACCTTGGACTCTGAAGTGCTACTTGTCTTGTGTGCTCCGTTGATAGCTGGAGATGCCGGAGTAGTCTCGTTCCCTTGTGCTGGAGAGAAGTCGCCAAAAACGATCCTCGATGGTTGCGAGTTGTGCTTCGGCCGCGACTCTGCCGTTCTTGAAGGTAGGCTGACGGAACCAGTCGATGAAATTTGGGGCGGTTCTTGATGATCCGGCTGCATAGCAGTGGAGGGCACAGGCGCTGCTGGACCTGCTGTATCGGGGAAGCGAGAAAGCGAGGCCGACGTGGTATCGGCAAGCTTGTCGCTTTCTTGCAAGAAAAAACCAGCCGGGACGTTCCAGGCAATAAAGTCCAGAGCCTTGTGCAACAGCTGTTGGATGGTATGTCCACTGCTCCGTGCGTAGCGAAACTTAGCTTGGGGGTAAGGCATGCCATACATATCGTAGTCCACAGTCGGCATGTTTGGTAGCAAGACGCCGTTCAGACAAAAGGCAAGCACGCTCTCCACGGTATCCCACCCAATCAGCTGGCAGGCCTGCTCCATGCCAGCCATCTCAACATTCTCTAGCATGAACAGGAAGCCAGCCGCCATGTTCGAGATGGCCAAGTCCATGGCCTGGATACGGGACTGCGCAGCCGTACCGCTGATATCGTCGACCGTATACCCATATAGACTGCGAAGCGCTTGGTGTGAAGCGCTTGGCGAGATGAAAGGGTCCTTGAGGTTGATGTGCAAGACAAGAACGGGATAGCCGCGTGGGCCAGTTTGCATGGACGTACCGCTGCCGCTGTGTAGCATCTGGGAGATGGGATAAGATTGGGCGAGGGCGGAGCAGTGGCCCATAAAGGTGATATATGGTGCGGCGACATCTGCAGCGACTCCAGGGGTATTGGGCTTGGCCTGTGGGAAATGCAACACGAGACAGCAGTCGGCGGATCCGGCATCATGGAAGCTCTCGTATAGCCGTCGCTCGAGGAAGTGAACAACCTCGGAGCCAAGATGGTGCATGCCCTCTCTAGGAAGCATATCGCCATTGGCGTGGCCAATACCCGGGAAGCCGTACGTAGATGGCGGCGGAGGAGAGAGCAGTGCGGGATGAACCTCGTTGTGCGGGGTCATTCTCGGAAGAGGAAAGGGCCCGCTGTTGGGAGGGAGAGAGCCGTGGGCGCCGGTGTTACCGTTGATATTATCGGGAGATTGTGAGCCGTGGAAGCTTCCAGGTGTCGAAGGTATGAAGCTGGTGTTCGGGGGAAAGCCGATCATATCACCAGACAGTGACATTCTTGGAGGCCCGCGCCAGTCGCCCATCTCGGGACCCGGAGAGCTAAACGGGACGAACATGGGGGGGTGGACGCTCATCAGACCCGGAGGCGGCATGGTGTCGTGGGAATTGGGCTGCGGTGGCGGAGA
Source organism: Leptographium radiaticola (assembly GCA_019925535.1). Classification (NCBI taxonomy): domain Eukaryota; kingdom Fungi; phylum Ascomycota; class Sordariomycetes; order Ophiostomatales; family Ophiostomataceae; genus Leptographium; species Leptographium radiaticola. The sequence continues at coordinate 176,769 of JADHKK010000026.1, forward strand.
TGTACCGTCAGACCCGCGGAAAGCGCCAAAGGTTACGCTCCCGTTACTTGGGCGAGCCTGGTGAAGCGATGGGTGGGCCTGTCCTGTAGTATGATTTCCAGGGTTCGCAGGGTAGGCGGTGCCGTTGCTGTTAGTACCTTGTCGATGGGTGTCCGAGGGGCCATGGCTATAGCTGGAAGGGGGGCGAGAGATTGGGTGGCCATCTATGGAAACATGGTCAGTAAGGCGAGCGGATAACACGAGACAACATCCTAGGAGCCGGACTCACTCTGAGCAAGACCGCCGTTGTCCTGGCCCTTGACGCTGCTGGATTTCGAGGCCTTGGGTGTCAACGGGGACGATGAGCTGGCCGCCCCAAAACGTGCAGTCTCGGGGGCCGTTGAGAGGACAGAGGAAGAAGCAGAAGAAGCAGCATAGGAAACCTCCTCTGCCTTTGTCCGCTGGCCAGCGAGTTCGCGTTGCTCCTGCTCTTGCCTCCCCTGCTGTTTCTGTTTCTGCTGCTGCTGCTGCTTTCGGACCAGCGGCAAGGGTATAGCAGGGATCACCACCGGGCGGGTGTTTTTGGCCTTTTTGGTGCCCAGACGTGGTGTTGGCACTTCGTCGGCTGAGGGACTCATTATGACTCGATTCGGTGTTGACAATTCAAGTATCTGATGGGGATATAGGGCATGAATAAACTGGAGGTGGCGATGCTAAAGGGCATCTGAAGGGAGGCCAAGACAACCAGTTGGCTGCGAGGCGGTCAGCTGGAGGAAGAAGGCGGCAAGCTAGACGTAACAAGTACTGCGTGACATGTAAAGAGGGAAACGGCTGGGAGACTCCGTTGCGTCCGATCTCGGGTTTGTGGGGGAAGAAATGGCAGGAAGGGAAGCCGAGCCAGAGAATGGATAGTGATTTGGTAAAATGTTTAATGACAGGCGGCGAGAACAGAGAAGAAGAGGTAGAGGGAAAGGGGAAATTCGTGGTGGCTTTTTTTTTTTGTTTCGACACAGATGAGGAGAAAGTGACCAGTGGGGGGGCCCGGTCGAGAAAGACAGGACTCACGAGAGGATGGACGGGGAGAGGCGGAATCTGCTGGAGCCGGCGGCCGATGCTTAATGTCGTTGGAGCGACACGAAGATGTCCAGCCCGCAAGAAGGTGTCTGGACAAGGGAGTTGAAAGCCAGGCCAGGCAAACAGCGTTGCTGGTAGAAAACAAACGGGAACGTTTGCTCCTTCCGCCAGCTAATTTTTTTTGGTTCCTTCCTTTTTTTTTGGTCTGCGTTTTGGGAATTTGGGGATATAAGTGGGCCAACATGCTTAGTCACTATAAATTCGCTGTGCAATGCTGCTTGGCGAGGCTAAAAGCTGGCCATAATCGGTGGGAAAGACTATTATTACATTGCCCTTCGAAGAGCAACGGGAGTTCAGCTGCAAAATGTGTACGGATCTGTGGGACCTTCCTCCCATACAAGCAAAATGAGAAAACAGCTTTCGCGAGCCGTTACATACAACAGATCGCAGTGTGATAACGTCAGATCGGGGTGCTCGGTAGGTTTTGGAAACCGAAAATCTCGAAACCGTTGGTCGACTGGTGTCCACTTTAATCCGTCTGCCACTAAGCCGAAATTGCCCCAGCTCGAGGCACCAAAACCCATCAGCCGTCCCGGAAGGCCAAAATACCGAGAAGAGGTACGTGCATAGAGGCCAAGTACAAAAGGGCAGACTGCGGGCCACTCAGACCACCAGAGAAGCGCCTGCTATGCAACGACGCTTTTGCTTGCCGATCTGAATTCAATGGCGGTAGAGAAAAAGATCTCGGCGGCGAAGCCGACGAGAGCAGCGAAGCATGGCTACGAATTTGGCGGGCCGTACGTGAGGATCTGGGTCGAGGGTCGCAAGGTTGCGAGCCGTTTCTACTGACGAAAATGGCTGACAACATCTGAACAGAATTGGCGCGTTTGGAGTCAGCTTTGGGCTGCCGATCCTGCTCTACGTGTTCACATTTGCATGCAACGATATTTCGGGCTGTCCGTCGCCGTCGCTGCTTCACCCGTCGACAATCGATCTCGAGCGACTCAAACAGGAGGTGGGCTGGCCGGCAGAGGGTGTGTGCGGGCTGGTCAGCTGGCGGGTGACGGGATGGGTGCTGGCATATTACTTGCTCAGCGCGGTGCTATATCGGGTACTGCCAGGGGCAGAGGGCGAGGGCGTGGTGCTGACCAACGGGGGCCGGCTGCGGTACAAGTTCAACACATTGGCGTCGACAACGCTGACGCTGGCGGTGTGTCTAGCGGGCACGCTGCGGCAAGGGGCTGAGTTCCCGGTGTGGACATTTCTGGCAGACTCCTACCTGCAGTTGCTGACAACCAACATTCTCATCTCGCTGGCGCTGGCGACGTTTGTGTACGTGCGCAGCTTTGGAGTGGTGCCCGGCAATGCGGCTCTGCGTGAGCTCGCTGCGGGCGGGCAGTCGGGCAACGTGCTGTACGACTGGTTTATTGGGCGGGAGCTGAACCCGCGCGTGGTGCTGCCGTTCCTGGGCGAGATCGACATCAAATCGTTCATGGAGCTGCGGCCGGGCATGTTGGGCTGGATCCTTCTAGATCTGGCGTTTGTGGCAAAACAGTACCGTACGTTTGGCTTCGTGACGGACAGCGTCGTGTTCATCGCGGCCGTGCAGACGCTGTACGTGTTGGACAGCGAGGTTATGGAGCCGGCGCTGCTGACGACGATTGACATCACCACCGACGGCTTCGGCATGATGCTGGCCTTTGGCGATCTAGTCTGGGTGCCGTTCATGTACTCGCAGCAGACGCGCTACCTGGCTTCTCACCCGGTCTCGCTGGGATGGCCGGGCGTGCTCGTCATGGGCGCCGTCCTCGGCACCGGCTTCACTATCTTTCGGCTGGCCAACGCGGAGAAGAACCGGTTCCGCACCAACCCCGACGACCCGCGTGTTGCCCACCTGCGCTATCTCGATACGCCGACGGGCTCGCGCCTGCTCGTGTCTGGCTGGTGGGGCATCGCCCGCCACATCAACTACTTTGGTGACTGGATCCAGTCCTGGCCCTACAGCCTGCCGACCGGCATGGCTGGTTACGTTGTGCTCGCGGCCAACGAGGCCGTCGAGGGCGGCAGCGACGTGTTTGTGCGGGCCGATGGGCGTGCTGTCACGGCCGGCGCAGCACGTGGCTGGGGAATGATTTTCACATACTTTTACATTGTGTACTTTGCCGTGCTGCTGGTGCACCGCGACCTGCGCGACGACGAGAAGTGCGCGCGCAAGTATGGCGCCGCATGGGAGGAGTACAAGCGGCAGGTGCGCTGGCACATCGTGCCGGGGGTCTACTAGTGAAACAAGGACGAAGGGAAGGGCATGAGGTCTGGTGGTCTTGCCGCATGCAAGGAGCGGCTCCGTGTCGACGTAATAATGCATCGTCGATGTGGTTGCATATGCATCTAGGAAATGTATTTGGCCGAGAAAAGCCCATCATCTGGTCAAGTGCTCCGGTCTTTAGGTGGAGGTGCCAAGGTCTCATGCAGATGCTCATGCAGGCAGTTATGGCGGAGGCAAATTCTGATCGGCACAGCATGTTCCCATTTGATCGTGCTTTCTCCTATTTCTGAAATCTTTTCTTGCGGCTGTTTTGGATCTGATCAGCCTTTTGCCTCCGGGCACTTCTGGCTCTGACATTGTCTTGTTCATACCGCCCTTGCTCTTGGCCAACTGGGCGACGTCGGTTTAACACTATTGCCTCCATTTATGAGTACAGAAGAGTCCGACATGCGCCAACCGGTCTTACTACAAACATATTAGCGTGCAGATCCCACCACAACGCAAAGTGCGGAGACGTAGCTGCGATCGGCCCGTTTCCACGATGACGTCCGACCGAGGCCTAGCTCTGTTGACTCTGTGTCCTTTGTGTGCTTGGTCGTCCAGCAGGGACACCTGACGGGCCTCGTCATGCCACCGTCCTATTGATCTGTGCTCAGACAACCCAAAAGAGGGAATACCCCACAGTCCCAACTTGTGTGGAGACTTCAACCTTACTTGCAAGCGGTCTCAACGACCCATCATACTCACTCCAACAATGTACCAGACATATAAGCTGGGGCGTCCGCCCTGGTCGCCCTCGCACCCACTGTCTTCAGCGATCGGCAGAGAAGTTTTAGGAGACACCCTTGACTCTTTTTGTTTTTAGTCCAGAGGCGATCGTTGTTTGTGCTCTTAAGTGCAAATCCGGAGCTTCATTGCAGCAAAATGGCCTCGGCTCTTGCCGTCTTTGCACTCGTCTGTGGATGCATTGCTCCTTCCACATATGCTGCTGTTCCCAGCCTGCGAGAGGTAAGTGCGGCAGTCCTATGTCCCGACCTGTCTGTCCCCAAAACGAGATGCATTTTGATTTTGTCAACGTCTTTACGAAATTGTTCTCCGTCGCGTGCATTGCATTCTCTTTGAATTTTTTGGGGGTGGCGCGATTGCATCAGTCAGAGCCTTGTATATTGTTCACAATTGGCTTCATCCTTAATTATGCGCTGGCCTACTGTCTGTCTCGCGCTATTGGCTACCGGAACCGCTGCCCATGTTGACATTACAAAGAATGCATACAAAAGCCGACATGTTCCTGGTCTTGAGGCGCGCGATGGCTTCGCGCAATCACCGCCGTTTTACCCATCACCGTGGATGAAGCCGAATGCCGACGGCTGGGAAGATGCCTATGCCAAGGCCAAGGCCTTCGTGTCCCAGATGACGCTGTTGGAAAAAGTCAATCTGACGACTGGAGTTGGGTGAGAAAGACGGCTATCGATCCTTCACGACCGCGCTGACAGACGCGCAGATGGGAAGGCGAGCAGTGCGTCGGCCAGACTGGCTCAGTTCCTCGCCTGGGCCTCCGCTCTTTGTGCCTGCAGGACTCACCCGTCGGTGTGCGTGACACTGACTTCAACTCCGTCTTTCCTGCGGGCATGACGACTGCGGCGACGTTTGACCGGCAACTCCTGTATGCGCGCGGACGCGCCATGGGCGAGGAGCACCGCGGAAAGGGCGTTACAGTGCAACTCGGGCCGGTGGCCGGGCCGATCGGGCGTTCCCCCGAGGGCGGGCGCAACTGGGAAGGGTTCTCTCCTGACCCAGTACTCACAGGAATCAGCATGGCAGAGACAGTGCGTGGGATTCAAGATGCAGGCGTCGTTGCATGTGCCAAGCATTTTATTGGCAATGAGCAGGGTCGGTCTTCTATTTTTCCAGAAAACGGGCGCGATGACTGACATCTACAGAACACTTCCGCCAGGTGGGCGAGGCCCAAGGCTACGGCTACAATGTTACCGAGGCTTACTCGTCCAACATTGACGATGTGACGATGCACGAGCTGTACATGTGGCCGTTTGCTGACGCGGTGCGGGCCGGCGTCGGATCGTTCATGTGCGCCTACAACCAGGTGAACAACTCGTACAGCTGCCAGAACTCCAAACTGCTCAACAACCTGCTCAAGGACGAGCTCGGCTTCCAGGGCTTCGTCATGTCAGATTGGCAGGCGCAACATACAGGCGTGGCGAGCGCACTGGCAGGCCTTGACATGACCATGCCGGGCGACACGGAGTTCAACAGCGGCTTTAGCTTTTGGGGCTCTAACCTGACCCTAGCCGTCATCAATGGGACGGTGCCTGAGTGGCGCATCGACGACATGGCCATGCGCATCATGGCGGCCTTTTTCAAGGTCGGCAACGTTGTTGGTGAGCAGCCTCCCATCAGCTTCTCCTCCTGGACGCTCGACACGTACGGGCCGGTGCACTACGCGGCCGGCGTGGGCTACCAAAACATCAATGCGCACACAGACGTGCGTAGTGACCACGGCACACTGATTCGGGATATTGCGGCCAAGGGAACTGTGTTGCTGAAAAACAACGGTGCGCTGCCGCTACAGAAGCCACGCTTTCTGGTAGTGGTGGGGGACGATGCGGGCCCCAACCCGGCTGGCCCCAACGGCTGCTCGGATCGGGGCTGCGACGACGGCACACTGGGGATGGCGTGGGGCTCCGGGTCGGCCAACTTTCCGTATCTGGTGACGCCTGATGCGGCTCTACAGGCACGAGCTCTGCAGGATGGCAGTGCGTACCAGAGCATTCTGTCCAACTACGAGACGGTGGCGACAAAGGCGCTGGTGGCGCAGGAAGGGGCGACGAGCATTGTGTTTGTCAATGCCGACTCGGGCGAGGGGTACATTGACTTTGACGGCAATATTGGGGATCGGCAGAACCTCTCGCTCTGGTACGACGGGGACGCATTGATTGAGCGGGTGAGCAGTCTGTGTGCCAACACGATTGTGGTCATTCACTCGACGGGCCCTGTGCTGGTGGGTGACTGGTACGACAGCCCGAACGTGACGGCAATCCTGTGGGCCGGCATCCCGGGGCAGGAGTCGGGCAACTCGATTGTGGATGTGCTGTACGGGACGGTCAACCCAGCGGGGCGCACGCCCTTTACCTGGGGCCAGTCGCGGGAGAGCTACGGGACGGATGTAATGTACGAGCCGAACGGACTGGTGCCGCAGCTGGATTTTCCGGAAGGCATTGCAATCGACTACCGACACTTTGATGCGGCGGGCGAGACGCCTGTGTTTGAGTTTGGCTTTGGGCTGAGCTACACCACTTTTGCGTACAGCAGCCTGGTTGTGCAGAAGCAGACGGAAGCGGGACAATACCGGCCGACGACAGGCGTCACGACGGCGGCGCCGAGCTTCAACAGCAGCGCGGTGTCGACGAAGCTGAGCGACTACCTGTTCCCGTGGCAAGCGTTCCCATACGTGTGGCAGTACATTTACCCGTACTTCAACACATCGGAATCGGCGGCGGCGGCATCAGAGGACCCGGACTATGGTGAGACAGTGCTGCAGTTTGTGCCGCCACACGCGACGGACGGGACGGCACAGCCGCTCCTGCGGGCGGGCAGTGCCTATGCGTCCGGAGGCAACCCTGGGCTGTACGAGGTGCTGTACCGGGTGACGGCACAGGTGACCAACACGGGTTCGGTTACAGGCGACGAGGTGGCGCAGCTGTATGTGTCGCTGGGAGGACCAAACGACGCGCCAGTTGTGTTGCGGGGATTTGAGCGGCTGCAGGACATTGTGCCCGGGCAGACGTCGCAGCTAGAGGTGGACCTGACACGGCGGGACCTGAGCAACTGGGATCCGGTGTTGCAGGACTGGGTGATCAGCGGGTATCCCAAGACGGTGTATGTCGGGCCGAGCAGTCGGAACTTGCCCCTGCAGGCAGTGTTAGGATAGGGAGAGAGTTGTACATACAGCCAGTATTTATAAAAGCAAGGACTCGACTGCAGTGTTGGGTTCTGTACTGTTCCTATACAAACTTGGTAATTACGACCGTTTACTCCCATGCTTAATTGTCCAGTCCGTCCATTTCTTCCTTTGCCCAAGCTCCTGCTTACCAGCAATGGACCGCAACCAGGCCGTCCGCTCCTATCGGTCATCGCTTCCTACTCCTCCAACTTGACCAGACGCGACTGTCGGGCAATGTAGCCGGCCAGGGACTCGACCGTCCGGCCGCCGAGGAACTCGAGGACGGGCACGGTGGCCTCCATCTCGCTCGCGACCCAGTTGCGCAGCTCGACGGCAATGAGCGAGTCGAGGCCGTACTGGCTGAGCGGGCGCTGCAGATCGAGCTCGTCCTCGGACGGCAGCATCAGCAGGGCGACAATCTTGGAGCGCAGGGCGGTCTCGAGGAGGGCGAGCACGGCGGGGCGGTCGGTGGCGGCGCGCAGCCGCGCGCGAATGGACTGGGCGGGGGCCGAGGTTGTGGCGTCGGCGTCTGCCTGTTCCGGGCCGGCGGCGTCGGCGGCGCGGGCGAGGTGGAGGGCCTGGGCGAAGCGCGGGTCCTGGTACGAGGGCTGGTGGATGTCGCCGCCGGTGTAGCGGCCGAGGCCGAGGCCGGTGAGGATGTTGGCATCGTGAAAGGCGCTGCTGCCGTCGGCGGAGGACGTGTCGAGGATGGCGGCCTCGATAATGGCCAGACACTCGCGGCCGTCAATCTCCTCGAAGCCGTGGGCGCGCAGCGTCTGCTGGACGTCGGCGTGCTCGGCGACATAGCCGATGCCGGTGATCATGCCGAGGTCGACGGTGGTGCCGGCGAGGCCCTGGCGGCGGCGGAAGCGGGCAAAGGCGTCCTGGAAGGCGGAGGCGGCGCCGTAGGCGGTCTGGCTGGGGTTGCCAATGATGCCGACCATGGAGGAAAGCAGGACGAAGAAATCGAGGTCGGACGGCAGCTGGCGATGCAGGTTCCAGGTGCCGGCGACCTTGGGCCAGAGCGAGTGGTTCCAGGCGTCAGCGGCCATGTGCTGGAAGAGGGCGCTCTCCATGACGAGGCCGAGATGGACAGCGCCGCGGATGGGCGGGAAGGCGGCGTCTTGGGCGGCGCGCAGAGCCGCAGAGAGCTGGTCGGTGTCGCCGACGTCACAGTTGCAGACGAGGACGTGGGCACCGGCCGCACGCAAGGCGTCCACAGCGGCGGCGGCCGTGTCGCTGGTGATGCCGCCGCGGGACAGCAGGACGAGGTAGCGGGCGCCGCGCTCGACCATGCGGGCAGCCAGGGCACGGCCGATGCCGCCGAGACCGCCGACGAGCAGGTAAGCCGCGTCGGGGCGGAGGCGCAGGGGGGAGACCGAGGGGGTCATGACGGGGGCAGTGGTCGAAAGGGTCGAAGCAGGAGCCGAGGGCGACGACGTGGTGACGGTGGTGGTTGTGGTGGTGGTGGTGGCCGTGCCGTCTCCGGTCGTCTTTGTCTCTGTCGTCGTCGTCGTCGTCGTCCCCAGGGTGGCCGTCTCGGCCTCGGACACCAACACCAGCTTTCCAATGTGACGGCCTCCCTGCATCGTCCGCAGCGCCGACACGGCATCGGCCAGGGCGAACGTGGCCATCGGCTCTGGCGGCCGGGCGACGCCGCGACGCACGAGGTCCATGCTCTCGGCCCACAGTCGGGCGCCGTAGTCCGGCCGGTCGGCCAGCAGCGTGATCAGGTCGACGGCCGCAAAGGTCACGTTGCGCAGGAACGGCTGCATATCGAGGCGGCCGTGGCGCTGCAGATCGCGCTTGCCCAGCTCAATAAACCGCCCAAACGGCGCAACACAGCGCCACGAAGCGTGCAGCAGCTCGGCCGCCAGCACGTTGAACACCACGTCAACGCCGCGCCCGCCCGTCGCCTGCTGCACCGCCTCGGCAAACGACGCATCGCGGCTGCTGAAGATGCGCGCTGCCGGGATCCCGCACCGCTCCACGAGGAAGCGCTTCTTGGCCGCCGTGCCCGCCGTCGCGAACACTGTGGCACCTCGCTGCTGACTCAGCTGGACCAGCGCCTGGCCCAGTCCTCCGGCGGCCGCGTGCACCAACACCGTTTCGCCCGCACTCAGACTCGCCACCCGCAGCGCGTGCACCGCCGTGCTCAGCACAATCGGCAGCCCGGCCGCCGCCGCCAGCGTCACGTGCGCCGGAACCTGCTGCGCCCGCCACGCCGCCATTCGCACCGTCGTCGCAAACGTCCCGTCCGCCGGCGCCGCCACTCGGTCGCCCACTCGCAGATTCGTGACGGCCGCGCCGACCTGCCGCACAATGCCCGCGCACTCGATTCCCAGGCTGCGGTTCTCAATCTGCCCCATCGCCACCATCACGTCGTGGAAATTGACGCCCGCCGCTCGCACCTCGATTTCAATCTCATCAGCGGCCAGCGCCTCGACCCTCCGGACATCGTCGTCGAAAAAGAGGCTGTCCAACAGCCCCGGCTGGCCCACCTCCAGCTTCAGATGTCGGCCCGCCTGCACCACCGGCGCCGTCACAATGTGCCGCCGTCCCGTGCGCGCCGCCACGTAGTCCGCCACCGCCGGCAGCTCCACGTATCGCGGCACATGCACCATGCCGCCGCGGCTGGCCAACTCCAGCTCCGGATGCTCCACGTCCTCGCCAAACGATAGTGCAAACACGCGCCGCACCGTCTCGGCTGACTCGGCAATTCCACTTGCTGACCCCTCGGCCTCCACGTCCAGGTGCACCAGCCGCCCGCCCAGCTCCTCGCGCAGTGTCCGCATCAAGCCCTGCACCAGTGCAAAATCGGGTGCGCTGTCGCCCGAAGCCGCCCCGCGCGTCACCCACAGCACCTGTGCTGCCGTCGTCCCGGCTGGCCGCACAAACAGACGCCGCATCCTCTCCATACTCTCCACCGTTTGCGGCCCCAGAGTACCGCTGTCCGCCTGGAAGAACACGAGCACCTGGCCGTCGGGAATGGTCACATCCTCGTCAATGTGACGGAAGGATTTGGTGCCAAGGGCCACCGCGAGAGCTTGCATCCAGGTCTCGTCTCCGCAGTCCGTCAGGAGGGCTATCGCAGCACTCGCAGTTGCCGCAGTCTCGGCCGCCTCTGTCACTGTCGTACTTGTCTTGGCCACTTCTTCCTTCTGGCCGGCCGCGATTGTGTCTGCTGTTCTGGCTCCTTCTTTCGGCGGCTCCACGGGCATTTCCTTTGTGTCCTCTGCGCTCTCCACCACTGCCTCCTTTACCGTGTCGGCCTTTTCCTCCACCGTATCGACCTTTTCCTCCACCACGTCGTCTGCCAGTGTCTCTGTCTTGTCTCCGGCCGTTGCCTCGGCCGCTCCATCGTCAATCTCTGGCGTCGCTGTCGTTTCCGCATCGTCCGGCTTCTCAATGGCCCCGTCAACTGCCTCAGCGACTGCCACATTTGTCGCCTCCGGCACCGTCTCCCTAGCCTTCTTATCAGCCATAGTGTCGGCCTCCTCCACCACCTTGTCGGCATCCTCGATCGTCTCCTCTACTGCCTCGTCAACCGCCTGATCGATCGTCTCGCCGATCTTGTCGTCGATTGCCTTGTTTGCCGTCTCCAGCACTGTCTCTTCGGCCTTCTCGTCGACAATCTTGTTGACCTTCTCGTCGACCATCTTGTCGGCCTCCTCGCCAACCGTCTGATTGACTGTCTCATTGACTGTCTCATTGACTGTCTCATTGACTGTCTCGGTTGCCGTCTTCTGCGCCGCCTCTCCGGCCTTCTCATCGACCGTTTCCTCCCCTGCCGCATCAACCATCTTGTCGATCGTCTCCTCTGCCGCTCTGTCAACCGTCACATCAGCCGTCTTATCGGCTTCCTCGTCGACCTTTTCCTTTGCCGCTTCGTGAACCGCCTCGTCAATCGTCTCGGTGATTGCCTCGCTTGCCGACTCCTGCTCCGTCTCTCTGTCCTTTTCGTCAACTGTCGCGTCAGCCTTCTCGTCGATCGTCTCCTCCAACGTCTCTTCGGCCTTCTCGTTGGTAGCCGCCTCGACTGTTGTCTGGACACTTGTGTCCTCAGTGCCCGCGACCTCAATTGCCACGGCCTGCTCCGTCGCCACCTCTACCATTTCTTCGACCGGCCCCATCTGTGTCTCATCTGCCTCTGTCTGTGCTGTGTTTTCAGTCGCTTCCCCAACAGTTTCGGTCGTCAAGACCGTTTCCTCAGTTGTCTCCACCTCCTTCTCGTCCGCCTTGCCCTGCGCCGATTCCGACTTGTCCTCCGCCGTCACCGCGGCAGTTTCTTTGTCCGTCTCTGTTGTCGTTGTCTGGGGCGTCTGCTCGACAGTTTCTTTGACATTCTCCTCGACAATTTCCACAACAGTCTCCTCGACAGTTTCCACGGCAGTCTCCTCGACAGTTGCCGCGGCAGTCTGATCGACAGTTTCCACGATAGTCTGCTCGACAGTCTGCTCGATAGTCTGCGCGACAGTCTCCTCGACAGTCTGCGCGACAGTCTCCTCGACAGTCTCCGCGACAGTCTCCTCGACAGTCGCCCCGACAGTCGCCTCGACAGTTTGCACAACAGTTGCCGCGGCAGTCTGCTCGACAGTTTCCGCGACAGTCTCCTCGACAGTCTTTTCAACAGCTTCCTCGACCCTCCCCTCATCCTTCTGCTCTGTCGCCTCCACAGCCATGTCGTCGGTCCTTGTTTCCTCGGCCTTGATTTCCTCCACCATCACATCTGGCTTGTCTGTCGCCGTCTCCGTTGTCTCTGTCTCTTCGGTCTTCGGGCCGGCTTCCGGAGCTGTGGCTGCCGTCTCCATCGCTTCCACCGCCACCTCTACCTTTTCCATCAATTCAGTAGACTGAATTTCTTCTGGCGTCTCCGTCCCTTCTTTTGCCAGGTTTCCCTTCTCCTTCACCTCGGCCGTTTCCGTCTTCTCTGCCTTATTTTCCACCGCCGTACTGAGCATCATCGAGCCCTGATGGGTCGCCACATCAGCCGTCTCCCACACGGCCGCGTCCAGTCCCGAGAACCCGTTCTCCTTGAGCACTCGGTCCCACTGCGCCTCAGCCAGCAGCGGCGACTCTTGCCGCTCCGCCTCTTCGGCCGCCCACCAGCCGTCAAAGATGCCAAACAGGTTCGCCACCGCCGCCGTCGCCACTCGCTGCTCCGGCACAATGACCAGCTCGATCAGCAGCAGCCGGCCGCCCGGCCGCAGCAGGCTGCGCGCGTGCGCCACCGTGCGGCCAATATTGCGTGTCGCGTGAAGTACGTTGGCCGCGACGACCAAATCATAGCTGCCGGCTTCGAAGCCCTGTGCTTCCGGTGGCCGTTCGACGTCCAGACGGGCAAAGTGCAGCCGCGACAGCCACGGCCGCGCCTTGGCCCGCACAGCCTCGAAAAAGCCCGAGCTGATGTCGGTCACGTCGTAGCGGCCCAGCCGCGGCACGGCGCCGGTGTACTCGCCGTCCGGCCGCCCCAGCGCCTCCAACAGCGGCATCGTGGCGCCACCAGTGCCGGCGCCGATCTCGAGGATGCGCAACTCTGGGTTCTTGTGGGCCAGCAGGTCGACAAACACGGCCGCCTGCTTGTACTGCCGGGCCATGCGCGGGTTGAGTGCGTAGTACCGTCCAAGCACATCGCCCTTCATTGTCACCTCGAGCGGGTCGGCCTCGCCCATGACAATCTGGTGCATGCTCGCCGCCACTGCCGCCAGAAGCGGCCCCTCGGCCGTGGCTGTGCGTTCCAGCTCCGCCAGCAGTGCTGCCCGCGCCTCGGTCGTTGCATTTGGCCACGACGCAATGTCGTTGACATTCACCGGCCGTGCCGCCACCGCACCAGCCCCGTCGCGTGCTGCCTCTTCGGACTGCACCCGCAGCACCGAGTCGCGCTGCCGTTGTAGTGAGCCGTACAGCTTGCGGCCCTTGGTCGACAGCGTGGCCACACGCTCATCCGGAATCTGGGCCAGTGCCCCGTCGGCCATGTAGTAGGAGGCTTGGTCCAGTCGCCGCAGCAGCTCATTCTCAGCCGCATCTGGCATCAGGTGGGCGCACAACGTGTCGAACTGCCGCGACGTCAGAAGTGCCGGGTCAGGCTTCCAGGTCGTGTGGAAGTAGGACTTGGCCGGCAGGCCGCTGTTGCCGTTGCCGGCCATACTACCGCCGAGCGAGGTCATTCGCAGGCCCTCCATGCGAATTAGGGGTGCCGCAAGTCCGTTGGTCGTCGAGATCTTCGTGCCCGCTGACCAGCCGGTCAGGTTGATGTTGAGGTTGCGGAAGCCGCTGCGCTGCACGTTCAGAAACACGCCCAGCTCGGTGCCGGCCTCGAGCTGCTCCAACTCGGCCGCCACATACATGTGACCAAAGTAGACGGGCATGATGGCCGCCTGCAGCAGCTCGCGGAAGGCCATGATGCCGTGCAGACAGGCATCCAGCGTGCCCGGGTGCACCACCAGCGGGTCGTGGTAGTGGGCCGGCATGACCGCTGCCACGTCGGGCACCGTCACCGTGCCGGCCACGCGCCTGGAGTCGTCTTTGGCCACGCGGCCGACCCTCGCACGCGTCAAATTGGCAAATGTCGGCCCGTATTCCAGCCCGATGGCCGTGCAGTGCGCGTACAGACCGGCGAGATCGACATCTTCCGTGCACATCGCCTCCGTCTCGTCCCGTGCTGCTGTGTCTAGCCGTGCCCTCTCGCGCCGCACGGCATCCATGTCCGTGACCGGGGCGTCGTGCTCGTCCGTCTCGGTGGCTGCCGACTCACCCCGTGCTTCGCCCTCCCACCGCACGGCAATTTGGCCGCGGCAGTGCTCCGACCAGCTGTCGACCACGGGCGTGCCCATTGCGTTACTCGTGCTGTAGGAGCTGCTGCTGCACGAGTAGACGAAGAATTCATACCACACTGCCGAGTTGTCCTGGGCGTTCTCGCTAACCGGCCGCAGGCTGATGTGTGCTTCTGCCTCGCCCGTGTCGTCCGGCACGATCAGGGCCTGTCCCAACGCCACGTCGCGAAGCTCGAACCCGGCCATGGTACGGCCGTCTGCCGCGCCGGCTGCTGTCTGCCGTGCCGCCTCGATGGCCATGCTCAGATACCCTGCAGCAGGGTAGACGACCAATCCTTGGACACGGTGGTCCCGCACCCACGGCGCCTCAGCCGTGCGAATCCACTGCCGCCACCGACGCTCCAGAGGGTGCCCAAAGCGCACAGGCGCGCCGAGTAGGTCGTGGCGTCCGTGTTCGCGCATGCGGTAGCGCCAGCTCTCACGCGCCTCTCCCCAGTACGCCGTTGCGTGATTCCAGGCGTAGGTCGGCAGATCTGTCAGCAGCCGCGGCGTCGTTTCCGTTCTTGTTGATGCCCACCCGGCCGGCGACGTCTGCGCATCCCGGTTGACGGCGGCCAGGTCGATGGCAACGCCGCGGCTAAAGAGCGCTGCTGCGAGCGCCTGCGAAGTTTCTGTCGCGTCCTGGCCACGCCGCAGTACGCCGAGCACGCCGACCTTTGCGCCTAGCCCGCTGTCGGCTTGCAGGATCTGACGGATCGGGCCTGCCAGAGCAGAGTGCGGGCCAACCTCGACAAGCACGTCCACGGCGGGGGCGCGGCCGTCGGCGCTGTCTTTGCACAGCGCTGTGAGTGCCTCCGTGAAGCGCACAGGGTTGACCAGATTGTCGACCCAGTAGTCGAGCGTGAGCGCGCCCGGCGCGAGCTTGCCACCGGTGACGGACGAGAACATGGCCGCAGGCGGCTCTCCGTCGGCGCCGGCAATCTGCGGCCCGTCAAAAGCCTCGACGACGGTGCGATTGGCCAGCAGGAGACGGCGGTAGTCCTCGGCGGCCGCATTCATCCGGTGCGAGTGGTAGGCAAAGGCAACGACGAGCTTGCGGTGGCGGATGCCGCGTTCCTTGCACACGTCGGCGAGCTCGTCGATGGCGGCGTCATCGCCCGAGACGGTGAAGCTCAGCGGGCTGTTGTAGCAGGCAATGACGGCACGGCCGCCTCGCTGCAGGTTGTCGAGCAGGGCGAGCGTCTCGGTCTCGGAGCAGGCCAGCGCAATCATACCGCCGCGGCAAGCCTGGGCCGCCTCAGAGTCGAGAGGGACGCGGAAATAGGCGGCGGCAACGGCCGCCTCGTGGCTCAGCAGGCCGGCGGCATATGCTGCACCGATCTCGCCGCTCGAATGGCCGACCACTGCGGCCGGCCGCGCGCCCCAGGCTCGCAGCATGTCGACCAGGGCCACCTGCACGATCGTGCACAGCGGCTGGCTGACAGCTGGCTCGTTGATCTTGCTCGTCGCGGCGTCTCTCTGCAGCAGCTCCTCCTCGAGCGACCAGTCTGCCTGCACCGTCGATGATGCCAAAACCTCGGCACTGCGGTCCAGCGACGCCCGGAATGCCGCGCTCGTCTGCGCCAACTCTCGGCCCATCGCCCACCACTGCGCGCCCTGGCCTGTGAATACCCAGCCGGCACGCACCTTGCGGCCTGCTGTCGTCTGCTGAAACCGAGCTGCCGCCAGCTCTGTCCGCAATTCGGCCGCCGACCTTGCCACGACGGCTGTCTTCCACGACAATCCTGACCGGCGGGCCGCCAGCGTGAACGCCAAGTCCTCGAGGAGTTGCGGTACAGCCGCCTTGTCGCCATTTTCGGCCGCATCAATGTAGGCTGACAGCTGAGCTGCTGCTGTTTTTCCACTCGCCTCCTCACCGGCTGTCAGGCCAAACAGCCGGGGCACCGCAAGCCGAGTCTCCTCGGCTACCGAAGTCGATGGCGTAAGGACGACAAAGTCTGTGCCTGGCGCGTCGTTCCCTGATGCCGGTGCGGTTTGAGGCGTTCTCGGCTCTTCGATCTGTGTCGATGGCTTTGATGTTTCCGCCTCTGTAGCGGCAATCGTGGCTGCTATCTGCAATGTCTCTGCGGAGACCGCCGTTTCCGGCTTGGTCTCTGTGGCTCCTTCCGATGGAAGCGGAACTTCTTCCGTCTGCATCGTTCCTTCCACCTCTGGCACCACCGGCGTGACCTTGTCCATCTCCTTCAAAGTCGGACTTGAAGGGGGAGACGACGCCGACGACGTTGCACTAACCGCATCAGATGCACAAGTCACTGCGCTGACGGCACTACCGAGCGAGTCACTGTGGCCATGACGGAAGGCGGTTAGGCTGCCAGCCATGCCGCGGGCGGCAAGATAATCATGCGCGTTTTCGAGAATAATGTGCGCGTTGGTTCCTCCATAACCAAAGCCGTTGACAGAGGCACGCAGAACAGAAAGGCCGTCAAGACGCCACGGACGCAGGCTGGTGGGCACCTCAAGGTGCCAGTCTGCGAGTGGGATCTTGGTGTTGGGCGAGCGAAAGCCGGCGTTGGGCAGGATGGCCTCGCGCTCGAGCATGAGAATCGTTTTGACAAGAGCAGCAGCACCGGCAGCACCCTCGAGGTGGCCGATGTTGGTCTTGAGACAGCCGACAACGAGAGGCGGCCGACCGGCGGCGGCACGGGCGACACCAAATGTCTCGTGAAGGGCCCGGGCCTCGATCGGGTCGCCGGCCTGCGTGCCAGTCCCGTGGGCCTCGAGGTAGGACGTGTCGGCGGGATCAAGGCCGGCCTGGGCATAGACGCGGCGGATCAGTGCAGCCTGGGCCGTGCCACTGGGGAATGTGATGCCCGGCGTGCGGCCGTCCTGGTTGATGGCCGAGTGTCTTACAATGGCGCGGACGGCATCACCCTCGCCCAGAGCCTGGTCCAGACGCTTCAGCACGATCACGGCAACTCCCTCACCGCGACCGTACCCGTTGGCACGGCTGTCATACGTGTAGGAACGGCCGTCGGGCGAGAGGAAACCCATGGTGCTCATCGATCCGAGGGAGTCCTGGCACAGCAGGCAGTTGACCCCGGCCACGATGGCCGCGCTGCACTCGCCCGCTCGCAGCGCTTGGCACGCCTGGTGCAGAGCCACCAGGCTCGACGAGCACGCCGTGTCCATGGTCACGGACGGGCCGTGCAGATTAAAAAAGTACGACACGCGGTTGGCCAGCATCGCCTGGCCCGAACCGGTGGCATGATAGAGGGGCAGCGCGTCGGGGTCGCGCAGCGTGATCTTGGCCCAGTCGAAGCAGAACGATCCGACAAACACACCCGTGTCCGAGCCCGACACTTGGTCGAGCGGCATCCCAGCTAGCTTGTCAATGGGCAGTGTTCCAAGGAAAAGTGCGGCGGAGACGCATGCACGGCTGGGGACTCCATGACGGGACGAAGGGGGGACGTACCACTTTCAAGGGCCTCGTAAGTGGCCTCGAGTAGCAGCCGCTGCTGCGGATCGAGGGACTGGAGGTCAGCAGTGTTCCCGGGCAGACAGGTCAGGAGAGTGGACACGTACGGCAGCTTCGGCCTTGGTCATGCCAAAGAAAGGAGCGTCAAACCGGGCCATGTCTTCCTGAAGGAAGAAGCCGCCCTTGACATTGGTCTGTGGGACGAGGTCAGACATGGCAGGAAGAAGAGCCGCTGAGATGAACGAACTGCACCGTTTCTAGCCTGGTCGGGGTGGAAGAATGCCTTTGGGTTGAAGCGTGTCGATGGCAGCTCCGTCCAGGCATCCTCTCCCTCGGAGCACATCTCCCAGAGCTTCAATGGATCGGTGGCCTTTCCTGGGAAACGGCCGCCGAGGCCGACAACGGCGATGGGTGAAATGGCACTGGCCATGTTGTGCGGACAGTATTATAGAGCCAGAATTACTGGTAGGATATATGAGTGAAGCTTGCAGGTGGCAGGTATAAATTATGGGTAGATATTAAAGAGGATTGTGGGAGGACGAATCAGGACGGGGAGAGATCCAACGAGAAGAGGGGGGCAAGATAAAAATTCAAACAGACCGAGAACTCAGTTGAAAAATCAGACTGAGGGGGAAGTGAGAAGGACGTGACATTCAACAGACCGCGGGGACGGGGATATAAAGCAGCGAGCCAGACAGCTAGGACGGTCATCTCTCCTCGCGCTGACGGAGGCCTGAACCTCAGGTGAGAGATATATCATAAATTAGGGTTGCCCGGCCGAGCCAGCCAGCACCCCGGTGAGGACCTAGACCTCGGCCGTGGTATGTATGAGACTGTGTGGTTGAAATACGGAAATATGGAGCCGTCATGGGACACGTGTGAAACCACGACAGGACGACGAGCGCCTGCGTATGCCTCTGCGCCATGGGCCATGCCGGCCGACGACCATACGAGTAGGCCGGCAGCTCTGACGATAAGAACTGTGTCGAGGACCCGCCCGGCTGGCTTGCTAGAACGCCGTAGGGTTGCTGGCCCTCATGACGGCCGCCGGCCGGCTGCGGGAAGCCAGCGGGCTAACGATGGCGCTATGCTGCAGTGCTGCACGGCGACAGAGACGGGCTCTTGTCGATGCGGCCGTTTTGCTCGGCCGTTTCGTTCTGGCTCGATTGGGCCGGGCCATTTCCCTTTTGGCCATGCTATCAGCTTTCTCGTTCCGCTCGGTTTCTCGGTTTCTCGGTTTCGCAGCTCCTCATTTCCTCATATCCTCTTTGCTCCAGTTTTACCATTTTGCTATTTTGCATTTTGCATTTTGCGTTTTGTCATTTTGCCATTTTGCCATGGACATATCCACTCGGGACAGCTGGGGAGTCCAGGATCTCTACCGGCAAACGGTAGTCGGGACGGGGTGCCCAGGCGTGCCTGGCTGTTGGTGGCTTCCCGTCCCGCCGTCTCTGCGCCCCTCCTCTCGTCGTACTCGCCAAAGCTCGAGCTGTCAAATCCCACCCTATGCCAAAACGGGCAGAGCCAAGAGAATTTCATTCCCACAGCCGTGGTTTTCTGACAGATTGTTCTTCATTCGACAAACCGGCCAGCAGCCCACCGAAGGAGTCGCCGCAAAAGACACTTGCCAAAAAAGTCTCACCTCTTGACAAGCAGCTTTCTTCGCCTCCGCCTTGCATCCCGCTATTATCTCACCAGCCAGAACAGAAGTCAATATCCATCCACCGTTTTTGACAGGGCGTAATAAGCATTCGCAGTCGGATATTGAACCCCACCGAACCCCGTCTCCATCTGTAGTGGATTGCGACCACCGCAATCATAGCGGCTGGGCGACTTTTAAAAAAAACGGATTATTTTTGTCGCCTTACCCACCAGAGATGCAACCACATCTGTTCGCGCTATGACAATGTCGTCGCTCAAGGCGTGCTAGCTGCAGAACGGAAGGCATCGCCGTGCTGAATATGCATTATGCGGCCGCCCGGCAGCAGTTGCTGGCGGAACCAGACGGGCAAGTATTCTTCAACAGCCAACCTTGTCTACAAACGGTCCCTGTTTCTACGCTGCTTTCTCAACCGTCGCGGCCGCGGCCGCCAGTGACAAGATGTCGGCCGGTGGCTTGCGGCTGTCCAATGGCACGGCAGCTTCGCCCCTCCTCTCTGCTCGTCGGACCCCTCGAAGCTCCATATGACAACTCACCCGTGCATGTCTGGGGCCATGCAGAGATTCGGCAGGCGAGCAAAACAGGAAATACGCTTTGGCCGTACTCGTAGTCAATAGAACGGCCGGTTGACAAGTGACAAGGTGTCGCCCACCGCAGCGGTCGTATCGCCCAATTCGACCGTCCAGGGCTGCCTGTCTCCGAGGCACCGAGGTCCCCTCGTACGATCGCACGTCGTCGTCCGTGGCACCAAGGCCGCATTGCGCCGCGTGCATCAACAGTGTTTCTCGTGTCCGCTGCAGGCCCTACGAGTACACTACCGGCACAGAAGCCGTCGGCCCGGCTGTCCTCCAGACACACCTTTACGAGTAGTCTCTTTGAAAAACGGTTCCTCCTATTAATCTCCTGCTGCGCGCTCACCGAAAACAGGACGGCAAGTCATCTCGCTTCCGTCCCTGCCGCCAGCCCTCTGCCATCCGTGGTTCGCGGATCCTGCCCGCACCTAGGGTTAGACGACACGGCTCCTTCCCAGTGGCCGGTCCGTCTCCTCCGCTCAGCTGCAGGCCGCCTGCCCTAAACGAGTTAACCCTAATACTCTGCGTTATTCCACCTGTCCAATTCTCGCTGCATCCAACAGAAATCATCCATTTGCGCCTGCCATGTTCAGTCCCCCACGCAGTCGCATAGGACTACTCGTACTCGTACATGATAGACAGCACCAACGCTACGACTATACTAGACTGCCAACTGGCCTGGGCCACGCCTACTGGTCAAGTGGCGTTACTGGCCGCCGGGTCGATGAGCCACTGTAATCGTCGCCGTCTCGTGTCCGGGTCTATTCGTATTCAATCCTACTTGGGTAGCTGTCGGAAGGGCCGGACAGAGGGAAGAGGCCGTCGAGGCGGTGAGGACGCGGCGTCACATGCTCTTCCACACTGAATTTCTCTCGGTAACTGCCTTTCTCACCTGTCAGACTGACCGACGGACTAGGGCAAACGCTCGTCTATGGGATCGAGCTAAGGTGTAGCGGGGGGGCCTAGAAATCGTTACGACTAGAACCAAGGGAAATATGCGGTGAGACACATGAACGACGATAGACTATCGGTTCTAGGATGGGGGAGAAGGACGATAGAACACCAGAAGATGCTATGGGATATAATCACGGGAATACAGCCAGAGGATGCATGCTGGCCCGTTTACCACCCACAAGTGAGGGCAACCGTTCACGGCCCCGCCCCACAGGCCGGGAAGGGCCGGTGGGCCCTCCCATCGGCCGGGGAAAAAATGCCAAATTTTGCCGACCGAAAGACCTCATAAAAATCCGGGGACGAACCAGGTGGCGCCTGTTTCATCGCGCCAGAATATCGATGGGGGCCAACAACTGTCGATCGCGGATACCCACATCGTTGCTCAACTGAGACAGTACACAAGACGACAAGCTGCAAAAAACATCTTCCTCGAAGGACAGGTCACGTGCTGACACCTCTATCCAAGCTATAGGGAACGACATTTGGATTCAGCCATGTGTGTAGATCGATTAGGGATTCGGTATGACCAGCCTGTTGGGTGCATTGGAAAGGGTAGGAGGCTGTCGAGTATGACAGGCGCCTGTGCTACAACGGTCCTTGGTGTAGACCCCGAAATAGTACCTGAACTGCAACAAAGAGCCAGCATCACGCCTGCCACAATGCCAACGGCCGGCCGGCTGTCTCGTCCCAGGCCGCTGTGCAGACTTCAGCCTCGGCGCAGCGTAGGTGTGCGCTTTGAGCAGCGCCCTGGCGAGTGCTGCCATAATACATTGGTGTGGCGAAAGAATACAGTCGACTTTGACATTCATCTGCAGCCCATTGAATTGATCCTCATCGTAAATGCAGTGAGCTTGGCGGGATCGACATGGTGACTTTCTGGCGTCGGTGAGTGGCCTTGAGAGCGGCTGCCGCTGACCGTTGAAACGGACCAGGAGCAACTCACGGAAGAATGTGCCAACGTGGAAGGCAATCGCTCTGCGCAAATTTGATGAAACGTTTCTCTTAGCAGATAGGCCAAGTCATGCAGGCAGCCACTGTACTCGACTGACCAGCCACACTATCCGTGCAGGAGTTGTACGAGGCCAAGCTTATAGGATTGGTGGCGGCGCCAGAGGGGGGCGGGTACGGGCTACGTTTAGAGTTGCGCCAAAGCGCTGCTGCCGGTCGACCGCGACGGTGCCGGGTCGCGACGACGATATCTACAAGGACGATCACCTGCAGCCGCGGATGAAGATGCAGCCGGGACGGAAGGGCGAGCCGTACCAAGATGTGAAGAAGGTGGATGGGAGGATACGAGGAGGGGGGCAGAAGAGGATGAGAGGAGCAGAGGGAGAAAAGTAGTAAGAAGGCAAGGAGGAGAGGGAGACAAGAAGAGAGGGGACAAGAGGAGGGGAAGATGAAGGGAGAGAAGAGGAGGAGAGAGGATGACGATGACGGACGGATCGATCGTCTCATGCCGCTGTGATTTCAACAGATGATAGTAACAAAGTTGAGAGACACCCAGCTGTCTACCTACTTGCTCTCCTCCTTCTCCCCCAGGCTGACCTCCTCAAACTCTAGCTTCGCCCGACTGGCACGTGGGGGCAGTGGTGGTGGTGGGCCACGGGCCGTGGGCGGGGGAGTCGCGGCGGCGGCGTCCTCGCTCCATGGATTCCCATTGGTGGCGGCGTTGGCGACGTACGGCGGCGGCTCGACAACGTCCTCATAGACGCTCTTTTCGGTGTCGGCCGTGTGGGTGGTGTCGGCACTGGGCCGGCGGTCTTCCTTGCCATCTGCGACCTCGAGCACGGCCGGCAGCGACGACGGCAGGGGCGGTGACGACGGCGGCGGCGGCGATGGCGGCAGCGGTGGTGACGGCAGGGCCGTGACCAGCACCGGATCCGTCTGGGCCTCGGAGTCGATGTAGCTGTAGCTCCAGCGGGAGCGGCTGCCGACGCTGCGACGGTGGAAGCGGCTGTAGACGGGGCTGGTGGGGCTGGGGTTGAACTCGAACTGCTGGCTGGAGGGGCGGGAGCGGGTGATGGCGTCGCGGACCTCGAGGCCCTCGCGTTCGAGGGCGAGCACGCCGTAGGGGTCGGGGTCCTCGGGGTCGGGGATGCCAAAGGAGGTGTTGGGGGCGTCGACGCGGACGTCTCCGGGGGCGGGCTGGCCCTCGAGCTCGTCCATGAGGTCAGAGTCGACGTCGCTGCTGCCCTCGGCGGCCTTGAGCGTCTCCATGAGCATGCGGATGGACGGCGGCGGGTGGCGCACCTTGCCGCCGAGGATGTCGTCGACGCTGACGGCTTCGCAGTAGAAGCGGGCGTTCTCGTCGCTGCGGGCAATGACAATGGTGCCGTCGACCTGGACGCCGGCATAGAAGCCGCGCGACTTGAGGTACGTGAAGATGGGCCGGTTGGCCTGCTTCCACTTGCCGTCGTGCTCGAGCACGCCGCCGGCGCCCACGGGCCCGGCCACGGCGCTGACCTCGCCGCCGACGGTGGCGCGGATCTTGGTAAACGCCTCGAGGGCGCGGCGGTTGTTGATCACGAGCACGCAGTCGTAAATGTCCACGCCGACCAAGAAGCCGAGCCCGGCCGTGTGCAGCAGAATGCCCGAGGGCGGCGACCACGAGCCGTCGGGCAGCCGGGCCACCAGCACGCCCGAGCCACCGGCGCCCGAGATCCAGAGACCGGTGCGCATCGTGGTGAAAATCGCCAGGCCGACGGCATTCTCGATGACGCGCTGCGGGATCTTGACGAGCACGCGCTGCTTCTGCTTGGGGCCGGCCGGCCCGGCCGTCCCGGGGCCCGTCTCGTCCTCGGTGTAGAAACCGTCCTCTGTCCATCAGCCTCCGCGCTGTTGACGCTCGACCAGCCATGCCGCGCCATCTGTGCGCCCTCTCGCCACTCACTGCAAAATGACCGCAGAATGCGCGCCGCCTTGTCGCTCTCCTTGTCCAGCGTCGTCGGCCAGAACGCCTCGCTGCCGATCCGGTTCGTCAGCCGGTTCACCGGCGCGCCCAGCTTGTCGGCCCAGCCCCAGACCTTGTCGAAGCCTTTCTTGCCGTGGACATAGCCCTTTTTGCCCGTCGTCTTGGTCTCCTCCCACGTCGGCAGCTTGGCCGCCACCTTTTGCATGTTGGCCGACAGTGCAGAGGTCATGGCGGAGGCGGGATCACAAATATTATAAAAATATAATTTCAATCTGTCCCAATAAGCAATGCAGAAAAATCACCATCTCGTCGCATCCCGCGCCCTGAAGTGAAGGCGGGGGGGGGGAAAGAAGCCGTTTAAAGCATTAAAGCATACAGCCCAATCGCTCACCCGGTTCTTCCGAACCACCGCCCGCCACTTGCGCCTTCCGCCACATCCATGTGACTAAGGCCACCAAGCCCCGGGACGCGCATGCCTGCCTCAGCAGCGATAGGCACGCCCATCGCGCCTGCCATGTGCAAACCATGTGCCCATGTTGCTTCGCGCAATCCTGATTGGACCGTTTCTCGTCTGCCTGCGTGTCTGCCACTCCATCTACAAGTACCTGTCAGCGAGCGGCGTCGTCACGCTTTGGCCGTTGCCTACGTCACGTGATCGCCCCTCGCCGGCCCGTGCACGCCTGGCAAGCTCTGGCCGCAACGGTCGCCATAGCTCGTTTGTCCTGGTCTTTGGTCTTTGTCCAGCCTCCCATCCGCAGCACCACCACCACCACCGGGCCCCCGATCCGCCTCCTTTCCATCTCGCCCGGCCGCCATCCGATGCGCCGGTGATTGACTGCCAGCCTCCATTGCGCTCTTTGCCGCTGTCTCTCCCGCCTTTTCCGACCCCCAGTCTTCCGCCCCTGAGTCGCCTCCGCCGATCGCCGGCCGGACTACGGGCACCACCATGGCCGCCCCCATCGCGCCCGAAGACCAGGCCCGGCTGCTGGAGGATGCCCTCATTGCCGTGCGCCAGCAGACGGTGCTCATGCGCAAGTGTCTGGACACGCCCGGCAAGCTGATGGACGCCCTTAAATGCTGGTGAGTCGCCGTCCTCTTTATGTTTTGTTTCTATCGCTTTATTCTGCTCTCCCCCCCCCCCCCGGTCCCCGCTGACCTGCCCTCGAGCTCAACCCTCATCTCGGAGCTGCGCACAAGCAGCCTCGGCCCCAAGCAGTACTATGAGCTGTACATGTCCGTCTTCGACGCGCTGCGTTACCTCTCTGTTCACCTGCGCGAAAACCACCCCGTCAACCACCTGGCCGACCTCTACGAGCTCGTCCAGTACGCCGGCAACATTGTCCCGCGTCTCTACCTGATGATCACCGTCGGCACCGCCTACATGGGCATCGAGGGCGCCCCCGTCAAGGAGCTGATGAAGGACATGATGGACATGAGCCGCGGCGTGCAGCACCCAATACGCGGCCTCTTTCTGCGCTACTACCTCTCCGGCCAGGCGCGCGACTGTCTGCCCACCGGCGACGGCGATGGCCCCGAGGGCAACCTGCAGGACTCCATCAGCTTCATCCTCACCAACTTTGTCGAGATGAACAAGCTCTGGGTCCGTCTCCAGCACCAGGGACACTCCCGCGAGCGCGAGCAGCGCACCCAGGAGCGCAAGGAGCTGCAGCTTCTCGTTGGCAACAACATTGTCCGCCTCAGCCAGCTCGTCGACCTCGACACATACAAGAACACCATCCTGGCCCCGCTGCTCGAGCAGGTCGTCCAGTGCCGCGATGTCCTGGCCCAGGAATACCTGCTCGAGGTCATCACCCAGGTCTTCCCCGACGAGTTCCACCTGCACACGCTCGACCAGTTCCTCGCCGCCGTCTCCAAGCTGAACCCGCACGTCAACGTCAAGGCCATTGTCGTCGGCCTGATGGACCGTCTGTCCAACTACGCCGAGCGCGAGGCCCAGAGCCGGCCGAGCGAGAACCGCGCCCAGATGGAAGAGGACGCGCTGGCGGCGCTGTTGGAAAAGACGACGCTGAACGCGCCGGCTGCGGCCGCGACACCGGCCGCTCGCCCCGTCGCCGCGACTGGCTCGACCGCGGCTCTTTTTGGCGACGATGACCCGGAGGATGGGGCCCAAGGTAGCAATGCGCTCGGCGGCGACGGTGACCACGAGTCCACGGCCGAGACGTTTGGCGTGGCTCCGTCCGTGGCCGACACGGAGGCCACCGCGGTCAACGGCGCCGACGAGGCACCTCATACGACCGACACCGACGCCCCGACTTCCCCGACTTCCCCGACGGCCCCGGCCTCCCCGAGCACCTTGGCCGGCGAGGCTGCTGACACCACCGAGGCTGCCGAGACCATTGCAACAAACGTGCACTTGTACGAGGTCTTTTTCGGCCAGGTCAAGGCCCTCGTGTACGCGCAGCACCTGCCGATCCAGGACACCATCGCGCTGCTGGGGTCGCTGACGAACCTGGCTCTGAACATCTACCCGGATCGGCTCGACTATGTCGATCAGATCCTGGCGTTCGCCACGGTCAAGGTCGGCGAGAACGCCAACAGCCCAGACCTGCACAGCACCGCTGCACAGCAGAGCTTGCTGGCCCTGCTGGAGACGCCCATCAAGCACTATGTTTCCATCTTCACGGCCTTGGCACTGCCGACATATGTGCCGCTGCTCCAGGCACAGACGTACGCGACGCGACGGGCCGTGGCCGGCGAGGTGGCGCGCAGCCTGCTCAAGAACCAGACGCGCATCGCCACGGTGTCGCAGCTGGAGAACGTGCTCGACGTGCTGCGTGTGCTGATTGCCGAGGGCGCCCAGGCACCGGCCGGCTATCCGGGCGGCGCGGCGGGTGCAGGCGCGGCAGCAGCGGCAGGTGGACGCGGCGGGCGTCCCTTTGAGACGGACGAGACGCTGGAGGAGCAGGGCTGGCTGGCGCGGCTGGTGCATCTTATCAGCGCGGACACGAACGACACGCAGTTCACGCTGCTGCAGGTGCTGCGCAAGGCCTATGCAGACGGCAACGAGCGGATCCGGATCACGACGCCGCCGCTGGTGACGGCCGGGCTGCGGCTGGCGCGGCGCTTCAAGGCGCGTGAGCACTACGAGGACAACTGGTCGACGCAGTCCACGGCGCTGTACAAGTTCTTGCACTCGGCCGTGTCGGCACTGTACGCGCGGCTCAACAGCGGCGGCGGTGCGGAGCTGGCGCTGCGGCTGTTCTGCGTGTGCGGGCAGACGGCCGACATGACGGGCTTTGAGGAGGTGGCGTACGAGTTCTTCGCGCAGGCCTTTACGGTGTACGAGGAGGCCGTGTCGGACTCCAAGGCGCAGTTCCAGGCGGTGGCCATGATTGCGAGCACGCTGCACCAGACGCGGAACTTTGGACGCGAGAACTACGACACGCTCATTACAAAGTGCGCGCAGCACGCGAGCAAGCTGCTGCGCAAGCCGGACCAGTGCCGGGCGGTCTACCTGGCGAGCCACCTCTGGTGGGCGACGCCGATTGTGGCCAACGGCGAGACGGAGGAGACTGAGCTCTACCGCGACGGCAAGCGCGTGCTTGAGTGCCTGCAGCGCGCCCTGCGCGTGGCCGACTCGTGCATGGAGACGGCGACGTCGATCGAGCTGTTTATCGAGATTCTCGACCGCTATGTGTACTATTTCGACCAGCAGAACGAAGCGGTAAGTGCGCCGAGATGCAGCGTGTTGGCCGTGTACTAACCGACAGGTCACGACGAAATACCTTAATGGGCTCATTGAGCTGATCCACTCGAACCTGGCCGGCAACCAGCAGGACTTGCCGTCGATCGAGGCGAGCAGAAAGCACTTTACGCACACGTTGGAGCTGATCCGCAGTAAGGAGTACGAGGGCATTGTGCTGACGCCCAAGTGAGGGAGGGCGAAAACGGCATCGATTGTATTTTTTGGCGGTGCAGTGTGTCGGTAGAAATAATCAGGAGCAAGATGACCAGTGTAAACAAGGAAACGAGGAAAAAAGTACGACGTACAACGTAAAATTGGCGTCCTGGTGTCTTGGTGTCTGATGGAGGCAAAAAGCAATGGAGGAGATGCCAAAAATATCGATCCAGGCAGGGATCGAACCTGCAATCTCTTGGTTCGTAGCCAAGCGCCTTGCCATTTGGCCACTGGACCCATGTGTCAGAATTACGGCCAGAAGAGGCTATCAAGAGAATGCAGGGCATGGGCGCGTCTCATTAACAAGAAATAGTACAAAGTGCCGCCGCTTGATCATACAGGTGAAATTTTGACATTCCGAGTCTCTACTATGGCGGATATACAGTAAGAAAACAAACAGCCCAGCAGCCGGTGCGCAACAAAGGAAAGAAACAGAAAACGCCGGGCAATGCAAACGAAGAGGCCCCGCGCTCACTCGATGAGATGGGCGGCGGCGGCGACGAGAAGTTCGGAGATGCGGGCAACGGTGCGGTTGGCCAAGTCCCAATCGCCGACGTTGACGGAGTCGAGCACGGCAGGAAAGATGTCTCCGCGGTAACTGTCCCAGAGATGGGGGCCGTAGAGAACGTGGCGAAATTGGGTTCGATTGGGAATCTGTTTCGTCAGCATGGGGAAGATAGGAAAAGACGGAAAAGAAAGAAAAGAAAAGGAAGAAAAAACGCACCCCTCCTTCGTGGGACAGGTCGATCATGTCAGACTCAAACAGGCCCATGCGGCTGTTGTACTCCTCGCGCTGTCGGCCGACGCCGGCGGGCTCCCAGCCGCCCGCCGAGAGCACCTGGGTCTCCCACTCGAGCTGCCAGTGGTCGAACTCGCCGACGGTGGTGACGACGTGGTCGGCGGCGGCCTGGAGCGGCGAGAGGTCGACGCGGGCGAGGTCGGCGGGGGCGGCGGGACGGGCGTGGAGCCACTCGGTCAGCTCATTGACCCACAGCTGCATGGCGCGGGCATAGGCGGCGAGGTCGAGCGGCAGGACGGGCCGGTCGGCGAGCTCGACCAGCAGCAGGCCGACGAGCTCGGTGAGGGCGGCGTGGTAGGCGAAGCCGGGGTCGGCGACGCCGTCGAGCCAGGCAAAGGTCTCGTAGGCGGTGTAGAGGGGCGCGGCACTGTCGGCGTCGTCGCTGGACGCGAACTTGAGGTCGAGCGAGCTCGTGCCGGCCAGCGCCTGGAAGGCGGCGTAGTCGGAGGCGGCGCCGGGCGGCTCGAGGTGGCTGCCGCGGCGCATCCAGGTATCAAAGAGGGAGGCGTTGGCGGCGGGGTCGCTGACGCGCTTCATGCCGGCGACGAGGGCCTTTGAGAAGACGGGCGAGCCGGCGACGCGCAGCTCGTTGCCGGCAACGGCGCCGTCCAGGTTGACATAGGCCAGGGCGTCGGCGCGCAGCGAGTCGAGATGGCGCTCGACGTACTCGGTGGAGCCGATCAGGTTGTAGGCGGCGCCGTCCCACGAGCAGAACTCAATGGTGCGCAGCGGCCGCCAGCCGCGCTGCACGAGGTCGCCGAGGATGCGGGCGACCTCGAGCATCACGGCGGTGCCCGAGGCGGCATCGGACGCGCCCGTGGTCCAGGCGTCGCGGTGGGCGCCGAGAATGACCTTTTTGGCGCTCTGCTCGATGCCGACAATGCGGCCGTACACGTTCCAGATGGGCTGGTCGCGGGCCTCGTCCTGCTCGTTGCGGAGGCGCACCGTCGGCGACGAGGAGGCGTTGCCCGTCCACCAGGCGGTGTCTCCCCACCCCTCGGGCACGGCCACGCCCTGGCCCTGCAGCTTCTGGATCAACACCTCCGCGTCCCGCCACGCCAGCGGCAGGCTCGGGATCTTGACGAGGCCGCTGCTGGCCGAGGGCGACTTGCGCGGCAGGCCCTTTTTGCTCTCCCAGCCGGGCGTCAGCACGTCGCCGAGGGTCCAGCCGCGCAGGCCGACGGAGCCGCGCCGCACGCTGTCGGCCGGGATGGACGAGCCGCCGCCCGGCTCGGTGAACAGGAGGCAGCCGGCCGCTCCGGCGAGCTCGGCCGCCTTGACTTTCACGCCGGCGTCGGTCGGCCGGCCATGGTGGCGCGCCAGCACAATGGCGCCGCGGGTGTCGATGCCGAGGGCGTGCAGATGGGCAAAGTCGGCGGGTGTGCCGTGGTTGGCGTAGACGAGCGGCCCGCGCACGTCGCCGGCCTTGCTGAGACCGTGGAAAGCAAAGGGCACATGGCCGGCCGTGGTGCCGGCGTCGGCGGTGTCGTCCTCCTCGAGCTTGGCCGACCAGGTGGCGGCGCCGTCGGCACCGAGAAGCTCGACGGCCCGGCCGTCTGCGCGCGGGTAGTTGAGGTAGACGTAGTACTCGTCGACCGTCACGGCCTCGAGGCCGTATTCGTCCAGCAGGTTCTTGACGTCGACGGCCTGCGCAAAGTCGCCCTCGGTGCCGGCCAGATGGGCGTAGCCGGTCAGGTGGCGGACGGTGTCGCGCAGGTGGCCGGCGCTCACGCGTGACTGCACGGCAATGCGCACGGTCTCGGGGTCAAACGACTGCGTGCCCAGACGCCGCGTGACAGACGACAACACGTCGCTGACAAAGAGCAGGTACACCACGCCGAGCACCACGGCCAGCGCCAGCAGCCGCCCAAACACGACAAACGACGCCGTCGAGTTGTCGGCTATCGAGCCCGCCGGCCAGCACCGCCACCGGCGCGACGTCGGGGCCACCAGGCTGCCGCTCTCCATGTCTTCTGTCTCGGCCGCGGCCACCCGCGAAAAGCCTCCCCGGCTCAGACGCACCGACGGCCACCGCCACCGCCACCGCCACCGCGGCAGCGAGAACCCCATGGCCTTGCCGAAGAATGTCGACGCCCTGCGTCCCTCCGTCGTCGCCAGCGGATCCTCCAGCTCGAGCGCCTGCATCTCGCGTCGCACGTGGGCCATCTCGCCGCCCGCCTCCGAGTCTGACGAACTACTCCACGTGCTCTCTCCGTCTTCATCGTCCGTCTCCACCGTCGTGGCAAGATACGGCGATCTTGTCGCTGCCGCCGCCCCTGACCCGTTACCCGTCGACACCGTCCGTCTGTGGCCGTGGCCGTGCGGCTGGCTTCGTCCCAGCAGCGATCGGCCCTCGTGCTCTGTCGCGCTGTACGCCTCGCCCATCGGCGACACGGGCGTCGTCATGCCCGCCGGCGCCTGCAATGCGCCGCCGACCGCCTGGTCGTACGTCGGAATGGGTGGGTCGTAGCCGTCGCGGGCCATGATGAAACCCGATGGAAACAATACAAGGAGAATAGAAAGAGGAAGAGGACACAAGAGACGGTCCGGTCACCAGTCGAAAACGTCGACAACGTCCAGGAAGAATCGGTCACCTGCGGCTGATAAAGAGTGACGAAAACAGGCCGCTGCCCATCGTTGCCGTGGTGCGGGCGAGTTGTGACGATGGATGCGTGAGGATGGCCATTCAACGAGTCTCCGTCGCAGCTTCAGGGGTGCACCGCCACGCAATCAGGTCATGTGATGTTCGTCACGTGACCACTGCCGCGTCCTCTTGTCGCGCCGACTCGAGCTTGTCGCGTCCAAAGACGAGTTTCTACATTTCCTCCACGGGAAGGAGCTGGCTGGTACCTGTGCTGCACAGCCTCTCTCCAAGGCAATCGCCCTCGAACCGTCACCGCTCGTACTACGCGTACGAGTACACAATGGTCTGGACTGTGCGCCGATGAGCGAATGGCCAATGCCTACGAACATCATAGCCTACGTATCTGATAGAGTATTCAGGGGATGTAGAGCAAGAGTTCAATTCCATTTTCTAGCAGAGATCAGTGAAAACACTCCAGAACTCGCTGCACGGGACAGATTCCTGTTTTCCATGCAGATATTCGGGATTTGGATGGTGCGACCTGACACGTCAGTCAGCAAATAGGGTGGACCGGAGATGCGGTGGGTCGATCTTGCGCATAGGCCATTTCCCCCAAACAACTGCCTCACAATATCCAATCCCGTCTCCCCAACAGCATCACCTCGGAGTCCCTCGACAATCCCTCGAGAACCCCTCGAGAACCCCTCGAGAACCCCAAACAGCCTCTGAATCCTAAAAGTTCATTCTCGAACCCCCAGCTGCCCAAACTGGCCATAATGACCGTCCGCGACATCGCCACTGGCCTCGCCTACCGTGCCAATGCTGCGGCCACTTGGGCACTCGGTGCCCCGCGCCGGGCCCAGCTCGATCGCTGGTTTGCGGACAAGTACCAAAACCAGCCGCTCCTCTTCGGCCTCGCCGTGACGTGGCTCGCCTTTGCCGCCGTGCCGACCGCTGTCTTTGCCGGTTACGTCGTCTTTTGGGCGCTGCTCGCCTTTGGCATCTTCTGGGCCACCCTGCTCTTCTGGACGGGCCTCGGCCTGCTACTGTTTGTGCCCGCCCTCCTTCTCGCGACCGGACTGGCGGTGCTGGTGTTTGGCTGGGCGGCTGTGTCGGTGCTCGTCACGCTGCGCGTGGCCTCCATATTAGGCGTGCCGCTGCCGTTCGTGTCAAATGGTGCGTCTCCTGGTGTCGTGCCGGCCAAGGTGTTGGTCAAGACGGAGAGCGTCCCGTCTACGCCGAATGCTTAGGCTTCTCTAGAGTAGACACGTCCCCCCTTTCGGACACGAGATAAAGGTCCGCGCATATATAAGCCACAACGGCAGGACTGGGGTTATGGCGTTTCATGGCGTCACATTGTTAAGCACACGGCACTTTTATTGAAAACGGTGTTCATTTTTGTGCGACAAGAGAGACATATGATAGCAGCCACCACCAGTTACATGCGACAACATAGGCGATGTTCCGCGTCTACGTCCCGTACGAGTCCAGGTCGCCGTCCTTGGCCATGCGGACGGCCTCCTTGACGCTGGCGTCCAAATCCTCAACAGGCAGGTGCAGTACAGTGTTGGCCAGCTGTTCGACGGTGCGGCTATCGGTCCCGGGAAAGAATATGCGTGTGTACATGACCATGGCAAAGGCGTCCATGCCCGTCAAGGGCGTGGTGCCGTCGAGGCCGACGCCGCCGCCGGACCCCAATACCTTGAGGGCGTTGGCGTGGCGAGCCTGCGCCGGCTCGTGCGTAACGGTCCAGTCGGCCTCCGTAGTGCCGGTGACGCGCTGGAGCGACGCCCACGTGTCGCGCTGGCTGACGTGGAAGGACGACACGTATACTGGCCTGTCCCGGCCGGTGTAGTCGGACAGGGTCGGGCGCGTGTCGTTGGCATCCTCCGGCAGCACGGGCAGGTCGAGCAGGGCGCCGACGGCCCTGCCGCACTGGGCCCAGGTGCTGGTGAAAATGGGCGTGTTGCCGTCGTCAAAGAGGACGACGGAGCGCTTCTGCAAGTCGAAACCGTAACGCTCAGGTCCGCCGGCGAGGCTGTACTCGTACCAGAAGCCGCAGGCGAGGACGACGGGGGTGAGGCCATTGCTGTGTATGTCGGCAAAGGTGGCGCGGAATACGGCCCCGAAACCCATACCGTCCAAAACGGCGTCGTCGTTGGGGTTGGGTCCGTACAAGTTGGGCATCACGTAGCGAACGCCAGCGGCCGCTGCAGCCTTGAACAGCTTGGACGACGTGTCGGGCGGCGCACGGATGCTCAGAGTGATGATCAAAAAGTCGTGGCCGCGAATGGCCGCCACGAGCGAGTCGGGGTCGTCGTAGTCAATCGTGGCAATGGCCACGCCCTCTGGCAGAGTGTGCTTGCTGTCAGCGCGGGTCAGGGCAGTGACCGAGTGACGGCCAGTCTTGAGGAGCTCGTGGGTAAAGCGGCTGCCCATAGTACCACCAGCCTAACGTGTTAGAGAGGACCCGGCGGTTGAGAGGGCATATGAGAGAGACAGCTTACCCCCACAATGGCAACTTTTTCGATACGGTTCTTGAAGCCGGCTGGCTGATCCTTGGCATATTGGACAGACATTTTGATAATGAAAGAGAAGACTTGTGGCAGTAACGGTGTTCTTGTGGGGTGTTGTCTGGTGGAAGACAGAAGCAGACGAATGTATTAGTCGACGGCTAATTTAAGGGAGCATGGGAGGACTGAATGTCTGGATACTGCATTTGAACCCTATGTCCAGCTACTTATATATACACGAACTGTCCAGCCGATGTAAGATCGGAGGGGCCATTGCTGCGCCCGGTCATCATTGCATCTGGCCAGCCAGTCGGCGAGGCTGTGACGACATCTTATATCCGCGGCTCACCCAATTAGGCAATAATTGAGCTCCGAGATCTCCGCCACCCGGACTTTATCAAGGTTCCGTTGGTATTATCGACCGACCATCACGCCGATGGTTTGTAACCCAGAATGGATTTATCAGCAGATCGGCGAGGGGCCACGCCGAGATTCCGTTGCTGTGATGGCCAACGATGTGGGATGCTGGCACATGGTCGGGGCCAGAATGGGGTAATATGCGGATTTTAGGCGAGAGGGCTAGGAGCGTGTGCGGAGATGCCATAACGACGTGTTGCGGAGTACTGTGCTATCATTCCGGGGGCGGAGTGCTCTGTATCAACGTTCTGTAAAATTTACTATCTAAAGAAAAAAAGAAAGCCAACGTCTGAAGCTTTAGGTAGCCCATAAGGGAACAAGATGGATGTGCTTTTGGTGTGCCCTCTACAGCGCTGGACAGTGCTGACAGCAAAAACAACGAGTCCATCCGACACGTCTCGGTTCATCGCAGAAGCAAAAAGTTAAGCTGATCCAGGCAGGGATCGAACCTGCAATCTCTTGGTTCGTAGCCAAGCGCCTTGCCATTTGGCCACTGGACCTTGCTGTTAGCGTCTGCTAAGCAAGTATTTGACTGTGCTACAGTGGATGTCTCCACGGTACCTTTCAGTCTCGGTAGGCCTTGCTCCGGCGCTCGTCCGAATCCTTCTACTGAAGAGCATTCAAAGCTTCTTCAGAGCCTGTCAGATCGATAGGGACTCTATGGAATTTCGCTTTGTTCCGCGCCCCCCCTGGTATGAGAAGCTGGAAACGTGCTTCTGCCGAAAGCGTATCAGCGTATCTCACGTGCTAAAATGTCTGACGTATTGGTGCTTCCTAGGGGAATATCCGTCACCTCTTCATCTATGGCGAATCCGTAATATCCCTCTGCTTACTGATATGAGAACCGTGATATCACCGGCAAGTCGGTACAGGATGACAGACAGGGACCGTGCATTCCAACGGCCGTCTAAAAGGAAGCTACAGCCGTTCGCTCCGGGTCGTTACAACAAGAGCAAGTGGGTCCTCCGACAGATACACTAAAATGGCGTTTGATTACATTTCCCGCCTCCGAACCGGTTCCCGATGGAGTTCTCCCGACAGTCGCTCCCTCCGCCACAGCGGCCCGGATAGCAGCGAAACGACGACAGGCCTGCCGTTACTCCGTCTGCGATCCGGTGCCATGTTCTCTCTCTTCAAGCGATCGGCGACCGCCGCAACGGGCGAGGTCGACCCTCTTTTGGCGGCCGATGCCTTCAATGGCGACGACGAGGCGCAGCCAGTCGAGCAGGTGCTGCTCGGCGACGACGATACCGGTCCGGCCGTGACGATAGCGGAGGCGCGGGACCTGCATCGGGGCCTCGAGCAGCGACACCTATCGATGCTGGGGATCGCAGGTGCCATCGGCACGGGACTGTTTCTGGGATTGGGTGCGTCGGTGCAGCGCGGCGGGCCAGCCGGCGCGCTGCTAGGATACCTCGCCGTCGGCATGGGCGTGTGCGCGGTGCAGTTTGCGCTGGGCGAGGTGGCGGCGCTGCTACCGGTGACGGGGTCCTTTGTGCGGCACGCTGAAGTCCTCGTGGACCCGGCGCTGGGCTTTGCCGTCGGTTGGAACATTGTCTACGGCAGCCTGCTGTCGGTGCCGACCGAGATTACGGCCATCTGCGTCCTCTTTGACTTTTGGTGGCCGGACGTGAACGCGACGGTGTGGATCGTGGGCGCTATTGTGCTCACGACGGCACTCGGGTGCGCTCGCATCCGCGTCTTTGGCGAGGTGGAGTTTGTGTGCGCGCTGCTCAAGATCGCCCTCGTGGTCGGCCTCGTCCTGCTCGGCCTGACTGTCGATATCGGGGGCATTCCGGGCACGCCCCGGATCGGGTTCCGGTACTGGCGTGACCCGGGCCCGTTTGTCGAGTACATCGTCACCGGCAACTGGGGCCGTTTCCTCGGCATCTGGAGCGTTCTCACCACGGCCGTCTTTTCTTTTGCGGGCGTCGAGTCGCTCGCCATGGCTGCCGCCGAGACACGCCATCCCCAACGCGCCATCCCGCGCGCCTGCCAGCGCGTCTTCGCCCGCATCCTCCTCTTCTACGGACTTGCCGTGTTCGTCGTGGGCCTGCTCGTCGCCAGCAATGACCCCCGTCTCCGCAACCAAACCGGCAACGCCGCCCAGAGCCCCTTTGTCATCGCCGCCGCCGCCGTCGGCCTGCCCGCGGTGCCCTCGATCGTCAACGCCGTTGTCATCACGTCCGCCTGGTCCTCGGCCAACCAGGCCCTGCTCGCAGGTTCACGTGTTCTCTACGGCCTCGCCCTGAAGCACCAGGCCCCCGCCCTGTTCCGTCGCACTGCTGCCGGCGTGCCATATGCCTGTGTGGCCCTTTATTCGGCCTTTATGCTGCTCAGTTTCATGTCGCTCTCCGAGAGCGCCCTCGACGTCTTCTTCTGGCTCGTCGACCTCACCGCCGCTGGCGTGCTGGTCAGCTGGATCACCATCCTGATCAACCATATCCGTCTGCGGCTGGCCCTGCGTCGCCAGGGCATCCCCGCAAGCCGCCTGCCATGGTCCAACTCATGGACCTGTAAGAACCCCCCCCCCCCCCCCTCCTTTTTCCCCTTCACAGCTTTTCAGACCTACTGGTGCTAACAATCTAGTGTACTCGTCTTCCGTGGCCCTCTTCTTCTTTGTTATCGTCCTGCTCACTAGCGGATTTGCTGTCTTCACCAAGGGCAACTGGGACACTGCTTCATTTGTGTCTGCTTACCTCGATGTCCCCATCGTCCTGTCAGCGTATGCGGCCTGGAAGCTTCTGAAGAGGACCAGCATCGTGCCACTAGATGCGATCCCACTAGTGGAAGCTCTGGACTTGGCCGACCAATACCCAGATGAGCCACCGACTAAGTCGAGAGGGATCGTCCGTCTCGTGAGCTGGCTGTGGGATTGACGAGCATATTTAGCGTACATCGGCCGAGTTTACAACCGTTACAGACGATTGACGATCCTTTAGTGCGGCCACACGTATCGGATGTCTGGCACCATGATCTAATGCTTTCGGAGGTCACACGGGCTTTCTGATGTGCAAATAAAACTTTCAATTTTGTGCAAACGCTATTGGAAGGGTATCTCGCTGCTGCATGTGTCTCTCCCAGCCTGAGACAGCCATAAGCCGGAAGTCCGTCGACAGAACGCCTCGCGTAGAACAAACATCAAAGCAGGCCCCGCGTCTCGCGGGGTCAAGTCGTAGGATCCATCATTGTGCGTAAAAATTGTCGTCCGTCATCCCGCGCCAGTCGGCAGGGCATCCAGGTGAAGCAGTCTGGGAGCTTGCAGATTCGTAGTCCTTCTTCGCTAGCTGACGCTCGTTGGCCGCTCACAGGCACTTTTTGCACTGGACGTGGGAACAGTTGGTGCAGGTGGTGCTGATGACAAAAACACCACCGCAGAGGTGGCAGTGGACGGCGTAGGCGCCGATGATGGCAGGCATATGAATCGAGGTAGTCTGGCCGGCCATTGTGTGGGTGACTTGGTGTTTGAGTTGTTGGTGCGGAGCGGTTAAGTCTGCAAGGTGAAGAGAAGAAGAAGGAGAAAGGGAAGAGAGAGAAGAGAGGGAAAGAAGAAGAAAAAGGCGAAAGAGAGTGACCAGGCAGACAATATATACAGCAGAAAGACAGCAGAAAAACAGCGCAAGAAAGACCGGCGGGTGGCAAGACTGGCGGTTTCTCCTGTACTCTTACTGCTCGGCCACGCATTTTCATTGGACATTTTCATTTCTAATATTTTTCGCGCCGGTCGCGCTACACTGCTGGGAACTAACCCCCGCGTATACGGAGTAAGCGGCCAGTTCACCCCGAGCAAGGCGACCTTGGAAGCTGCGTGGACGAATCACGTACGATAGATAGCACAGCTCCGCGTGGGGCAAAGCGGATCGCCCAACAAGTGCTCAGAAGCTTGTGTCGGGGAAAGCAAGCTCCCCCACTTGGGGGGAGTGGGATGTTGAATCGTGAGATGTGTCGAGCCAGAAGGGGGAATTTGTGCAGAGACCAAGCGGGGCAGGCGCGACACAAGACAACCAACAGGAAGTCGCCCTCGTGCCGGCGCCATTTTCCCCGCATCCAGCCGCTCGCCAGACCAATCGGCCGCCGTCCAGCCATCTTGGCTCGGTTTGGTTGACTGGTTGTAATTCGTCATGGGCTCTCTGTGCATCCGGCTATTGGTGATGGAGGGTGGTGTGGCGGCACGACACAAAGGATTCGCCCAGCCGTTGGAAACGGGCTAATACCACGTCGTATTAGTACACACCCAAGGGATGGCAAGCCCGGGCTGAGCCACTACTGGCGCTCGTGCATACACTTGGCCCCACCTCTCATAGCGGCGCAGTGCACGCTGTAATTGGCCGGGCTTTCCACAAGGCACTTTCTGCATTCGGCCGGCTTATCCTTGCGGCAACAACTGTAATATGCTCCTTCTATATATACTGCCTTGCGGTTTGCGTCTGGGCAGGATGTGCTTTGAGCCGCAATTTGAGCCGCACTTCGAGCCAGACGTTCAGTTTTTATTGTGACACACGAGCCATGGTAGGGTCCTTCTTCCTGCCATTATTCTCCATGTACTGACTCCTGCAGTCCCGCAGACACCACCAAGATCACCTCGCGAACCTCGCCACGCAATCGTTTGATGATGACGACTCAACAGGATGGTCGGTAGATACGCCGTCGACTGAGAGTGGTAGATCAGTCACAGGACTCCCCGAGACACCGCATGCCGAAGCAGTGCTGTCCATCCGATTGAAACAGAGCTCCACACAACCGTTAGTGGCCGTGCACCCACTGCCCGCCCATAACGGCGTGTTGATACACGTGCAGCCTCCGAGTCGACCGGATGCGACTGGCCCCGGACAGGGTGGCCATGTTCCGGCCAACCTTGTTCTCGTCATCGACGTGTCCGGCAGCATGGATGAGGAGGCGCCGGCGCCGAAGGACGAGAACCATCCGGAGGAGAGCGACGGGCTGACGGTGCTGGATCTGGTCAAGCACGCGGCACGCACCATCATCGAGACGCTGGACGAACACGACTGCCTCGGCATTGTCACGTTTTCTGAGGAAGCGAAAGTCTTGCTGCGGCTGACGCCCATGACGGATGCCAACAAGGCCAAGGCCCGCGGCATTATCACGGAACTGTCGCCCATCTCAGTGACGAACCTCTGGCAGGGTCTTACGATGGGAATCGGTCTTTTTTCAAAGGCGGTCGATGCAGGCCGCGTGCCGGCCATAATGCTGCTAACGGACGGTATCCCAAACCACATGTACGTCCGAGAACAAGGGAGAAATGGACAGTCTTTGTCTGACCCCATGAAACTGCAGGGAACCAAAACAAGGCTACATCCCCAAGTTGCGCCTGTACGGCACATTGCCGGCGCCCATCCACACCTTTGGCTTCGGCTATCGTCTGCGCTCTGGCCTGCTCAAGTCGATTTCCGAATACTCCGGCGGCAACTATGCCTTTATTCCCGACGCAGGCATGCTGGGAACCGTCTTCATTCACGCCGTGGCCAACATTCAGTCGACGTTTGCCGTGAACGCGACTCTGCGTCTCAACTATCCATCCCATATTCAGTTCGAACAGACGATTGGTGCAGTGGCGGGCGCGGCTGCCGAGCCTAGCGAAAGCACAGGTATGACGATCCGACTCGGTAGCATGCAGTAC
Source organism: Leptographium radiaticola (assembly GCA_019925535.1). Lineage (NCBI taxonomy): Eukaryota > Fungi > Ascomycota > Sordariomycetes > Ophiostomatales > Ophiostomataceae > Leptographium > Leptographium radiaticola. The sequence continues at coordinate 216,261 of JADHKK010000026.1, forward strand.
GGTCAGTCGCGTGACGTGTTTCTGCGGAACACCGCGACGGCGGAGCTGGCAGTTCCTGCCCCAGAGTCTTCGATTCTACAGGTTGACCTAGCCTACGACCAAATGAGGAATGGCAAACACTTCGAGGGACACTCTGAGTTTCCTCTGGGCCATCTTGCCAACGCCGATTCAGATGAGGGTCATGGTCTGTCGGACACTGAAGCGGCCTTTCACGTGGCCCGATCCGATTTTTGCGCCTCTATTTCATACTTGTTTCCTCTGACAGACGAAGAAGAGCACAAGGTGGTCACGAAAAATGACCCCCGGGTGGCAGAAGTACAGGCGAAATGGAACGAATGGGTGAAAGTCGCCACAGCACAAGGGCCCGTTGCAGGTGCAGCATATGCGGCGCTGATGAAAGACGTGGGTGGCCAGGCCCTCCTGGCCATTGGCAATGCGAATAATTTCAACAAATGGGGCCAGCACTATTTGCCCAGCTTGCAGGCGGCGCACACGTCACAGCAGTGCAACTCGTTCAAGGACCCGGGACCACTGCTGTACGGCTCGTCAAGCGAGCTGTTCGTGCAGTGCCGGGATGCTCTAGACATGGCGTTTGACAACTTGCCGGCGCCGAAGCCGAGTGGATACAATTCCAGCAAGATACCGATCAGCATGTGCAAGTACCGCAACGCCCGAGGAGCGTGTTTCGCCAGCTTCTGTCGCGTGATGCTGGCGGACCGGAGAGTGGTGCGGGTGAACCGCCTGCGACGGGGCGCGCGGGTGCTGACGCCTCTGGGCGCACGCACGGTGGTGGCGGTGCTGAAGACGGCGGTGCGCGGGGCGCCGATGGTGTGGGTGGGCAGGTTGCTGATCACGCCGTGGCATCCGATTTCGCATAACGCCGCGGACTGGGTGTTCCCGTGCGCGGATGAGGCGGCAGGCACACAGCCAGAAACGCGGTATACGGGGTCGATCTACTCGGTGCTGCTGCAACCAGATGACAATTCAGATGCGCACGCTCTGTGCATCGAGGGCTCATGGGTGGTCACATTGGGCCACGGGCTGACTGAAAAACAAGATGGTGTCGAGGATGTGCGGGTCCACAGCGTGTTCGGCGACTACGCGGGCGTTTGCGCGGGACTGGCGGCACTGGAAGTGCATGAGGACGGCCTGGTGCTGAACCGACCAGCGGCAATGGGGACGACGGGGACATGGGAGGGCCCAAAAGCGGTGATCACAGTGTGAGGGGTTGACTGGTTTCGGTAGAGGATGCAAAGGATAAAATATCAAAGATTAATTTGAATTACTCTAATATATTCCTGCCCTTTGGGCAAATCTTTCATTGTTCAGCGTGTTCTTTGATCTGGGATTTGTGGTCGGACTACATCGCCATGTTGCAGACAAAGGGCAGAAGGTGACAAGGACAGAAGGTGACAATGGCCTTGGTGAAAGAGAAGTTATGAACAGAATGACGAAATCACAAAGACGGATAAAGACGGCAGCTATGGCTAATCAAGTGGAAGCTGAGGACTTCTGTGCCCGACTCGTATAAAACGGGCTGGTGCGGACGTGGATATTGCGTAGGCGCGAAAGTTTATACGGGGGTTGAGTCTTGGGTTTTGAGGCACGATAACAACAAAATGGAGGATGACAGTTCCACGGACAGACAGCGGCGGCAGGTACCGTCGTCTCACAGACACCGAGATGGTGACGCTGACAACCTACAGAGAGATAAGTCGAATACCGGCAGCGGAACAACACGGCCAATGAGGACGACGGCATCGACGGCTACTACGAAGTCCATGTCCTGGCCTGGCCTGGTGCCGGAGTACGCCATGGACGCGGCCCGACGGCTCACGGACGAAATGCAAAGTGGCAAACGCCGGCAGGTGCCACGGTACATGGCGATGCTGCGCGACCGACGATACGCCTGGGGCGAACGAAGGAGCAGTGACAACGCCACCGCCCCCGTGTTGTACCAAGGCCGGGTCGCCGACCTACTGGAAGACTGTGCCAAGTATCTCGCTTACCTGCAGTGGGCGGCCGGCTACTGCTTGACACCAATGGACCCGCCACCGGGGCTCTTCAGCCAGATCCAGGAGTGGTTCGACATTCCGAAGGCGCAAATGTGGCGGGTCTGGGGGGTGCATGCGCGACAGCCAGAGGGCGAGCCGAAGCTATTGAACTGTCGTGAAGACGTGCACGAACTGCTGCAGGACTTTTCCGACGGCACGACAATGGGCGGGGCGGACGGCTGGGTGGTGTACTTGGTGGTGGACGTGTCAGAAGAGCGGCCGCAGCTGCTCCCGATGACGGTTGTGGAGGCGGAGCCGACCAAGGAGACGAGACGAGAGATGAGAGACGAGATCCAAAAACAGACGAGAGAGGCGGGAAGCTCGAGAAAGTCGGCGGCGCAGCCAAAGAACCAGAAAGCAGGCTCCGGGGAAGGAGCACCTCGACGGAGTGTAGGCAGCGCGGAAGGAGCGAAGCAGTCGAGTCGCGCCACCAACAATCTACGAGTGCCACGAAGGGAGAATGAGGCAAAGACAAGCGACAAGACCACCACGGAGCCCTTAATCCCCCAGGACGAGCTGAATGACCCGGCGACAAAGCTGCACGGGCTGCTGCGGCAAATGGACCTGAGCGGCGGCGGTGACGACCACGGCAACAGTGTGGACAGCATCGAGGCTCTGCTGCCTCTGTCCGAACCACCAACAGACAGCCAATGGGCCAAGTGCTGTCGACTGCTGCTCCTGGACCCGGCGGAACACGCAGTGTGGGAGGCGCGGTCGGTCCGGATCCCGGGGTCGGCGATACGGGTGGCGCCACGGCAGTACTGGGTGGCCTTTTGTATGCTGACATGGGGGGCACGACACGGGCTGAACGGCGGACTGTTGGCGGACGCGGCGGGCAGCGGCAAGACACACACAGTGTTGGTGTTTTGTCTGCTGCGGGCGTTGCTGTTCCACAGCGAGGCAGCGGTGAAGCAGAGCCGGGCCGGTGGACCAGGGGCCGACCGGCACGGAGAGAGCCGAGATGGCAGCTGCATCTGCGGAAACATGCACGGCATTGAGTGTTTCGCCGGCGCCGGCAGCATCACGCGGCGGCTGCTAGAGGCGGGGGATGGCGGGGCGCTGGCACGAGGGCCAGCACTGATCCAGGCGGGGCCGACGGTGATCGAGGACTGGAAAACGGCGCTGTGCACAGCACGGCTCAGCACGACGTTTTACCACACGGTGCTCTTTCAGACGACCGCGGCCACGACACCACCACAACTGGCGCGTCCGGAAGGGTTGGCGGCGGCGATGGGCTGCTCGGCGACGACGACGGCCGACGCGGGCCAGGCGACGGTCAGGGTCGAGGACTGCAAGTACTCGTTTGGCCCGGGTGACGGCACAGCGGGAGGACGGCGGCCGCTGGAGCGGTACATTTTCCTGACGACCTTTGAGGCCAGCCGGTTCAAGGCCGCCTTCCAGATCCCGGCGGCCGAGGCAGGCAGGCGGCGGCCGATGCCTTCCGACGGGCCGACCGTGTATGGTTGTCCGGTGGGCGTGCACGTTGTGGACGAGTTCCACCGTACGCACGAGGCGTCGTCCAGTGCCGTGCAGCTGGCGCTGGCGCACAAGCACATGCACGCGAGCCGCCCTGGCGCTGGCAGAGGCGCGAGCTTTGCGTTCTGGGCCGTGACGGCGACGCCGCTGCCGAGCGGGCGCTTGACGGACCTGGCCGGCCTGGTGGAAGTGCTGCAGCAGTCGGCATGGCAGAATCCGGGGGATGCACATCACGAGCAGCGCACGGAGGCGCTGGTGACACTGGAGATGCTGCGGCGGCGGGCAGAGAGATCGAAGCAGACAGACGACTGGACGGCCCTGAAGCAACAGGCACAGTCCTTTTTCGGCAGCGGCAGTGCCAGCAAGGGCAGCAAGCCCAGCCTGGTAATCCGGCACACGGACCCACGACCGGCAGTGTTGCCGACAAAGGTGTCGTTTTCGACGCCAACGACATATCGCGGGGCTATGAAAGCTTTGGCAGTGCAGGCGCTGCTGAAGTTTGCAGAGTTGCCGGGCGATAGTGCGGCGGCCACGGCGACGACGGCCGAGGGTGCGCGGGCGCTGGGCGTGCTGCAGGTGGCGTGCACCTTTCCGGGCGTATCGCAGATGCTGGTGGACGAGCGCACCGGCCACAAGGAGGAGCACATGGTGGCGCTGCTTCGGGCGTGCGGAGATCCGGCGGCTGCAGCGCGGCTTCTGCTGCCGCCGCTGGGCAGTGGTGCGGACGCGGACGTGGCGGCGGTGCCGGTGGTGGCGGCCTGTTGGCGTTCTGCGACTCGCGACAGTCCGAAGCTGGCGTTTGTGGAGCGGCTGTTGGCCAGGATGGGCGGGGGCGAGAAGCTGGTTGTGATCACGCCCGGCCTGGTCGAGGCAGTGCTGCTGCTGGCCGCGCTACGGCACCGCCATCCCGAGTGCGGGCCGGCGCTGCTGCACGGCCATCTGTCGGCGGCAGGCAAGGCGGATGTGCTTGCAGCGCTGCGCGCCGAAACGTCGCGCGGCGGATGTCGCGTGCTGGTGGCGCCGTTTGCCATGGGCGGCACGGGCCTCAATCTCCAGGCGGCCAGCTACCAGGTGCTGACAGCACCGCTGCGGCGACGGACAGACGAGGAGCAGTGCTTCCGGCGCACGAACCGGGCGGGGCAGACGAGGCCACTGCAGCACTACCTGCTGTTGACCGAGGATGGGCCGTACGACCGGCTGATGGTGGCGGCACAGGGGGGAAAAGTCGAAGGAGACGCATTTGGCGTGGGGAGACGGTGAGAGGCCGTCGTAGAGTAGTCGTCCCGTCGAGAGGGCGGTGGGTTGAGAGTGAGACAAGGACGCGAGCTGGAGGGGGAACCGAAATGACAAACGAGTGATTTACGAGCAATTCAGTGACGCACGGACCGACGGCCCCTGCCGGCCGGTTGGCAGACGTCAGACCAGCAGATCCTGCGGCCCACTTTCTCCTTGCGCAAGTGCAACCATTCAACGGCAGCGAAACGGCGAGCCGGGGAGGCACAAGGCAGAACCGGAGACAACAGCAGGCTGCACGCAAGCCACCTCCGTCGGGGTTTCTTCCTTTTTTTTTGGTCGTCGCTCGCCTGCCTCTGTCTGTGTCTGTCTGCATTTGCCGGTGCTTGCCGGTGCTTACCGGAGTCTCTCTGATCCTGCGAGCCGTCTGCTGATCTGCTTTTTTTTTTTTTTTGCGCTCCTCTCTCCTCTCTCCCCCTGTCTCGCTGCTCCCTCTTCCACCAATGCACTCCGTCCCGGCTACCCCCCCTCGGTATCGCGGGGCCTGCGTGTGCGGCGGCATCACGTACCAGTTGACGCGCCGGCCGCAGCGCGTAATCAAGTGCCACTGCACTCACTGCCAGGCCGATGGCGGCAGCTTGTTCCAGATTGTGGGTCACCTCCCCCCCCGTGTCTTGCTCGCATGGACTGCCCACTCACCTGCAGATGGCCGAGTACCGCACCGAGGAGGTTGTCGTGCAGGACCCGTGGAGCTACTGGAAGATCTACACGGTGCGCGAGGGCACGGAAAGCGGCCAGCCCAAGGAGAAGCACTTTTGCGGCAACTGCGGCTGCACGCTCTGGACCGTGGCCATGCGCGACCGCGGCGAGCTGCGCATGGTGCGCACCAGTCTGATTGAAAACGGGTGAGCAGAGGGCCGGGAGGGGGCGGGGACACGAGAGAGGCCGTGAGGCGGAGCGGCTGACAAGGACAGACTTTTGCTGTTCCCCCCGACAGAGGTGCAGTTCGGGGAACGTGGACGCGGGCACTCACAATGGGGACAAGGCCATGCGGCGAGTCAGTGCTGACTAAGCACATGATCGACAGACGGCGGCTGACGGGACCTGGCTCATAATGTGCGAGTCCACGTCGAGCGCCGAGTGGGGGGGAGGCTCTTTGCACAGTGCTTTATGGGGGTGTCTCTGATTGTTTTTGCTGCGCAACGGAGTCTTATTCGGGGTTTTGCCAGACTCCTGGTTTATTATGGCAACAGTTATTATGGCAACAGGACTCTTGGGCGACTGGTCGCTCTTGGTCATCACAACAGACAGGAGGGCAGAAAGAAACAAATACCACTACAAGACGCTATGTTTGGCCGGCGGCGTGCTCGTTCTGCTCTCCTTCTTTCTTTTCTGCATCGTCCTCGACCGCATTCTCATCCTCATTCTTGGTCTCATTCTTCTTCACATCGTCCTCGCCACCATCGCCAGCGTCGCCATCATTGTGCCCTTTCGCTTCCCCTGCATCCTTCCCACTCTTATCCTCCACATTCGCATCCTCTTCGGTCGCATGATCCCCACTACCCTCCCCTTCTTCCCAGTTCTGTTCAGCGTCACTGTTGCGGCAGTCGCAGCAGTCGCAGATAGAGCCAGTAGTGTTGCAGCGGTCGCAGGTAGCGTCACTGCTGCAGCGGTCGCAGACAATCATCGCGAGCGCGGCAAAGGTCGAGGAGTGTTCTCTGCAGTGCGGGCCGGTGAGACACACTGCATCGAGCTCCTCGATAAAGTAGCTGCACTTGGAGCAGAGGGTGATTTTCCAGAGGCACATTGTGGCTGTTTGTGGGTTTGCCGTGGGATATACCCGAGAGTATGTATTTTTAGAGAGAGCCAATGCTATATATATACAAACTGCCGCCTGCGCATTCACAGACGCCGTCACAGGCACGACTTGTGACTAGGAAAACTTGGAGCGGGCGCGCAGCGCGGGCCCGTAGCGCATGAAAATGAATGGCACAGGCAGCGCCAGACAGGAGAGGCCACCGATCAGGCTGGCGGCGGGCCCGACGCCCATGTGCAGAAACATGGGGCGGGCAGCGAGCGGGAGACCGCAGGCGAGGAGGGAGCGCAGGATGGTGTTGGCAGAGGTGGCGCTGGCGGCATAGCGGCCGTAGCAGTCGATGAGGTAGTTGAGGGACTGCTGGAAGACAATGTTGAAGCCGGCGGCGATGCAGCCACCGGCAACGGTGGGTGCGGGCCAGGGGATGGAGGCGGGCATGGCGGTCCAGGCAAAGGCGAAGAAGCCGGCGGAGAAGAGGAGGCCGCCGATGATGACGGGGGGCAGGCGGGCCTCGGGGACGGCACGGCCGTGGTTGGCAGCGACGGCGCGCATGTAGCGGGGCTGGCTGGCGAGGTTGATGACGCAGGCGCAGAGGGCGCCGACGAAGAGGCCGAGCGAGGGCAGGGCGCCGTGAAAGGCAGAGTAGCCGCGCAGCTGGGTGAAGACGAGGGGGTAGATCTCGAGGACGAGGAAGAGGAGGCCGTAGACGAGGGAGGCGTAGACGGCGATGCAGGTGACAATGGGCTCGCCAAAGAACATGCGCAGGGGGCGGGCGAGGTGCTTGGACAGGACGGTCTGGGGGGTGAGGGGGTCGCAGTCGAGGGGGGCCCAGGCGCGGGGGTGGCCGGAGGCGCGGAGGCGGGCGGCGCGGCGGGCGAGGAGGACGGGGGCGTAGGTCTCGGGCAGGCAAAAGAGGGCGACGACGGCGACGGCGCCGGCGATCATGGCCTCGAGGTAAAAGGTCCAGCGCCAGCCGAGGCGGGGGTCGGCGACGAGGGCGGCGCCGATGACGGGGGCGAGACAGGGCCCGCCGACGACGCAGAGGGAGTAAAAGGCCATGGCGATGCCGCGCTGGCGGGGCGCAAAGAGGTCGCCGAGCGAGGCGGTCACGTTGCTGACGGGGGCGCTGCCAAAGATGCCGCCGAGCAGGCGCGTGGCCAGCAGCGCGGCCAGCGTCGAGCAGCGCGCCGACGCCGCGCTGAGCACGCCGAGCATGGCCACGGCCGGCAGCATGGACCAGCGGCGGCCAAAGGCCTCGCTCGTCGGCGCCCACACGAGCGGCCCGACGGCGAAGCCGAGCAGGAAGAGCGACATGGCTAGCACCGCCGCCTCCTCGGACACGGCCAGCTCCGCCGCAATCGCCGCCTGCGCCGGCGCCACAATGGAGCTGCCACACGACCCCACAAACGCGAGTGCGCCCAGCAGCAGCGTCAGCCCGGCCTTGGTGGCTACCGGCAGGTTGCGCGGGTCGTCCGGATCGGCCTCGGCGAAGCGCACCTCAAACGCCGGGTCGCACGCCATCGCCTCGGCCTCCGTCTCCATCTCCGTCTCGGTTTCCATTTCCATTTTATTTTCAGTGTCGGCCCCCACCGCCGCACACATGTCCCGCCCCGCCTCGACCGTCGCCGCCTGCTTGCCGGCCTCCCCGCTGATCGGCTGCGCCTTTTCACGATCCATGACAGCGCTGGCAGACGGCCCCCAAACTGCCAAACTGCCCCATTCTACGATTTCTCCGTCGCCGACGCCAAGCCTCTCTTAAATGTACGAACCCATTGGCACGGGCCCCCGCACGTTAGCTCGGAGCCGAGCCCGGTGTCGGCCGGCGCCCGGCGCGCATCCCATGGCCAACGTACTCGCCCGCTTTGTCAGATCTCCGTGATCGCATGTCGCCTATTCGTAAGTCCGAGGCGGCGGACGCCGCTTATCAGGCTGCACGCAAAAGTGGGGGAAGTGGACGCGGCAGTTCGCTCGGTTGTAGGCGGTGAGGCGGCCTGGGGAATAATTCCCAAGGAGAAGCTGACTGATCACGGACATGAATGGCCTTTTGGCCGCAAATGCACAACCACATAAATCCGAACCCAACACCAACACGGCGGCATGATGCAGCTGTCTGTCAGCGCGGCCTCGTGCGTTGGCCCGCGACACCCAAACTGCCCGATTTCATCAAGGGAGGCGGCAGAAAGCCACGTATTGTCGCAGACGCCCATAGCCGAAACTCTTGACGTCCTCTACAGCCGCCAAACCATGGATCTGCCGCCGCGGGGTTTTTTTACTCCGTCTCGTGTCACATCTGTGCTACTTTGTATTATAGTACTCAAGCCCCTCTCATCAATTCAGGTTACACACAATGGTATACGTGACTCGTCGCTCCTCCATAGTTCTTCGCTTACGCACCGCTCGTCTGCGAGCCCGCGGCCTTGTTGCCCATGTCGCCAAGCGCCATGTTGTTCATGTGGTGGCGCATCAGCGTCGCCCGCTGGTGCTTGGCGCCTAGACGGTACAGCAAGAACCCCGCCGCCACCAGCAAAGCAGCTCCGCAGACGGAGCCGACCACGGCGCCAGCAATCGCGCCGTGGGAGATGCCCTTGGACCCGCTCGAAGTGCTAGATGAGCTGCTGCTGCTGCTGCTGGAGCCACTGCTGCTGCTATCGGTGGCTGTCGTCGTCGTTGATGTCGCCGCGCTGGACGACGACGTCGTCGTGGCCGTGCTCGTCGTGTCCTCGTCGCCGGTCGTCGCGTTGAAGCAGTAGTCGTTCTGCGTAAAGTCCGCGTCCAGAATGTAGACCACGTCGGCGCACGCGTAAAACGTCTGGTTGCTTGTCGAGTCGTCCCACACCGCCTGGTAGATCACCTGGAGCGTCGCCACGTCGCCGACCGTCGTGTTGCTGGGCGCGTTTGGCACCGTGATGCACGTGTGGCCTTCGTACAGCTCCTTGATCTCACCGGCCGAGACGAACACTGCAAAGTCACTGTTCGAGAGGGGATCTGTCTGTTAAATGCCAAGCACGCCAGAGAGAACACGGATGGACAACATGCATACTGCTGCTGTATGAAATCGCCAGCTGCACCGAGTAGGCCTCCTCCTGATCGACCAGCCCGACAAAACCACCCGCTGTTTGCTTGTCAGTCATGGTCAGCACACCGCAGTCGGGACACCCACTCAGCGGAAAGTCCGTCCGGTTTCCCGCCTGCGCGACCGACCCGCACGGTGCCGTGTTGTCCAGCGACGCCGAGTAGGCCCGGTCAGGCGGGAATAGAAACGCGGCTGGGCCCATGTCCGAGTCAACGTTCTCGGCCATCACCTGCGCCACCAGGCCGGCCACGAAGACGAGAGGGGAGAGCTGCATCGTGGGAAATCTGCAAAGAGTCTGCACAAAGAGACGACTAGATCGGGCAGAAAGATCGAGACGGAACTCTCTACACAATTTCACCCGCTCTCTTGTGACCCAGCAGTCCTTTATACGGCTTGCGCCTGCATGCATCAGCAACCGGAGTGGGCTGGGCCACACCAAACGCCCACCAGGGCAACGTCTGGCTAGACCGTCCAGAAGCACAGCACCAATGCAACACACCCTCACTCGGCGTCATCTCCACTATGCTAGCGTCATCAAGCTCCACCGACGTGCTTTGACCAGTGCTTGGCGATTCTATCCTCTCTGCGCATGTTCGAGTACAGAGATACGCAGGCTCACTGCAGCACCACCCGCCGCCTCCGCATCCCTAGCGCTCCATGATGAACGTGTTGGTGGACGCCTCGGCCAGCTCGGTTTTGTCTCATTTGTAGTCTCTGGTGGACAACAGTCCCCAATGCCGCAGGCGTCGTCTCAACAACTCGCCTGCCTTAACCTTTTACCAAGACTGCCAGTGCTCACTTCTCATGCTACGTACTCGTAGTGCCGCTGCCCACGGACGCCTCAGAGTGGACTTTGTGGCGGCATAGCACCCCTCATAGAAAAACCGCGCGATAGTTCGCAGCCCACATCGGCTCTGCCGCGTGGGAGATGTGCAGGTTTTGTACGCTATTGGATATCTGATCATCTGATAAGATGAATATTGTGGAAATATTGACAAGGATAGTGGGGTATTACATACCCGCCCTCGTAGAGTTTCGCTGAAGGAGCGGGGACCTGAGTTGGTGCCAAGTGGGGTTCCAGGGTCGCTTTGTACGATGTACCGTTATCCTCGCTACGGCTAGAGTTGCCGTCTCTCCATGTGTCGTGGTGAGAGTTATGAAGATATCTTAGCGCTTACTAGCCATCGGATGCAGATCTATACATGCCCACGGCGAGGTCACAAGTAGACGAAACCAGCGGCATCGAGACAGCCAAAAGCAACTGACCGGAAAAGTAGTTCAGATAGGAGCTGCCGAACACCACAGTACTATTGTAAAACACCGCCGTCATCGGACTGTGCCTATCACTCAACATTTTATCCGTCCTCCGCCGTCTCTTGCCAGTCGAGTCCGTGTGCTTCCTCGTGGCTGCCCCAAGATGAAAAATGGAGAAAATGCAGGTGCAAATGCAAATGCAATGGAACGGAAAATGCAATGGAAATGGAAATAGAAATGCAATGAAAATGCAATGAAAAGAAACCTCGTCTCCCGATTCCTGCACCGCCCCATCGACTTTGCCCACGTCTTCGGTAAGAACGTGGGGGGAGAACACAACTTCGTATGGGAAGGAAGCTATGAGAACAATCTCCGATCTCTCAAGTGCCGACTTCCAAATAGAAATGGGGCGCGCTCGCACTCAACGTCAAGTCCAACAGGCATAAATAATGATTATCCGATTAAGCCGTCGCGCCAGTATGATTAGAAACAATAGAAAAGATTATACATGAAGGGTATAAGGGCGGTCTGGTGCACAACAGAGGTGCGTAAAGGACTCATAAATCACGGCCGAACCACTTGGCTCGCCAGCTCTCTTCCCTTGCCCTAGATGAGGCGCAGACCCGAGTCTGACTGGTGAAATGGGTCGCCAGACGGGTAGTAATCGTTCCAGGCCTTGCAGTTCTGCCTGTAGGCAAATCGGTCCGCGGCCGAGGTTATCCTGGCAAATGTTTTGGGGTCCTCAACAAAGGTCACGCCCAAGCCGCCAGAGACGTGCCATGCAATGTGGCAGTGCATCAGCCAGGCGCCAGGGTTGTCAATCTTGAATGCGATCAGCAGCCAGCCAAGCGGCGGCAGTATGGCGACATCGCGCCGAACCGGGTTGTTGCCGTTGAGTGTGACCGTCGATGCGTCAAACGCGGGCGGCGAATCGACGTCTTCGGATTTGGCCACCACGAGAAAGTCATGTCCCTAATAGATGGGTCAGCAAAAGCAAAGCGCAACCAGAGGTACCGCAGACATACGTGAAGGTGCATCGGGTGCGGAATCCCCGCGTTGGGGTCGTTCTCGATCAGCCAAAAGGCCCACTCGTTGCTGCGCGAGCTCGGTACCTCGACAATGTTGTCGTAGTCCGGGTACTCGGAGCCGGTCAGGAGGTACCCGTCCAGGGGCGAGTTCCAGTCCGTGGCAATGGCGGTGCCGTTGATCTTCCATGTGAATAGGGCCGGCGCCGAAGCGTTCACGGACAGCGTGACCGGCAGTGTGTTGGACGCAGCCTCCTCAAAATCGGCAACGGGCACAGTCCGGCTGACCACGGGCGTGAGGCCCGTGGTGTCCGTGCATTCGGCCACCGTTACGGTCGGGCCAGGGGTGGGCAGGCCGCTCTTCGCGCCCTTGTAGCTGAAGATGGCAGCCGGCTGAGAGTTGGCCGAGGAGCCGCACAGGCCGGAGGACGCGAACGTCGCGTTGAACCAGTAGTTTCCGACTTCCTGATCGGCGGTAATGAGCACATCGTACCGTTGGCCCGGCCCCATGAACACGTAGTCGACCGTCAAGGGCTCAACCGGCACCAAGTCGGCGGCAATGATGGTCAGGTTGTGGCCGACCAGCGAAAGTCCAAAGTGGTTCTCGACCGACGGGTTAATGAGGCGCAGACGGTGTGTCTTGCCGGGCGTCAACGTCACAGTGGCGTAGCTGCCGAGACCGGTGGAAGGGCTGACATTGGTGCCGTTGAACAGGACGTTGCTACCTTGCGGCGGGCCGTGGTCCTTGGCATACTCGACCAAGTCGTCAGCGGAGTCGTAGTAATAGTCGACCACTGGGAAGACGCCCAGGTCCGTGTCGTAGTTGGCCGACGCCGGGCCGTTGATGTAGATGGTTCCCCAGACGCCGTTGCCATACTGTGCCGCAAAGTGCGAGTGGTACCACGTGGTGCCGTACTGCTCAGCCAGGAAGGTGTACGTCTTGGAGCTGCCAGGGGCGATTGGACACTCGGTCACGCCGTTGACGCCGTCCTGCAGGTTGGAGTTGAGCTGGCGGATACCGTGCCAGTGCATCGAAGTACTGTCTGGTCAGCAGGGCTCAGGGGGTGGCGCCGAGGTCAAGACATACCCGTTGGTGACCAGGTCGTTGTGCACAGTGATCTGGACGTAGTCGCCCCAGTTGGCCCAGATTACGGGACCCGGCAGTTGTCCTATCAAGGTTAGACTCCTGTGGCTCGTGTGCGGGCCTATACCGAAACAGGGCTCTTACCGTTGATGACCATGACCTTTTCCTTTACGTAGCCGTCGGGGCCGGTCCAGTTGTTCAGCTCCGAGACGGTGAGGTCGTACTGGGATGGTTAGCAGGGGTACAGATCGGCCTAGTAAGGGGGGGCTGCTCACTCTTCGGGTGACACCCGTGTACGGGACGGTGGTCTCATAGTCGGTGTCGATGGTGAAGCCCGTTTTCCAGCACGCTCTGTTTGTAGCCGAGCCACAGGCGGAGGACTTCTTGCCTGAGCTGCTGCTCGACTTGCTTGAGCTACCGCTCGACTTGCTTGAGCTGCCGCTTGACTTCTTGCTACCGCGAGCCTCAAGAGGAACAGCGAGGGCGGCGGACAGCAGACCGGTCAAGACGGTCAGGGTGGACAAGAAGCGCATGATGGCGGTTGGTGATGTAAGCGAAAGACGGGGATTAACGTAGATTATGGGGAATTAAGGTTGAGACAGGCAACGATAGAATCAGAAGAATTAAGACAAGGCCGGGTGTTTAGGGCCAGGTGAAGAAGCCAACCGTGAGGGTGAGAGAAGGATCACTTGATGAAGAAAAAAAAGATCGTGGAGATGTAGGGGAGGGTAGAATAAGTCTTATATAGACGGGAGAGCGACCCGAGATGCTCGGTCGGCCATGACCACGAGGTCTATTCGTATGCCTCGCATGGGCTGTGGAGAGCATTTCCAGTCTACTGCGGAATTCTCGTGTCCCGGAAATTGCACCAAGCCATTGGGTCGATAGCTTGTCGGCTCGTGGCCAAGAGCCGCTTCGCTTGATGTCAGGAGCTCATGATTGGTTGTCGACCGAGTGGAGAGACGTCAGAAAACGGCAGCAATACTGTCTGTTCAAAAGTACATAGGATCGAGTCAGCCAGAGGTCAGCCCGAGTCGCGACAGTTCCCGGTGTCGGTCGATACTAGCGGCACCGTTGGCCATCCCAGCCGGGACAGAGGACGTTAAGATACAATATTAGGTCAGGGGCGCGGTGATAGTGGGTCATATGGGATGTCTGGATTCGGTCATAGTCAAGCGTTCCTTCCCAAGCACATTCAATGCTCTCGGGAGGCGCCGACATGGGCCCATTTTCGGTCGGGGGAGATAATTTGCGAGGACGGCTGACCCAGCCATGGCGGCACAGCGCAACCTGGCGGGACAGCGGATGTACGTGTGCTGAGGATACAGGGGATACAGAGGCACAGCGGGGAGGGGAAGCTGGGGATTATGGGGACGCTGAAGATGTTGGCAGATGTTGTGCCACCTTTCGTTTGTTTTTCTTGTTTTTTTATTTTGTTCTTTATTTTGTTTTTTTCTGTTACGACGTATATTTGATGGGGGGGAAAGGGGAGGGGGTGCGTGTTAGTGTCGTTTCCAAGGTTTCCATTTTGGGCGAAATAGTTCGCCAAGGTGGCCCAATAATAGTAATAGTTCGACGGCTGCCAAAAGGACAACAGCGTAGCATGCGGCTAGCAGGATCGACCGGCGTTCCCTTTCCATAGGGCATAATTCTCGTCAGCCTGTCAGCAGAAAGACCGTTGGACAATCCGCCAAGACACGGCCCATGTTTGAATACGAAGAATGCGACAGTTTCTATTACAGGGTCGACAGACGGGTAAACCGCGTTATCGCCACGAGAAGCGTGTTGGCTGAGTTTTCGGCGTAGCAATGCAGGAGCGCGGCGTAGTGTGGCGGCCGCATGACCATGCATGTGCATGTGGTCAGCGAGAAAGGATGGAGGAGCCAGATGGTCAGATGTATTAGCTTTGGCGATGGCCGGAGCGGCTATGTGTCTGTGTGTGCGGGTCAATGATGGGATGCAGCGAGAATCTGTAAGTTTAGGTTGAGGTAGGTGTGCTTTTCCGAGGTTGGCGGGTCCGGACGGAACAAGGGGGGGAGGAAGAATCTCTTGGATATGTCTCGAACTCGTATTGCGGTCAAGCGAGCCAGAAGAGGCATTGCGGCCGGACGATTGCGACCGGACGATTGCTACCGGACACGGTCATGGGTGCTGTACGGCGATAGCCTGGCTGCAGGCCATGGAGGGGCTTGCATCAGGGAGCTGTCACGCGTGTTCGCAAGCTCACCGGGCAAAGGCCACGCCGAGTCTGGCCAAGGATCTCAGTCCGACGATCTATCGTATGCACGACTAGCTGCAGGGGTGGTAGTATAGATCCACCGCTTCTGCGCATTCCGAGCAATCACGCGGCCCTTTCAGCGCCTACTCTCATCCGTTCTCATCGTCTCTTATTTTTCCCGTCGTCAGCATCGCAGTCGCCGGACGAAAAGGGGAGGGGGGGGGGAAGAAGGGACTGACGGCGGCTCCGACCGCCCACATCGCTCGCTATGACTATGACGACGACCATTGAAAACGACTATTAGCAACGGCCCCCCTCCCGACCAGGGGCAAGACGCTCAATGAGGTCCAAGCTGAGGGGGTCTGGCGTGCTGTCCGGACATTATCCTGGGGAATCCGTAAGCGGGGAGTCGCTTTTGCTTTTTTTTTTTCCCGCAGCGTCTCCATTTCTATCGCGTCTGCCGTTGCTGTCGGGAGCCTGTCCAGCGCACTCGGCTAACGCCCCACTTTGACAGCGACACTACTATCCTTATGGCTGGAAGGCCGCCACACCGCCGGCACGTAGCAGTGCGATAACCATGCACTTGTGTGTTGTCGTAGGCCGTATGGTGTAAATAGAAAATAGTGGGTCATATCAATGGGGCGCGGCTCACGAAGAGCGTTCTTATTTTAGCGGGCCGAGGTCCAATTGGACCGTTGGGCCAATCACAGCAGTGCCGATTTCCCGATACGAGCAAGCAATGGCCATGCCCTAAGACGCTTTTGGGGCTTCAGCTTGTCAGCGGAGGGGCGGCATTCGTGGCAACTGCCAGGTTTTTGATCTGCGCCATTGTGTCTTATTTTTCGCTAACCCGACGATGCTGGCGAGGTGCCCGGCCACTACTCAGCTAGCTTGTTCACGACTATTGGAACGCTAATCGCTATAAAAAGAAGAGCAAGGCCTGAGGGAAGGATCAGGCTCGCGGGATAAAGGCACTAGCGCTGGGCGTTCTCGTCACGACTTGCACAAATAAAGGGATCCGAGCAGGGACCATTTGCTAGCGCCGTCTTTCGATTGATGCAAGGGCCTTTTGCCTCGCCCAAACTGGCAGGCCTAGCGCTGAACGTCCGTTTCATTTCTGCCACCCTTCAATTTCATAACAGGTACTAGGCGAAAATCTCTAGGTGGCGCTGAACGGCGTGCTCGCCAGGCCGCGCTAGGCCAACTTCAGGTCCAATATACAGAGCCACAGGTCGCGTGGTCCACGTCCGGCGCGCGCGCTCTGCACAGGGCTGCCCTGTCGGTCCCTGCGGCTCAGGGCAAGACAGGCGATGGCCCCGCGGCCGCAGGTACATACATAGCTGGACCAGATGAGGCGGTGACGTTGGTGCGTTACGCGTGCTACTCGTAATGCCCGTACTCGTCATACTTTGGTATTTGTACTCGTACATACCCCGTACCCCGTACGCATACAGTAGTTCTTGGTCAATATTTCCGACTCAAAGTAGAATGGCCGAGTCGCGCTTTGGCCCTGAAAGTACCAGCTGGCACCTCGACTCATTGCTTCGGCTCAAGGGGAGGCACGATGCACGTTGTACTGTCTGAAGGAATCAATAAATGCAGGTCGCAACCTGACGGGCCATCTGCAATGCATCCCGCATGTGATGGCTGCCAGAGCGGCTTCCACGACGTACTCGTATCTGACTGCATACGAATAGTGCGCTCCTAGCTTGGATGTGCCAATGCGATTTGTTCGTTGCGACCGAGGGAGCCGCGCCAAGATTTCGCCAACGCCTTTCGAGTCAACGGATACGAGATATCGAACCGTGGTGCGCTGAAGTCCGGTACGCGCAAACCGAAACGGCCTATGGAAGATCTGGTGATTTGTTCTGTGGGGTAGCAATTGGCTGTCGTGTCTGCATTGTGCACGGGCCGCCGGAGGCACAGCATTACGTCAAAATGACCAACTCTTTATGCCTGGTATTTCAGGACCGAACGTCGGCGGCGGGTAAGGGTTGCAAGTACGTAGCGCAACCCTTAAACAGAGTGTGGCGTTTTTACATCCCAGCCACATGCGCGGGTCTTTTGTCGCCGGTAACACTGTTGGATGTTGCAACACGAGAAATTCGCGACTGCGCTCACGCCCTTGTCCGGAATAGTCTCGCTGTGTTTCAGTCTGGCGTCCAACAGGTACGAGCCCGCAAAGACAGTACATGGCATGGTCGATGTTACCTTTGCACGCCCAGCAGGGGGGTGATTACTAATTGGGTACTTCGACTGCCCATTGTGGTGGCCAGTTCTGTTACAGAAGCCCATTCTCTCCTTTTTGGCTGGACATGATTTTTCCGTCTCCATGACAACAGGCTACGTCTTGGACACCCATGTCCACACCGTAGCCGTGTTATGTGCTGTCGCAAGCTATGTAGACGAACGGACTCCAAGATGAAGTCGGCTGCGATAATACCACAAGTCGCCTCAACGGCAGCGTAGTCCTCCCCCGGCTTGGCTAGTAGAATTTGGTAAAATTGCACAGTCGCTCACTACTTGTATGCTGCGAATTTCAGGAGGCGGAGCAGTGGGTATGGCTCGATGTGGTTGTTTTCAGTGCTGGCGAACCCATTTTCGCAGCCGTTGTCGTAGTCCTATGTGCACCAACACAGACGTAGTAGTCAAAATATAGGTTGGAGCAGTCTATGTAAATATGCTGTCAGCTATTTCTTGTCGCGCAGCAAAAAACAGCTCGTGCCAGAGTCGATCGCCGTCTTCCAAAAATCAAATTGTCTGCGCTGACTCTATATAGACTGGGTGGAATATCAAAAATTGCCTGACGAGGTAAAACCTGTCGCAGCTGGAAACAAAACCGGACTGGCCCATATGTAGATGAAGACGTTGTGGACAAGGGCTTTGTCGACGTGGAGATAGTGACCGTCGAGGTAGTGACCGTGGTGTTGTGGACCGCGGTGGTGACCGTGGTGCTGGCTGGCGTTGTGGACGTGGAGGAAGTCGCTGCGGTCTTAGGCGCCGGATGTGGTATTTGTCGTGGATGTGGCCATGGATGTGGCCTCGGACTCGTTCCTGGTTGAGGCCGTAGACGTGGCGCTGGATGTGGACGTGATCTGACCGTGGGGCGAGTTATGTTGAGGCCGTGTATGCTGTGACGGTATTGGTCGTGTATGTAGATATGCATGTGGCTGCTGACTCGGTCGTGATTGTGGTCGTGGATATGACCATTGATGTGTCCTCGGGCTCTATCATGGTTGTGGCCGTGTATGTTTTAGCGATTGTCGTGAATGAGGACGTAAGTATGGACTTACACTTGGAGGAATTCTTGGACGTGGATGTGACTACGGACGTGGTCTTGGACTTGGATGTAGTCTTGGACATGGATGAGGCCGTACATGTGAACGTGGACTGGGACATGGATATAGACGCAGATGTGACCGTGAAATGACCGTGAAATGACCGTGAAATGGCCGTGAAATGGCCGTATATGTGGCTGTCTTGGCGGCCGTCATGACTGACGAATCCGCCTAGCACACTGTCGGTTTGGCCGGCTGCCAACATCGTCGGGCACGCAACAGTGCGAAGTAGAAACTGCAAGGAGTTCATAGTCACACCCCATTCACTAGCAAATGACGGGCGTGAATCTCCACTGCTGGCAGCCATGGCGAACTCTCGAGTCACAGTACCACGCATATGCAGAGACGAGCAGTAAGAAGCCAAGGAGCAGTCCCGCGACTTTGAATGGTCGGGGGCCCATGATCGATGTTGCTGAATAGAAAATAAGGAAGATGGAGACGATTGCAGTATGAGAAGACCGTTAATGATGGCGACAAGACATTGCCACCATGACCCACGGGGGAGTCGAGGTCTCTCTATACTTAATCAGCGGAGCCAATGTTTTTATTTGCACGACATCTACGCTGCGTTGTCTTCATTGGCCACACCCGTGTTGACTTTGCAACATTTCATTTTGGTAAGGAGAGCATGAGAAGGATGAAGCGACGAAAACTTTTTCGCGGCCCAAAGGCAAATACCGACCGGAAAATGCGTGTCGGTGGCCATGATGCGATTTGCATTATGCTCATGGCGCGAAGGATTCTGTGTGGGGTGAGGTTAATATAGAGTTTCAGGTTATGAGCACGGGGTGAACACAGTACTCTGATTTGCTGGCGATATTTGGCCGGTGATGCTACTGTCCCGCGCCGGTGGGGCTTGGCAGCCTACAAAAAAAGCTTGCCACTTTATTTTGCGGATCATCTGGGACTGTTAACAGCTTGGATCTCCCTCTCCCTCCCCTTTTCTTTTTCTTGTTCACTAGTCCATTTTCTGTACTATTTTTCATCCATTCCGGCCCACCATGGTTGCCCCATCTCTTCTCTCTCTGCTCGGCGCTGTTGCGGCCGCCGTCGCCACAACGTTCCCGACCACGGTGGAAGTCGATCTTGTCTTCCCGCGGAACGACTCATACGCACCCTCAGCCCTCATCCCCGTTGTCTTTGGCGTCCAAAATTCCGCAATCGCCGCTTACATGACACCCACCGTTCAGTTTACCGTCGTGAGTGTCAGCAACGTGAGCGACACGCTCACTCTGGGACAGCTGGATCTCTACAATAGCAGCCAGTCCAGCACTGGCACATTCTATGCCTCTGCCTACATTCACAGCTTGGATGGCAAGGAAGGCCAGTGGGAGCTTTCCTGGACCCTGACCACGTACAGCTGTACGGGAACGGAAGAAACAGGCATGGAGCTCCTCTCTCTCGAGAGCCAGCTCGGGACCGTCCTATTCACCACAAAGGCCGGCGCGCAGGAGCCGGATCTCGGCACCGCTGCCGCCGCCAACGGCACCTGCGACGCAGACGAGGACGAATCGAGCGTCACATTCAACGTGACCGCTGCGCTGTCTGTTCTGGATGTTGCCGAATACGGCCGCACTTCGTGTGCGGTTCTGTCCCGGACACTGCCAACAGCGGACCCCTGCGCCGCCGGCTTGGATGCCACGGCCGCGTCCAGCGTCGCCGCGGCCATCACGTCCAAGGCTTGCGCCAACCAGGTGTCGGGCGTCACTTGCTCGGCCGCCAGCACCATGCCGGTCGGGAGCATCCAGCTGTTGTTGGCGGTGTGGCTGGGGCCGGCTTGTCTGCTTTGGATGGGATGGATTTGAATTACGTTTTTTTTCCGCTGTACATAGAGGTAATAGCTCGTACGATATGGCCTTAGGCGCCGCAGAGTATTTACACTTGGCTGTTAACGAGCGCTGTCATGCGGCGAAGATCGCCATTGTGTCCACAAATCGTCCCCACCACACTCGGCCGAGCACTGAAGCGCCTTACGCCCGGCGCGTACAACGCGATCTAACGTGCAGTGAAGGCTTGATCACGCTAACAGCGCCAACTCTAATGTGTCATTGAAACGTTGTTTTAACCCGCATTTAGCATTTGACCGACTAGTTCCGACTGCAACACTCCTTTAGTCTACATTTTAGAGATTGAAGGCCGGACAGGACACTGGATGCTTCCTGTTTCATCCTCCTTTTCGGCCCCGGGACATTGTGCGTGACAGTGAATATGGGGTAGACGCAAGAAAAAAGGATCGGCACCCGGTCGGTAACATGGCTCTGTACGAGTAAGAACGGAGATGGACGCACGTGGTGGCCGGCTTGGCCCCCTTGCTGCTTTTTCAGGATTCATCGCAAGTGTCTGTCGGTGGAATGCACCCGCCGTCCTGGCTGCCCTGATCCTTACGGTCTCTGCCTGCGTCTTGGCAGTCCAATGGAGGTCCTCAAATCCCATTCTCGTATGCTTCCTCGGTCACATGCGAGGAATCGTCGCTTGACTCGAGAGACATCGCGGCAGTCTCTTGCTCGTAGGATTCATGGCCCCTGTCGGGTCCGTCTCCAGACAAGATTTGTGATCCAAGCTTGGTTCCAAGAGTCAGGCAAGACTCGAGACGGCCCACGTGTTTGTGTTTGCGACTGGAGAGATGGCCTCGTTGACAGATAAATACGGGAGCAAGCGCCGCCCAACATGGCGATATCACAGGCACTGGGTCTCCTCAGGGTCCAAGACAACGCGGGCATCACAGCCTCTCTTTCCCTAACCAGACTGACTTGGTCTTGACGCTCGTTCTCTTCTATCACTACATTCTTTCCGGTTGCCACCCGACACCATGCTGTCGTCTTCCTGGTCCCATCTGCTTCTCGGGGCCCTCGGCTTGGGCCTTGTGTCGCCCGGCGATGCCTCGTCCCAGCGGCAGGCGCTCAGAATGCCCGCTGGCCCGGGCTACCGGGGCAAGGGTGATTCGTGCCCGACGCGCTGCATCACGGCCGGCGCCGCCCATGACAACTGGTCGATGCTCTACAGCCTGGCGCAGACTGCGCAGTGCGACCAGACCATGTTCAACATGTTCAACATTTACGACGACGTCGACGACGAGACCCGCCACCACCGCATCTATTCCTGCACGTCGTATGGCCCCGACTGGACCAACCTGGCCTCTGACACTGCCACCGTGGCCGTCGCCAGCAACGGCACCAACGTGACGTACGAGGTCGGCTGGTGGACGGACGGCTCCTTCCAGCCGGCCGTCGTCAGCACTCTGGCGCGGGAGACCAGCAAGTACTTTACCAACGGACATGGCGTCACCAACCACTCGGCCGTCCTCTTCACGCAGTCCGGCGGCGGCTCGGCCGGCATCTACATTGGCAAGAGCCTGCAGAACGAGGGTGTTGCTGACTTTGCCCTCGGCTACCTGCAAGACAACGTGCAGGCCCTCAAGGTGCACAGCGGCATCATTGCCATGCAGCAGTGCGGCCCCGACGCCGACCATACCTTTGGCTTCATCACGGCCAGCAACGGCAGCTTTGCGCAGATCCAGGACGCCATCCAGACGTGGCACGAGGGCAACTGTGTCTCGTTTTATGCCGACAACAAGGTCAGCGGCCCCAGCTATTACACCACGGCGGCCGGCCGCGTGAGCAATGCCACCAGCACGCTCAACTCCACGGTCTCGCTCAACGGCACGAGCTCGTCCTCGTCCAACTACACGAGCCCGCTGCGCCTCCGGGTGCGTGGCGACTGCACGGCGATCGAGGTTGTGAGCGGCGACTCGTGCGCGGCTTTGGCCACGGAGTGTGGCATCTCGGCCGCCGACTTTACGACGTACAACTCGGACGACGACCTGTGCTCGACGCTGACGCCGGGCCAGCACGTGTGCTGCACGTCGGGGACGCTTCCGGACTACTCGCCGTCGGAAAACGCGAATGGGTCGTGCTCCTCGTACACGATCTCGACGGGCGACACCTGCTCGGGCCTGGCGGCCTCGTACAGCATCACGACGGACGAGATTGAGGACTACAACAGCGACACGTGGGGCTGGGAGGGCTGCGACGACCTGCTGATCGGCACGATCATCTGTCTGAGCTCCGGGACGGCGCCGATGCCGGCGGCTGACGCCGGCGCCGAGTGCGGTCCCACGGTGGTCGGCACAGAGATGCCAACCAACGGCACGGCGCTCTCGGACCTCAACCCCTGTCCGCTTAACGCGTGCTGCGACATCTGGGGCCAGTGCGGCACGACGGCGACCTTTTGCACCAACACGAGCACGGGGGCGCCCGGGACGGCGGCGTCGGGCACCAACGGCTGCATCTCCAACTGCGGCACGGACATTGTGCAGAGCGGCGCGCCAGACACGTACCGCAACATTGCGTACTTTGAGGGCTTCAACTTTGACCGGTCCTGCCTCAACATGGACATTTTGCAGGTGGACACGACCGATCTGACGCACTTGCACTTTTCGTTTGCCACCCTGGACGCGGACAACTACACGGTCAACATTGGCGACACGCTGGCCCAGTACGAGTTTGACAACCTGAAGCGCGTCTCCGGGCCGCTGCGCATTCTGACCTTTGGCGGCTGGACCTTTTCCACCGACCCGAGCACGTACAACATTTTCAGAGAGGGTGTGACGGCCGACAACCGCGAGGCCATGGCCACGAGCATTGCCAATTTCATCAGTGACAATGATTTGGACGGTGTGGACATTGACTGGGAGTACCCTGGAGTAAGTGAGAGAGAGTGGGGAATTGTGAGAGTGAGAATGAGAGTGAGAATGAGAGAGAGAGAGACAGTGAGAGTGAGAGTGAGAGACAGTGAGAGAGAGTGTGTGAGAGAGAGTGAGAATGAGAGAGAGAGAGTGGCAGTGAGAGCAGGTGTGGGAACAAATCAGCTGACCTCTTAGGAACCGGACATTCCCGGCATTCCGGCCGGCAACGACGACGACGGCTCCAACTACCTGGCCTTTTTGGTGGTTCTCAAGGATCTGCTCGGTGACAAGTCGCTGTCGATTGCGGCTCCGGCCTCGTACTGGTATCTCAAGGCCTTTCCCATTGCCGAGATCAGCGAGGTGGTCGACTACATTGTCTTTATGACCTACGATCTCCACGGCCAGGTAAGCCGCATGAGCGGCCAGCACTCCTGTTTCTTGTTTCTCATGCTGATGCACATGTAGTGGGACTACGGCAGCGCGTATTCGCAAGACGGATGTGCCACGGGCAACTGTCTCCGGAGCGATGTTAACCTGACGGAAACATTGACCGCACTGTCCATGGTTTGTGCCCTTTCTGTCTGTCTGATGTCTCCGTCGTATTCACAGCCTGCTAGATCACAAAGGCCGGTGTCCCCTCGAACAAGGTCGTCGTCGGCGTGACCAGCTACGGCCGCTCGTTTGAAATGGCCGACCCCGACTGCAACACGGAGGACTGCTTCTTCACCGGGACGGCCAGCACGTCGAATGCCGAGGTCGGCGTCTGCACCAGCACGGCCGGCTACCTGGCCAATGCGGAGATCAACGAGATTCTGGCCAACATGAGCCGCGTGACGGTCGCGTACATTGACAATGTGAGCGACAGCAACGTGCTGGTCTACGACACCAACCAGTGGGTGGCCTACATGGACGACGCGGTCAAGGACCTGCGCATTGCGCAGTACAAGAGCCTCGGGATGGGCGGCTCGACGCTCTGGGCCACGGACCTGGCCGCGTACGTCGACGCGCCGTCGGAGAGCTCGAGCTGGGCCAAGTTTGTCAGCCTGGCCGAGGTCGGCACGGATCCGTATGCCGAGGGCAACCGCACCGGCAACTGGACGTCGCTCGACTGCAGCGACCCGTCGGTCGAGAACCTCATCTCGCTGACGCCCGAGGAGCGCTGGGACGAGATGGACTGTCCGGACGCCTGGACGGACGTGGTCGACGTGTGGCTGGACATTGACCAGCCGGCCGACTCGCTCACCTTTACCCAGTCCGTGTCCAACACGATCCACGGGCCCGAGGATGCCAACTGCGGCCTGTACGGCGACTCGAGCAACTGCGAGCAGACGCTGACCTGCGCCGTGGTGTCGGGCTCCGGCTCCGGGCCGGCCGGCTACGAGATCTGGAACTCCATGGTCATTGCCCACGAGGTGAGGTTGCAAAGGGGAATGCGACATTTGTGCTCATGCTTACAGTTTGCTACAGATGTACGCCAGCTACATTAGTGCCCTGCACGACGCTTTCAGCGACGTGGTGAGCCCGGCGCTGCAGAACATGGAGAACACCTTTGCACCCGTGTCGCCCACCCAGAACGACGATTGGCTCGCCATTCTGCTGACCGTCATCGGTCTCGTGGGCACCGTGGCCACGTCGGCCTTTTTCAACTCGAGTACGTGTCCCGTGTTGCTTTGCTTGGTCGTTTTCGGGCTGCCTGCTCATGTGTCTCTTAGTTCTGTCGGCCATGCCGTTTTTCAAGGCCAACAAGGGCCTGTACGACAATCTGAAGGATACCGGAAAGGCGCTGGTCTCGTTTGGCACGGGCCTTACTTCTGCGCTGGCCGGTGGAAGCGAGTCGGCGTACGTTTTTGTCTCCTCTCCTCTCCTCTCCTCTCCTCTCCTCTCCTCTCCTCTCCTCTCCTCTCCTCTCCTCTCCTCTCCTCTCCTCTCCTCTCCTCTCCTCTCCTCTCCTCTCCTCTCCTCCTCTCCTCTTCTCCCCCTCTCCTCTTCCCCCGCTAACACACACAGCGGCACCTGGACGGCCAGCGACCAGGCCGTGTACTCGCAGTACCTGGGCCAGGCCATCTTCGCGTGGGCCAACGTGACGGAACTGGCGCTGCAGTCCCTCTTCAGCGGCGAGACGGCCGGGCTCACGATGCTGACGGAGCTCATCTCGGACGGCAAGCTCATCGCCGGCGCGGTCGACGGCTCGGCCAGCGAGCCGCCGACGACGTACAACGCGACGACGTATGCCTCGCTGGAGGCGAGCGTGGCCAAGGCGTTTTTCGCGTTTGCCATCCCGTCGCTGTGGAACGTCTCGAGCACGTACGTGTTCGTTGTCGACTCGGGCTCCGACTGCAACGCCACCGAGACCATGGCGACGTACATGAGCGCCGACGACATGGAGGCCTCGGGCTACTGCCACAACGACGAGATGTACTACCTCGTCTACCCGCACTCGACGACCAACACGGACGACTGCACGAGCACGTCGGACGGCGACAGCGTGTGCAGCGACTTTATCTTTGCGTCGGCGCCGGGCCTCGCCTCGCTGGACGGCACCTTTGGCGGCATCACGCTGGCCGACCTCGTGGCCGGCGCGGTCAACACGTATGCGCAAAACGGCAATACCAACGGCGGCAGCGCGGCCGATCCGGCCGACTCGGGCACACTCGAGGACCTCTACAACCAGGACATCACCACGCCCGGCTACGTCACGATTCCCGTGTGCAGCCCGGCCACGGCCGAGGCGGCCATCAGCGCGGGCCAGAAGAGCGTGGCCAACTACCCCTGCAACGCCCTGCAGGCCATTAGCGACTGCGGCACGTCCACGTTCACCGACCAGACCACCGACGCGTCGCCGCTCATCACGGACTGCCAACAGATCGTCACCAACATCCAGAACACGCTGGGCGAGTGGGAGGTCGAGAACGCCGTCGAGGAGCAGCACCGGCTGGTCCAGTACGGCACCTGCTCCTTTGGCGTCCAGGGCAAGAAGATCAACGGCAACATCGACTTCAACGTCGGCGCGCAGGACATTATCGACATTATCAATTCGTCCATTGAGCAGTTCTCGTGGGAGGGCCTGGTCGGCGCCAAGGGCACGATGGACTGCAACGGCGACGTGAAGCAGCAAAAGGTCGAGTGGGGGCTGTACTGAGGCGGCAGTCTGCGGCAGTCTGCTTAGACAGGCTGTGTTGATAGAGGGTGAGAGTTGGATGGGGTTCTGTTGAAGTGAAGCCTGCTTCAAGGGCGCTTTCCGGGGCGGAACTAGGGAGTACATATTCGCAATTAGATGTTGCCGAGTGTCAATTGTCTCATGCCCACGAAGACGTGAAATGTGATTTGGGGTTTGTAGAATAATACCACACTATGATTAGTGCTGTGGCCAATCAGCAACGCACTGGCAGGACGGCAGCGCAAGGCCGCCCGCAGCACAGCGGCCAGCGCTGATTCGCCGGGGGCCACCGCCCGCTGCTTACCCGATTGCCCCTCACACCAGAAAGACGCCCCAGGGCACAAAAATCCGCTTTCTCGCCCCCTGCGGGACAGCTCTGGCCCGCCCAAGCCTGCTGCTGCTGCTGCTGTGCTCGACCCGATTACGAGCTGACGAGCTGACGAGCCATGACCGTCGACGAGATCCGGCAGCTGTTTGCGACGGGCGGTGGCGGCGACGAGGACGCGGCCGACGAGACGCAGCGGACGTTGCGACTGCAGCCCGTGCTGGCCAGCGTGCAGCAGTTGTGGCAGTCGGGCTCGAGCGACCTGGACACGACGGCGGAGATTCTGGCCGACGCCAGTCGAGATGGTGAGCCTGAGGAGCTTCGAAAAAGAGAAAAAGACTCTCAGACACTGACGGACAGCCTCTTGGCGCGTGCCGATGGGCGCGTCCGGCCTCGTGGCCTACTTTCTCGACCTGCTCGGCACCGCGGGCCTGCGGCCGAGCCTGCAGATCCAGGCGCTGCGGCTGATTGGCAACACGTGTGCGGACGAGGACAGCAACCGGGCGCGGGTGGTGGCCGGCCAGCACGTGGCGACGCTGGCGGGCCTGCTGGCCGACGACGGGCTGCTGGCGTTTGCGATCCCGGTGCTGTTCAACGTGTGCATGGACTATGGTGAGTGGCGTGGGGGGAAATACAAAAACTGCGCTGACGATGCTCGACAGAACCGGTGCAGGCGCAGGCGATTGAGCAGGACGTGGGCCGACGGCTGATGGCGATTCTGGGCGGTCCGCGGCTGCAAAAGTGCCGGGCGTTTCTGGCCATGATGGTCAAGATTATCGGGCTGCTGGTGCGGAAGGGTGGGTGTTTTTCTTTTTTTTTTTTCTTTCTTTCTTTCTTTCTTTTTTTTTCCCTTTTCTCGAGACATGGACGCCACTGACTTTTCTTCCCAGGCCCCCCTCTCTCCGTGGTCGACCTGACGGCGCCCGAGGCGCTGCTCCAGATGGCGACGGGGGCGACGACGCGGCTGGACGCGGACGAGTTTTACAATGTCATGGCGGTGGTGCTGGCGCTGCTGAGCGAGGAGCCGTTCCAGACGCAGCTGACGCGGTCGACGGCGGTGGCGCTGCTGCTGACGGCGTACGAGGCGGCGTTCCGGGCGGTCAACCCGGAGGAGCTGGACGACGACGACGCGCTCGACTTTGTGGCGGTGCGCAGCCGCTTCGCCGAGGTCATTGCCGACGTGTTTGCCGGCGACGCCTTCCTGTCCGTCTACTCGGTCACGTCGCCGGTCGTGGTCACGCTGCAGAAATGGATCCGCGGCAGCGCCGGCGACGTGCCGGCCATGCAGGCCACGGCCTGCTACGCGCTCGGCAACCTGGCGCGCTCCGACCAGACGAGCGTGCACTTTGTGTGCGGCGCCCGCACGCACGCCTCGCTCATCTCGCTGCTGTCCGAGACGCCGCCCTCGCCGGTCGACTCGCTGACGGGCCTGCCGCCCGACCCTCTCGACCCCCCCGTCCCGCTCACCTACGCCGTCCTGTCCTGTCTGCGCAACCTCGCCATCCCGGCCGTCAACAAGCCGCGCATGGCCACGCTGCTCGACCCCAACCTCGGCCTGCTCGCGCGGCTCTGGACCAACGCCGCCCAGCCGCACGTCCAGTTCGCCGCCCTCTCGCTCACGCGCCTCCTGCTCACCCACTGCCCCGAGAACGTCGGCCGCCTCTGCCGCCCCCTCTCCGCCGACCCCGCCTCGCCCGCCCACGAGCGCAGCAACGTCCACGTGCTCGCCGACCTCTTCCACCGCATCGACGCCGACACCGCCAAGACCGAGGCCGCCCGCGTCCTCGCCACCGTCTGCCGCGTCCTGCACGTCAGCCCGCCCGACCCCCCCGTGCTCTCCGCCGACTGGGAGCCCGGCGGCCTGCCCGGCGGCAACCCCCTCCTGCCCGGCTTCGGCATCACCGCCGCCGAGGCCGAGTCCGAGGCCATGTTCCAGGCCCTCGTCCAGAGCGAGCTCACCAATCTCGACGACTTTGGCAACGTCATTGACTTGGCCGTGCCCGACACAGCGGCTGACTCAGCAGCCACGGTCCCTACCACGGTCCCTACCACGGTCCCTACCACCATCCCTGCCACGGTCCCGACGACGCCCACCACACTCCCTCCCCCCCCCGCTGATGTCGAACAGCCGCGACGGGTCCGCTTCTACTCCGGCCTGCTCGACATGGCCGACGCGCTGTCCTACCTGCTGTCCCAGAACCGCTACCCCGTGCTGCGGTCCGAGGCCATTTTCATCTGCGCCCTCATGAGCCGCTCGGCAGACGGCGCCCGCCTGGCCATGCGCGCGCTGCAGCCGTTTGAGGCCTGCCGCGTCGTCGTTGAGGCCGTCTCGGGCCGCGACATGGTCGACAACCACGACCTGCGCGCCGACGCGTCTGGCGAAGATGCATCTGATGGGGTAAACAGACCAACCGGACTCGACCTGTCCGCGCTGCCCACCTCGCCCGACGGGTCGATGCTGCCCGCCGCCTTTGACGCCTCCGCGGCCGAGCCCCGGCCCGTCGACCCGGCCCAGGCCGCCCAGGCCTTCCGGCTGGACCGCGAGAACGGCGTGGTGCTGCTGTCCGAGATGCTCAAACACTACGCCCAGTTTCTGCCGCCGCTGCGCCGCAACATGTTTGAGCAGACGGTGCAGATCGGGGCGGCCCAGCTGGCCGAGGCGCAGGCCGACGGTAGCAGGGCGTAGCCAGTCAATACTACTTTGTTGATCCAATGACCTCAATGACCACGTCCATGCCCGGATCTTTACTCTTTTTTTTATTTCATTCTGCAAAAAGGCCGCCACAGCCAGACGTGCTGTCTCCTGTCCTGTCCGCTTCCTCGCTGCCCGACCCGTGATCCTGCGGCAGTCCCATATGCAGACCCGAACAAAGCAAGACCCGACACATGCCAGTGTCTCGTACTCTTCAGCGCGGAGAGAAAAAAAAACATGTCCCGCGGCCCTCTCGTGTTTTTGCCCTCTGCTCTTCTCCTTCAGTGTGCACGCCCCGTCTATTTCTTGTTCGCCTCCGCCTCGGCCGCGTCCTTGGCACGCTTCTCCTTCTTGCCCGCGTACTTCTTGGTTGACCGGGCCATGCGCAGCGTCGTGAAGGCGCCGGCCTCGAGGGGCGCCGGCAGCTCGCTCGTCTTGATCTCGGTCACGCCGGCCGGGATCGGCACAATCGGCAGCACGGCGGCAATGGTGGCGGCAGCCTGGCCGGCCGGGATGGCGGGCTTGGCGCCCTTCTTGGGGAACACGAGCAGGCGGGCCTTGTAGGCCTTGAGGCGGGCCACGTTGGCGGCCAGCGACTCCTCGGACAGGTTCTGGCGACGGTGGTCGACGGCGATGCCAATGGTCGGCGCCAGCAGGCGCGGCACGCCGGCCGCCTTGAGCTCGACCAGCGTGAAGCCGCGGCCCGCCCGCACTTTCCGGTTGTACTTGACCGTCGGGCAGCGCACAATCGGCCGCAGGCGGTCGACCGGCCGCGGTGCAATGGCCGCGGCCTTGGTCTGGCGAGCCACGCGGCGGCTGTGCTTCTTGCCGGCCTGGTCAAAGTGCACCCGCACGCGGCGCTGCCAATCCTTGCGGAAATCTGTCGGGGTGTCAGTGCACGGCGCGTCGGAGAGGAGAGCTCAAAAAGAGGCTCAATAGGCTCAAAGGCTCAAAGGCTCAAAGGCTCAAGAGGCTCAATAGGCACTGACGGTTGTTGGGGATCTGGTTGTTGTGCTTGATCGCCTAGAGAGAGAAAAAGGTCAGCACGAGCGAGCAGACGACAGACACAGCGGAACGGCAGCACGCACCATTGTGAAGGAGGTCTGCAATCACGGTGGCAGAGGTTGTGATGTCGTCGACGAGGGTTGAGAGGAGGGCCGAAACAAGAGAAAAATCGCCGGTGCCAGGAAAAAATATTGTCACGCCGCAAAGCAGCCAACTGGGGGCAGAGTGGGGCAAAAAGGCACTGAATTTGAGGGCTTGATAGCCCTAGCGTCGCTCATGTAAGCGCCGCTGTTTTGTGGGTTGTGTGGTGTGTAGGTGTGTTGGGTGTGTGGGTTTTGTGCGTCTATTCGTACATGCACTAATACTCCGTATTACTCGGAACTACACTAGTCCGCTACAAATCCTCCACAAAGCCCAGCTGGTCGCGATTCGGGTCGCAGACGCGGGCAAACTCGAGCAGCAGCCGCCACACGTACAGCAGCATGTCGTCGCGGCGCAGCGCCCGCTCGGCCCAGAGACGCCCCGAGGCGGCCAGCAGGCGGGCGGCGGCGTCGCCGTGGTCGTCGCCGACGAAAAAGTCGAGCACGGCGTGCAGGTCCTGCAGCGTGTTGTCGAGGGGCACGTAGTGCAGCCACGGCAGCAGGCGGTCGTCGTGCCAGGCGACGTGGGCGGTGGCCCGGAGGGGCAGGCCGGTCGAGAGCAGCAGGTCGCGGAAGCGGGGGCCGAAGCCGTCGCCGTCGACATGGGGCAGCAGCTTGGCGGCGTCGAGGGCGGGCGGCGCCAGCGGCGGGACGGCGTGGATGTGCGGCCGCATGTCGTCGCAGGCGACGGGCGCACACGCGAGGTCGACGAGGCCGGCGTCCACGTCCGCCAGCAGCCGCTGGGCGACCGCATTGTCGCGGCGGGCCGCGTAGTCGTAGGCGGACCGCGGGGCCATCTCAAAGGACCGCGCGCGACGGTCGGCGTGCTCGAGGGCGCCGACCGTGGTGGCGTTGAGCATCTCGGCCAGGCGGACGCGCGGCAGCCGCGACCAGCTGTCGCGCGCGAGGGGGCCGGCGACGCCGCGCCAGGCCACGGTCGTGGTCCGGTCGTTCCAGGGCGTGCGTGGCGGCGGCTTGGCGGCGCCGGGGTCGGCCGTGTGGTTGCGCAAGTCGGCCGCCGCCGGCAGCAGAATCTCGCTGCTGCCCGTCAGCTTGGCGGCGCCAAAGAGCGGCAGCAGCTCGGTGGTGGTGGTGACGGCGGGCGGCGTGACGAACTGGTCGTGCAGGTAGCGCAGGTGTGGCTGCTGGCAGTAGTCGGCGGCGGCCGAGGCGTTGGTGATGACGCCCTGGGCGACAAACGTCGGCCGCCAGTTGTACGGCATGCTCGGCGGCTGGGAAAAGTCGGTCGCCGCCGGGATGTAGCGGCTGGGACTGCGAGGGGCACAGGCGGCGCGGGCGCGGTCCCAGTAGGCCGCCGGCTGGTCGTCGGGGGCCAGCCACGCGGCGGCCGAGTGGTTGTGGTTGTGGTTGTGGTCTTGGTCCTGTCCATGGCCGGTGACGGCGTCAAAGGCGTCCCCGGCGTCGACGGCGGCCAGGCCGGTCCAGGCGCGCACGACGTTGTCGGTGTCGGGCAGGGCGCGGCGCCGGGCCTCCTCGGCCACGTAGGCGTCCATGCGTTCCCACGGGACCAGCAGGCGCGGCGCGTCGGGGTCGGCCAGCGGCATGTCGACGTCGGGCAAAAAGGGGGCGGCCTCGGCGACGAGGGCGAGGTAGTCGGCCAGGCCGGCGCCGTGGCCGACGGCCTCGGCGACGCCGCGGCGCACGCGCACGCGGCTGGGCCAGGCGGCGGCGCGGGCGGCGGTGGCGGCCGGGTCGAGGGCCCAAAAGGGGCGCAGGTCGTGCTCGATGCGGTCGAAAAAGGCCTCGATCACGACGGCGTCGTGGGCCGTCGCGTAGGCCAGCCAGCGGTCGAAGCCCGGCGGCGGGTGGCGGCCGCGCCGCGCGCGGTAGGCCGCCGCCGCCGTGCCGACGCTGTACGTGTTCTGCACCTGGTCCAGCTGCACCTGGTTCTGGCGCACGCGCGCCCGCGACAGCAGCTCGTCGATCCAGTGGCGCGCGCCCGCATCGCTCAGGTTGGCCATGACCGCGTCGTAGTGCGTCGCCGCCTCCCGCTGCTCCTGCATCGACGACGCCTGCGGCCGCCCCAGCAGCCCCGGCCGCAGCCGCTGCAGCGACTCCGTCGGCAAGCAGTACACGCACAGCGTCAGCACCCCCAGCACCATACAAGCCGACGAGAAAAACAGTCGCACCGCCTTGGACAGCGGCCGTCGCGCTCGGCCGCCGCCCCCAGACACGCCGAGAGGGTCAAACGCCATGGCTGAGGTCGGGCAGAATGCGGGCAAGGTGTACTTGTATCGCGGTCCGTCGAGCGTCACTCCATGGGCAACAAAACGGCAAGATGATGAGCTACGGAGTATCTATCTGGCTCCCTCGCCCTAGGGGCCTTTAAGACGCCAAATTTCCTGCCTAGCCCACTTTCTACCGCCGCTGACGACTGCTGCTGTACGCTGCGCCGAAACACGCGGCAAGGGCGGCCGTATTGGTCGTACTTTCTACGCAGGACTCGTGGGCTATTACCGCTTCTGGGCTAACAGGGCACGTGCCGGCCTTGTACGCGAATCCTTCGGATCCCACGAATCCCACGGAGCTATGAATAGCCCCCACCCCAGCTGCCGAGTTAGGGCCATCACGTGATCCAGCGCATCTGTTGCCGGCTCGGTCACCTGCCTGGTCACCTGCCTGGTCACCTGCCCAATCAGCTGATCCCCAAGCTCTCCACCGAGGGGAAAAGACGTGAAAAAAATACCCGACACCACATCTCCTGACTTGCAACTCTCCCGGCCGAGCAGCTCCCCCCTCCGTGTCTGTCCGCCGCCACCATGACCGTCACCACGCCCCCGCGCAGCGTCGCCGACGCCACGCGCTTCACGTCGACCGTGCCGCACGCCACCCGTCGTCCCGGCGGCACCGCCAATCCAACGGCCTCGCGCTTTGGCAACGCCGGCGCCGCCTCCGCCGCCGCCGCCGCCTCGCCCGTCGGCGAGACCCCGGAGCAAAAGGTGGCCCGTCTGCGCGCCGCCCACCTGGCCGCCAAGAATGCCCAGGCCTCGGGCCTCGACCGCTTCGTCGACGGCGCCCGTCGCTCCTTGGACTCGGCCCATCGCATTACCATTGTCGGCTTGATTGGGTTTACTGGTGTGTCCCCCCCGGTTCTCCTCATTACCAGGCTGACTCCCCCGCTAACTCCCCCCCCCCAGCCATCGCCGGCCTCGTCACCATCTACACCACCGTCGACATGCTGCGCTTCAACCGCCGCCGCAAGGCCGAGTTCGTCGCCGCCCAGGCCCAGATGGAGGCCGACAGTCTCTCCGCCGCCCGTCTCGCCTTTATGCGCGGCGACGCCACCCCCGCCCAGACCGCCATGGTCGAGGACGCTGCCGCCGCCGAGCGCGCCGCCGCCGCCGAACACCGTCCGCCGCCGCCGTCCGCCTCGGGCGACAGCCGCTTCTTCCAGGCCCCCAGCCTCCTCAGCACCCCGGCTCCCCTCAATGCCGCCTCCACGTCGTCTGCCGCACCGCCGAAAAAGGACCCCGCCGCCTGGGCCCGCGCCGCCCTCGCCCGCGGCGAACAGGGCGAGGCCGCCGGCTCCTCCCAGAGCCGCCTCGGCTACGAGAGCCTCTCCGAAGAGGACGACTTCCAGGGCGTCCGCGAGAGCGACGTCGTCCGCGCCGTCGAGGCCAAGGACACCTACCTCGCCACCAAGGCCCAGGCCGCCATCCAGCGCGAGCGCGACAACCAGCGCAACGGCGGGCCCCTCGACCGCATCGGCCTCGACCCGGCCCCCCCCTCCCGTAGCTGGTGGAAGTTCTGGTAGGCTCTGGGAAAACTCCGGCAGGACTCCGGCAGGGCTCTGGTAGGGTGCTGGCCGAGTCCGGACACGGCCGGCACGGTTCTGTCAAGATACAGCCGGCCAGCGCCTGCCAGCGACTGCCGCTGTACAACAGTCTTGATTTATTGCATAAAAGGCGTCTGGAGCATTCCTGTTACTCAAAAGTACAAAGTACCAAAATCCACGTTGGGAACCAAAGCCCGGCTTCCTCTCTCAATCCTCGTGTATTCGCTGTCATGGCCGGTCGTCGCTAAAGAGACGCTGAATATATCGCTGCTACCCACTATTTCCCCTGTGCGCGCCCTTTGTCTAATGAGTGTATGCTAGGCCGTCCGTCCCATGTCCCAGATCGCCATGCCGTAATGAGTGATGCTGCAAAAATAAGAAAAAAGGAAAAAAGGAAAAACCAATATTAACCACGAAAGACTCCTCCCTCGGTCTGTGGGGGAAAGGAGCGTGTCGGCCTGAAAATCCTGAAATCAGCCGCAGGCCACGGCTATCGGTGAGAGAATGTGAGGGCGCTCGGCGTCGCCGTCTCCGGTGTGAGCGCACAGACGGCCGCCTCGCCATGCGCCCGGAAGCCCTGCAGCAGCCGCTGCACCGTCGTCCTTTTCTGTCGCAGCCGGTCCCGGCTCCACGAGGTTTCCTGCCGCCAGCGCTCCGACAGCTTTCCGTCCGTCTCCGCCTGGGGCAGCACATGGTCGTGGCCGTGCTAGGACACGATAATGTGGTTGAAGTGGCCGGGCACCCGGTTGCGGCACTTTTCGCAGTCCGACCGGTACCCTATGCTGAACGACTTCTTCATGCCCGGCTGCTGCGTCCACGCCACAATCGTGTGCCGGCTGCGCGAGTGGCCCTTCCGGGGCGACGATCCCGTGCTGCCCTCGCCCTCGGCCGCCCCATCGCCGCACGAGTGCGTGGGCGAGCCCTCCGCTGCCGTTGTCGGCCGCGTGGGCGTCACGGCGGCCGACGATCCGTGAAGGCAGCCGTCGTGGCTTTCGTCGAAGCTGTCGAAGCCGCCGAGACCGTTGAAGCCGTCGCCGTGGTACGACATGGCGTCCATGGCCATGTCCGCGGGCACGCCCTCTTCCGCGCCCGTCTCGCTGATCGGCGACGGCAGCGAACGGTTCTGCACCATGCTCCAGTCGCCCAGCGCCGCGTGGCCGAGCGACCGCGGCACCGCCATCTCCGCACCCGGCCACCCGCCGTCTGCGCCGCTCTCCAGCACCGGGTGCCGCAGCGTCGACGCCGGCTGCGTCTGGCCCCAGTTGGACCCGCGCACCTGCGCCGCAAAGCTGGGCTGGAGCGGCGTCGGTATGCGGCCCGCAAGGGTCGACTGTCGCTCGTCCGGATGCAGCGGGCCGGGCGCCAGGTGCTGCTGGTCCGCGCCACCGCATGCGCGCGTCAGCGCTGCTGCGGCAGCCTCATGCTCCCCGTCGTCCATGGCCATGTCCATGTCCATGTCGCCGCCGCGTGGTCGATCGGCCACAAACGGGTTGAACGAGCTGGACGGCGCAGTCACGCCGGGCTCGGCCGTCGTCGGCTCCGTCAGCAAGGCCCATTTCCGGGCCGCCGAGGGGGACATCCGCAGCGGAAGCGTGTGCAGCCGTTTCTAGAGCCACAGTCAGCCAACAGCCGGGAAATGCATCGGCCCACTGCCGCCAAAACAACACCAACGTATCCCTACATTTCGGTGCTCGTTGAAGCCCGTGGCCGTCCCGGGGCCGAAGTCGGCCGTCATCTCCTCCTCGTGGTAGCGCTTCAGCACTCCACGAGGATACTGCACTGCAGGCTCCTGATGGGCGAACATGGTGTTGGCCTGCGCCGTCGACGGCTAAAAGGACCGATGGAGCATCAAAGAGGACGGGACGACGAAAGAAGACGAGGGAAAAAACGGGGGAGGGGGGGGGAAGCGGGCAACGGCAAATAAGACGTCACCAATGTCTCGGGACGAGGCAGATACGGGAAGAGAAAATGAGACGAATGGAACGGAACAAAAAAGAGATACAAGATACAAAGACAAGGCTAGAAGAAGCGACAAGAATGGGAAACGGGGAAGAAGAGGACGTTGAAAGCCTTGCGGCGGAAAAAGAAGAGGAAGCCTCAAGAGTCAGGGCTGCTTTCTCTCGCTCGGCCCACAATCAAGGGTCCGATGGAGGCGAACAGGCATGGAGGGGAGAAAAGAACGAGGTCGGGCGGGGGTGTGGGAGGCCGGCGTGGGTGGCCAAAGTGGGGCGGCTGTGTCTTGCTGGTCGGCCAAGCAAGCTGTATTTCGGTGTTGCCTCGTGGGGTCCCAGCTGGGGTCCCATTCTCGTAGGGCGCTCCTGCCAGGAGTGCGAGATAATACGACATGGATAGGAGCGCTCGTATTTTGTCGGTAACAAACAGGACGCAGCGACAGACGCTGGCCGTGCCTGCCCATTGGCGCACTGAATGTCTCCGTTTCAGGACTGCCTCAAGCGAGCCAAAGGGGCACGAGTACTCGCACCTGCGACGTTTTGCCGCGTCGGCGTTTGAGCGCCACAGACGAGTACGAGATCTTACGAGACGAGTACGGTGCGAGTACTTGCCACTGGCGGCGCCTTCCGTGCAATCCGGAGTTTAACAGATACGAGCGCTCGTACATGAACTCGCCCTCTCCGACTTGGGCCGTTTCAAGAACGGTGAGAGCAAACGGCCGCTCCGTTTTCCACTGGCCAACGTCCCAGACCTGCAGCCGCCTTTTTTTGCAGGCGTGCAGGTGTGTGCAGGTGTGTGCAGGGCCTGCAGGCTTTGCAGCCCGCATTGGCCTATCGGAACTCACCGGCGGAACGAGTTGGCCAAGCCCAGGATGGGAGGCTATGCACGGCCCCCATTGGCCTATCGCAACACCGCCACGAGGGCCTTGGCGGACAGTGCATCAGCGTGCTGGCACGGCCCTGTCTGGCAGGGCCATTTTGTCGTAGAAGGCGGTGAGACCCCCGCGCCAATGAACACTAGCAGAAAAGCGAAAAAAAAAAAAAAAAGAGGGGTCGTCTGTTCTGCATTTGGCTGCTCTTTTATTGATCGAAACAAGGTCCGCGACCACTAGGAGCGCACTTCTTCTCCGCCTGATCGGCCGCTTTTTCCTGCTAGGGTTCTGGCCAGGGCTCGTTCGGTCGTCCGACTGACTGACTCATCGGGTCTCGCTACTTTTGCCTTTTTGCACGCTGGCTGTCCTTGCGGTAAAACGACTTGGCCCCTTTTGCCTCACTCGTTCTCTACTTGTACTCTCGACTCGACGACCTGCACTTTCCTGCCGGTCCTTGCTCTGCCCTGTCGCTTCCACCGCCCTCTCGCTCACTACCGCCAACATGCCTGGACGTGAAGTGTCCCTCGTCGCCGATAACCTGCGAGGTGAGACCTGCCTGCCCTCTCGTCTGATTCCTCCACCTTTGACTGACCCGCCTCCTCCTCTGCAGTCCTCGGCCAGGACCCGCTCATCCCGCCTGACCTCCTCATCTCCGAGATCCCCATCACCGAGTCGGCCCTCGAGACCGTCGTCAAGGGCCGCCGCGATGCCGTCAACATCATCATGGGCCGCAACGACCGCCTCCTCGCCATTGTCGGCCCCTGCTCCATCCACGACCCGGCCATGGCCATCGAGTACGCCGGCCGTCTGCGCGAGCTGGCCAAGAAGCTCGAGCAGGACCTCGTCATCATCATGCGCGCCTACCTCGAGAAGCCCCGCACCACCGTCGGCTGGAAGGGCCTGATCAACGACCCCGACATTGACTCGACCTTCCGCATCAACAAGGGCCTGCGGGTGTCGCGCCAGCTCTTCTGCGACCTGACCGGCGCCGGCG
Organism: Leptographium radiaticola; assembly: GCA_019925535.1. NCBI lineage: Eukaryota > Fungi > Ascomycota > Sordariomycetes > Ophiostomatales > Ophiostomataceae > Leptographium > Leptographium radiaticola. The sequence continues at coordinate 254,449 of JADHKK010000026.1, forward strand.
GCATCCCCATTGCCAGCGAGATGCTCGACACCATCTCGCCCCAGTTCCTGGCCGACTTCATCTCCGTCGGCGCCATTGGCGCCCGCACCACCGAGAGCCAGCTGCACCGTGAGCTCGCCTCCGGCCTCTCCTTCCCCGTCGGCTTCAAGAACGGCACCGACGGCAACCTCGGCGTCGCCATTGACGCCATCGGCGCCGCCGCCGCGCGCCACCACTTTATGGGCGTCACCAAGCAGGGCCTCGCCGCCATCACCCGCACCAGCGGCAACGAGCACGGCTTCGTCATCCTGCGCGGCGGCACCCACGGGCCCAACTACGCCAAGGAGCACATCCAGGACGCCAAGCAGACGCTGCTGAAGAAGGGCCAGAAGATGGCCATTATGATTGACTGCTCGCACGGTGCGTCCTCTCCTAGCTGCCTTGTCATTTGACCGTCGTTTGATCGTCTGGCCATGCTAACTGACCCTCCCAGGCAACTCCAGCAAGGACCACCGCAACCAGCCCAAGGTGGCCAAGTGCATCGCCGACCAGCTGCGCGAGGGCGAGAAGGCCATTATCGGCGTCATGATCGAGTCCAACATCAACGAGGGCAACCAAAAGGTGCCGGCCGAGGGCGCCTGCGGCCTCAAGAAGGGCGTCAGCATCACCGACGCCTGCATCAACTGGGAGGACACCGTGGTCGTGCTCGAGGACCTGGCCGCGGCCGTCCGTGAGCGGAGAAAGGTGCTGGCCGGCTCCGCGGCCGAGCCCCAGGCCGACCCCAAGACGACGCTGCTGGAGGAGGAGTAGGAGGCGGCGTGTCGAGCGAGAAAAGCGAGAAAAGCACAAAGCACGCAGGATGGTGTTATGGCGTTATGATTCAAGTAAAACAAGTAAAGGCGCCAAACGTATAGGCCATTCCGGGTCACTTCGGTGGCCGAGAGATGGAGGCACAAATCGTGTTTTCTGGGTATTTAACGAGAAGTGTATCTTACATTCCGGCACTGGTATTCTGTCCCATGGGCCTTGCTTGCGAGCCTCTTCCCCATCAGTCCGTCCCGAGGTTCGGCAGTGGTGAATACTGTCCTCTCTGCGGCGCAGCCGTCGGCGAAAAAGGGTTCCGGAGGCCACCCGAGCCGCCGTCAGCGCGGCCGCCCACGTCGCTCCTCCGACGGAACACGGCAGTCACGCGCTGCCAGAACCCCAGACCGGCCGGGGGACTGCGAATGCCGCCGCTGCCGCCGCCGAGCAGCGGCTCCTGTCCCGTGATGGGGTTCGCGGAGGCCGCCGCTCGGGCCACGCGTGCCTCGACCACGTGGCGAACCGCCGCCCAGCCGAGCAGGCTGACGGTGCAGAGAATAAAGGCCCAGACGATGATCTCGTCCTTGCGACTGTCGCGCTGGAAGCACATGGCCACCACGTCCTTTTCCTCGGCACTGTGGCAGATGGGCAGGCCGGCGCTGAGACAGTAGGCGCGGTTGCAGCGGCTGCATGAGACCGTGCTGGCGCGCCGGTGGAGATCGGGAGAGGTGGCTGCTTCGGAAACAACAACATCGTCTCCGTCCTCATCCACGTGTCGGTCGACAGCCGTGTTCGTCCAGTCTGCGACCAGGGGCCATCCCCGCGCGAGCGACTGTCCGCCCGTGCCGTCCGAGGGCGTCTGCTCGTGGGGCGGGTTCAGCGGGATGATGGTGCTGTTGGAGAAGCATGTGCACTTGCAAAAAGACGGTGCGGCTAAAGACGTTAGGAAAAGGGAATCTCTCATCCAAAGAGCATTTCGCAGGGGAAAGAACTCACTGTATGCCGATGCCAGGACCAGCAGCGCACTCAGCACGGTCACTATCCGGTGTATCCGCGCCATCGTAATGTGCTCTGCAACCGCATGGACAGATTGTCGCGAGTCGCTCGAGAGGATGAACCTGGGAGATAATACAAGGCAGCGAGTCCGGAGAGCGCAAGAGCGCAACAATGCCGATCATAGCGCCACGCCGCCACACTGTGGCGCTGCAATTGGAATTTACGCTAGTCCTCATTTGGACCGTTCAATGCAAGCCTCGGAATTTTTGGAGCAGCACTTCGAAAAGCTCTTCACCCGCAGCAAAGGGGTTCTTGCCGCCACACACGCCACGACCGCCATCACGATGCGCCGAATATCGAGACTGCCCAAGCCGCTGGGCCTGCGGGCCGCCAACGAGTCCGCGTGTGCCGCGAGCGGCCTGGCCGTGCCTGCGCTGTGCCGGCCATGGGCGACGGCGCCACGGCCTGTTTCGTCGATTTCGTCGGTTTCGTCAGTTGCATTCAGCACGTCCGCCGGACGTCGGCGGGTCGGGCCGGACGCCGTGGTGGTTCCAGGTGCGGTCCAGACGGCGCCGCGGCCGGGCAGCGTGAGCGACGCGAGCTACGTGCCGGCCGAGTCCGGCGAGGGTCTCGACCAGGTCGGCGGCCTCGAGGGCTGGTGGGAGGACGACGCGCATTGGGATGCGGCGCTCGAGTTCCGGGGCTTCGGGCCGGCGTCTCGCGTGACCGACGCCGCCACGCTCGAGGTGCTGGCCCGCCAGGCCGTGCTGGAGGCGCTGGCCGTGCAGAGCGACGTCGCCGGGGACCGCCGCGTCGGGCTGACGGACGCGTGGCCGCGTGGCGACGCCGCCTCGCGGCAGGCGGCCCTCGGTCTCGACGTCGAGGTGGGCGCGGACGGCAGCGTGCAGGGCCTGCGCGGCGACGTGGCCGGCGTGGTCGCCGGACTGGTCGCGGACGACGCCGCCACGGCCGGTGCCACCGAGGCCGAGGACGCCACGACCCTCGACGTCGACGAGGCCGCCCAGCTGGTCGGCCAATGGGATGGCCGCTGGAAGGAGCTGTCGCTGGCCGATGCGACACTAAAATTTGCAGTACGTTTTGTGTTTTTTTGGCCGTCTTTTTTTGCTTTTCTTCTCTCTAACCTCCTCGCCACACAGGTCGCCAAACGCATCCTACAACTCACCGGCCACATGCTGCCCGACGCCCAACTCGCCGAGGCCGATACGGTCAGTGCTCTGCTGGGGATCCTGGTGACGCCGCCCAAGCCCAAGAAGCTGGCCGAGGCGCTAAAGACCGACGGCACACTCGTCAACCTGCCCAACGTGGCTGTGTACGAGCGGCGGGTCACACCCATCGACAAGCACAAGATGGTGGGCCGGTGGAAGGTGATCGTGCAAGAGCTGGAGAAGCGGGATCTACCCGTCACGGGCACGGGCAAGTACGACAAGTCGGTGGAACGGAAATGGGCGTTCCGGTGAGGCAGAAAATATTAAATCAACTCTCATGCAATACATTGAAAACTAGTGTACACCCTGTCATGGTCTCCGGTGTCGTACATATAATACAAGAAATACAGAACCGTCAAAAGGGAACCGGACCAGCCGAACCGACAAGACCGACCAGACCAAACCGCAGGCCACGACAGAGCAGACCAACAAGACGCTCCATGTCCAATGGCACGGCAAAACGGACTTTTTTTTAGTGTTTCATAACGCCCGAGTACGGTGCTTTAGCGCGGCGCCGTCTTGTTGCTGAGCTCAATGGCACTGTACCACGCGGCGCCGGCGAGGGCGATGAGCATGCCGACGCCGTTGGCGGTGCCGACGCGGACGCCAAAGAGGGTGATGCCGAGCAGCACGGTCAGACACTGCTTGACGTTGCCGCAGACGGTCATGGTGAGGGCGCCGGTCTTGCGGTTGGTGCTGAACGAGGCAATGTTGAGGGCAAAGGCGAGGGCGCCGTTGCCGGCCAAGGCCACGGCCAGACGCGGGTTGAAGGGCACGGTGGTGTAGCCGTCGGTGAGGCGGCCGACCTCGCCGGACAGAAAGGCGCAGATCAGCGCCTGGGCAAAGGCGAGCGGCGACATGCGCAGCAGCGACTCGAGCGGCGACAGCGCGAGCGGGCCGGTCATGATGCGGTTGGTGGCCACGGTCTTGGCCACGGCGAGCAGCACGCCGAGCAGCGTGAGCACGAAGCCGATGCCGGTGAAGTAGTAGTCGCCGTACGTGGCCAGGCCGACGCCCATGACGACGGGCACCAGCGACAGATAGGTGCGCGTGCCGTAGGTGCGTCCGTAGCGCACGCGGTACAGCAGCACGGTGAAGGCGGGACAGGTCGAGCGCATGATCTGGTGGAAGGGGATCGAGACGAGCGCGAGCGAGACGTTGCTGACGGCAATGTTGATGGTGAAGAGCACCGAAAAGGCCAGCAGCACCGACTCCTGCGACCGCGACAGCGCCGTGTGCTCAATGTGGCCGCGGGCCTGCAGCGTCCAGCAGCCGATCGAGGCCGCGCCCGCGTGGATCGCCGTCAGCAGCCACGGGTACCCGAACCGGCCCAGCACGCCCTTGTTGTAGAGCGTCAACGACACGTTGCAGGCAAAGTAGGCCGCCAGATACGCCCATTTGTTCGCCGGTGCCACGGCACGCTCGGGCGCCGCCGCCGGCCCGTCCTGTGGCGTCTTCTCATCGTCGTCCGGTAAGCTGTCGCCCCGGTCAATGAGCGTCTGGTGGCTGTCTTCGCTCTGGCGCTCTTTGGTGTCTAGGCGCTGGGCCTCGAGATCGGACGACATGTTGGGATGTCAGGACGTCGGGAAATGGTGGGGCAAAGTAGAGTACGAGTACTCGAATGGAAAAGAACAAAGAAAAAGAGAGATAAAAAGGTTCGACCGTGGAGGGAGGGGGGGGGCGCAAAGGAGCTCAGACGAGAGAGCGCGATGTAGAGACGAAACAGCAAGACGTGCAAGCGATCCGAGTAAAAAAGGAAATGCTGGCTGTCACCACGGAAAGATGGGTCGCTGCACACCCGCGCGGCGCATCCCTTTCAAGGGACTCCTAGGGAACCTGTCCAGGGATGTTGGAATGTCGACTTGTCCAATCTATCGGCCTCCCTGTCATCGGTCTCGCGCGTGCACCACAGACAACTGTCGATTGGAATGGCCCTTTGACCCCAGAAGTTGCGGAAGATAGTAGCCGTATTTCGCTCCCGCACTAACATTACTAAACCCCCCTGAAGTACAAGTGTCTGGTGCCGGGTCCCGCCTTCCCGCCGAATTACTTGTCTTGCTTCTGCTCGTCCTATCTGCTGACTGACGCGTCCACAGGCGCCGTCTTGACCCCTGCCCACACCGGTGGCTCTAGCGCCAGACTGGACATGCAGCTTGCAAAAGTATCTACTCTGGCGAGATGTGAACATCGCGGCGAAAAGTCGTACTTGCATACGCGAACACGCGAACACGCAAACATACGTACTGTACATGTGTAAGATAGGAGGTGTACGAGTACATTCAGGGCCGTCCTTGTGCTCTGCCGCTTTATCTCGCAAGCGAAAGCGTGGTAAATCTAAAAACGCCCAGCAAAAAAAAGAACAGAAACGAGAAAGCAGGTAAGTGGTACATGTGTAAAAGTAATCAGATGAAAAGGAAAAACGAAAAAGAAAATCTTGCCCAGACGCCTATACACCCAATCCAGCAATCCCGAACCTCCACACAATGTCCCGTAGCAGCTGCCGGCCGATCACAATTATGCCGTCCCGTCGTTTTGTGTCGCTGTGTCGTGTGACCCAGCCGCCTTCGCCATGGCCGCCACCACGGCTTCGGGCGTCTCAACCGCCTTGACCAGCACCTCCGTGGCCCGCTCCAGCGGCTTTTCTGTCGATTCCTCGTTCTCGTCGTCCTTGTTCTCGTCGGTCTTGGCCTTGGTCGCCTCGCTCTTGACCTTTTCCACTTCGCTCTTGGCCTGGTCGGCTTCGCTCTTGGCCTTGTTGGCTTCGGATTTGGCCTCTTTGGCCTCGGACTTTGCCTTTTCGGCCTCGGCCTTGGCCTTTTCCACTTCTTCTTTTGCCTTTGCTGTCTTTTGCCTGTCAGCCTTGGCCTTTTCTGCATCTTGCATCTTCTGCGCTATTACCCTTTCCTTCGCCTCCTCCGCGGCCTTGTCGGCCTTGGCCTTGTCGGCCTTGATCCTGTCTGCGTCGGCCTTTTCCGCCTGCGGCGAGTACAGCACCGACGCCTTGGTGTCCCAGTCGTGCCACCACATGGCCGTGTCCTGGGCCAGCGCGGCAGAATAGGTGGCATTGTCCCACTCCGGCAGCCGTTTCTGGGTGCGGTCCAGCCAGGGCGTCATCCAGCTGTCGCGCACGTTCTTGGTGCCGGCAAAGTGCACCATCATGTCGCCTTGCATCACTTTCCAGACCTGCACGTGGCCGTCGCGGCCGTCATCAAACACGTCGGTCGTGCCGTTGTCAAACATGGCCTGGGACATGTTCTTGCCAAAGATCCAGCCGCCGTTAGCGTAAAAAGCGTTGTTGACCGGCAGCGAGTTGAACCAGCGCATCGGCACCTCGGCCCAGTGGTTGCCGGCACTGAACTTCTCGCGCGCCAGCGGGGACTCGCCGTTCTTGAGCAGGAACTGGAAGGCGCTCTGGTCGCGGAACCGGTCCTTGCGCGTCCGGTCATGTTCGTATACCGGGTAGGCCAGCACGGCCGACAGGAACGAGGCGGTCCAGCGGTGCACGCGCAGCGCAAACGCGCCCGAGTTGAGGCCGTCCCAGTTGGCCGCGATCACGAGGTGCACATCGTCCAGTCGGCCGCTCGTATTGGTCGGCGGTAGGAACGTCTCGAGCGGCGTCGATGGGTTGAGGATCACGGTGTCGCCATCGAACCAGCTGGGCAAGCAACGGTCAGAGCACACCGAAAGTAACAAAACGGCAACGGAAGCGCACTCACAATAGCCACTCGAGGCGCTCGTCCTCGGGCTTCAGCAGCTCGGCAATGATAATGGCCAGCAGGTAGGCCGGCTTGGTGTAGGCGCCCGAGCCGCGGCGGTGCACATCGTTGTCGGTCAGGCTGCTGACGACCTCGTGGTCGGCAATATAGTGCAGGTAGCCGTGCATGTCGTTCTGCACCTTGTGCGACTCAAAGGCACGGTAGACGGCCGGGATGTCGAGAGCGTTGACGGCCACGCCGACCTTGGCCACACGCGACTTTGGCCGGCTGGTCTGCGCGACTGGCAAATTGAAGAAGCCGCCAGCCGCCGGGAGGTTGTCGGCAGCGTCGCCTTTCCGGGCATACGGCACCATGCCGCAAGCCGGAAAACTCTCGTACTGCAGGTAGTGGACGCAGTAGTAGACCAGACAGACAGCCAAGGCCATGGCCAGCAGCCGCTGTGGTCTCTGGAACTGTTGGATCAACATGGTCGGCGATGGGCGCAGAAGTTGCAAAATTCGCAAAATTCGCTGAAAGGCACAGTCCATGCAGTTGCAGGAAAGACCAGATGCCAAGCCGCTGCACGGGGTCGTCAACGGATGTGCATCAAAATCGGCGGCATAAATTGGGGGGGATGAGCAGCCAAAAATAACCCCAGAGGTGTGATTATGAAGCGCAGAAGATGGGGTTCTAGTGGCGCGCCAGCAGCGAATAGGGGGTTGAAAATGCCAGGGAAGGAATGCGCAGTGGGGAATGAAACCGCGGTTTCCCCCCTTTGGCTGCAGGGACGGAAGGAAAATTGGCTAACGCCGTCGACGCCGATCGAGTCGGCTGTCTTGGCATTCCCCAACGCGCGTTCGCGGCGCTGGAAACGCGGGCATAGGCGCCGCCAGGCGGGCAGAGGCCAAAGCGCAAGGCGCAAGGCGGGCTTCCAGCTCCCTCGGGCGCCCTCGGACGGCCGGTACAGCGGGCCATGAATGAAATAATACGGAGTAGTACGAGTACGAAGCAGCACTTTGGGGCTGACGAACGCTGTGCGCAGGCTTGTGCAAATGGACGCTGCATTAGGGCCAATGGGCGGGCACGGCTGTTGCACCTGCCATACGCACACGTAAGCCTGCCCTACTCGTGCGCATATGGGACATGCATAAACTGACGTGACAGCGCGCCGGGGCAAATGAGCAGCCAAAGGCCAGCCATGTGGCAAAGGACGACGCGCAGCGCCCGAGCATCGGACGTGTCGCCAGCCGGTCGAGTTAGCGCAGCCAGACAACTGGCGAGAACCAAGGCAAGCCGGTTCCAGGTCGGTTTCAGGATTGCAATACTTGCAGCGATACCTGCGCGACGTGTTGGTATGAGCCACGAGCCTGACACAAAAGGGTGGAAGGGAGTCGTAAGAGGGAGTCGGAGAAGGGAGTGGCATAGGGAGAGCAATAGATGCGAATGACAGAAATGAAAAAGAAGAAAGGTGGGAAAAAGAAAGGAAAGAAACCGAGACATGCACGAACCGAGAGACCACGTATCACATGAGATCCTTCTGGAAGGATGGCAAAAGTGACAAAACTGGCAAAAATGACAAAAATGACAAAAGTGACGGAATGGCAAAAAATCGACCCCCCTGGGACTCGAACCCAGAATCTTTGCCAGCTTTGTTCGACAGAACCGGAAAGCAACGCCTTACCATTAGGCCAAGGGGCCCACGTTGAAGGACAGCGGGCTACCCGGCTACAAGTAGGCTACGGTGCCGGCGACTGCCGCGCTCGGTTGCGTGACCGGGCTCGCTACCGTCACAGTAACGGGGGGGGCCACGGACAAGGATGCGGTGCACAGCCTCCAATTTGCGGCGACAAGTGGCATGCACGACTGCTGACCATCTCGCCGTCCCGTCTCGTGTCGGACAGGATGGCGGCGGTCGCATGCGCGTGGCCCAAGACGGTCATCTGCACGTTCGTGGCATCAGGCGATAGGTGCATTTGTCTCTTGTTCGTAGTGGCTCGTAGTGACTCTTAGCTCCTTGTGTGAATGGCTCCTGCAAGCGTGCCGCACATGGCACTGCATATGGGCCGGCTGGCCGTCGGAGCAGGGCCATCGGTGCATCGGAGCGGTGAGCGAGCGGGGACGGACAGGACCACCCGATTCTGTCCGTCCTGCTGAATACGTCGTATCGCGGAGGCCTATTGGCTCTCTTATGCTTGCTACGAGTTACGAGTCCGAGCAGAAACGGAAAGAGGGGCTGTGGAACCGATGGTAATTTATTCCCTAATTCTGCATTACCATAACACCGCCAAATCAAAACGCCCTAATGTGATAAGCCCCGACCGTTCCGGCTGTCAGGCACAGTGTGTCATGTCAGTGCCTGGGCGCAGCTGTTTTTTTCCCCCACACAGGAAAGGGGACGCGAAAGGCGAAAACGGCAGGTCGCGTTGGCGAACGGATTAGCTCTCAATTGTGCCGAGCCTTTTTTTTTAATCTACGATTTTCTTCTTTTTTTTCTTTTTCCTCTCTTCTCCACGACCGGAGGATGCGAGAGCCAACTGGAGGCTGCAGCTTGGAATGGTAGGCGTTGGATCTCGGCTGATTGATTTGTTTGTGACGACTTGTCTCGATCCTCGACCTGATTCGTCCCGCATTCGACGCGCATTGTGTGGCGACTCTGACTCGCCCTCTCCACCACGAGCACCATGGCGACGCCCCCGTCGACGGACCTGCCGCCTGCGGCCGACCTGCCGCCTGCGACCGACTTGCCGATGCACCGCGACACGGGCGTGCTGACGGCCAGCTCGTCGACCTCGCCGCTGCTGCCGCCGGCTCCGCTGGGTCGCGTCGGCAACCGGCAGTCGCTGGCCGTCTCCTTTGACAAGACGGTGCTCAACCTGCTCAAGCTCGACTCGCACGACCTGGACATTCAGGACAGCATGCTGGTCGTCATCGGTGCGTGTGGAATGGGCCGGTGTTGCCCTGCAAAATTGCAAAGACGAAAAGCTGGAGCTGACTCTCGCCAGACAAGGAGAAACGCAAAAAGAACCGGCGTACCTGTGACTGCTCCTTTTGTACGTCTCCTCTTCTCCCTTGCACTCTTTGCCCGCCCTGCTGACCTCGACGTCCCCCCGCCCCCCCTTTTCAGCCAGCAGCTATCGACGCTCCATTCCGCTCTACAACGTCCTGTGGGCCGAGGTGGCCGATGCCGCCGGCCCGGCCGCGCGCCTCGTGATTGACTACGCCGAGCGGCCCTCCAAGACGCGTCTGGCCGTGGCCCAGGTGACGGTGGCGCTGACGCCGGCCGGGCCGGACCGGCCGACGGCCGCCGACGTGGAAGCGTGGGCGGTGCTGCTGCGGTCACGTGCCTACGGACCGGACGTGCCGCAGCGCCGGCGGGCCTATGTGCTGGTGAACCCGCACGCGGGCCCCGGCGGCGCGGTGCGCAAGTGGGAAAAGGACGTGCGGCCCGTGTTCGAGGCGGCGCGCATGGCCCTGACGGTGGTGACGACGACCTTTTCGGGCCAGGCCACGGACCTGTGCGAGCAGCTCGACCTCGACGCCTACGACATTGTGGTGCCCTGCTCCGGCGACGGGCTCGCCCACGAGGTCTACAACGGCCTCGGCCGCCGTCCCGACGCCCGCCGCGCGCTCGCCCAGCTCGCCGTCGCCCACGTGCCCTGCGGCAGCGGCAACGCCATGGCCTGCAACCTCTACGGCACCCACCGCGCCGGCCTCGCCGCGCTGGCCATTGTCAAGGGCGTCGTCGCCCCGCTCGACCTCGTCAGCATCACCCAGGGCGACCGCCGCCTGCTCAGCTTCCTCAGCCAGGCCGTCGGCACCGTCGCCGAGGCCGACCTCGCCACCGAACACCTCCGCTGGATGGGCGAGGCCCGCTTCACCTGGGGCTTCCTGCAGCGCTTCATGGCCCGCCGCGTCTACCCCTGCGACCTCGCCGTCAAGGTCGAGATCGACCACAAGGACGGCGTCCGCGAACACTACTCGCGCAGCCGCCGCGGCACCACCTCCGAGGGCACCACCTCCTCGGCCGTCACCGCCATCACCGCCATCACCGCCACCACCGACGCCACCACCACCACCACCACCAACACCACCAACACCACCGACAGCGACGACGACGAAGACGGCCTGCCGCCCCTGCGCTACGGCACCGTCAACGACAAGCTCCCCGACGGCTGGGCCTTTGTGCCGCAGGACAAGCTCGGCAACTTTTACTGTGGAAATGTGCGTTCTTTTCCAAAAAAGTACTGACAGTACTCCAGTCCTGACACTCACAGATGGCCTACATGGCCCCCGACGCCAACTTCTTCTCCGCCGCCCTCATGAACGACGGCCTCGTCGACCTCGTCACCATCGACGGCGACATCCCCCTCCACAAGTCGCTCGGCATGATCACCTCCATCGAGAACGGCCACTTCTTCGACAACCCCCTCGTCCGCTACCGCAAGATCGCCGGCTACCGCCTCGTCCCCAGGAACCAGCGCGACGGCTACATCAGCATCGACGGCGAGCGCATCGACTTTGCCCCCTTCCAGGCCGAGGTCCACCGCGGCCTCGGCCGCGTCGTCGCCAAGCGCGCCGATGGCTACGAGGCGCCGGGGCCGCTCGACTGGGATAAGGTCTCCATCGCCGAGCGAATGATGGCGTAGATGGAGCGAAAGAGCGAGAGAGCGCCGTCCGCGGCAGTTTGGAAATCGGATACGTTTCCCTTGGCTCGACTTTTTTTTTGCGTCTTTTTTGTTTTCTTCTACTATACCATGTATCAACATACCACGTTTGCCTCCCCAAACGCCCAATATACAATTATTCCCCCGTATCTAGAACAGCCTAGTAACCTAGTCGTTGAATCCGTCCCAGCTCCCGTCCTCCGCCTCCGACTCCTCGTCGGCCTGTGCCTCGATGCCGCCGCCATCCGTCGCCCCAGCCTCCGGTCGGTTCCACGCCAGCCGCTCGTCCGCCAGCGCCTCCCGTGCCCGCTTGCGCACCGCCGGCGCCCGCACCTTTGCCGCCAGCGTCTCCACCGCCCCGTTGACCTGGCGCACCAGCGCCTCTCTCCCCGACTCGTCCGCCAGCCACCCCAGCCGCTCGGCCTCGTCCACCCACGTGTCCACCACATGCACGGCCAGGCCGACCGGAATCCGCACCGTCGTCGGCGCCCGCTTCTTCCGTCGCCCTTCGCCGTCCGCTCCCTCCTCCCGGGCCTCGCTTCCCGACTCCACCTCCACCTCCGCCTCCGGGTTCATCGGCCACTCCCGCAGCACCGCCAGCCCCAGCTCTGCTGCTTTCTTGTCCACCACTTGCTCGTCGCCCGCCTTGCCCCCCATCCACCGCAGCTGTGCCGCCAACACCCGCCGCACCAGCAGCAGGAACTTGTCCATCCGCAGCACGTCAATCCCCGTCGTCCACTGTCCCGCCATCGTAGCCCAAAACGCCCGCAGCCACGTCACCCTTGACTCCGCCGGCAGCCCAACCGCCGCCGGCAGATCCGCCAGCTCGTCGCACAGCCGTTGCTGCACCGGCGCCTTGTCCGCCATCCACAGCGCGTAGAACAGGCCCGCCCACAGCTTGTGTGCATCCTCAAAGCTCAGCGTCGTCCCGGCCGACGCCCCCGCATACTTGGCCGCCAGAAACGACTTGAGCGCCTCCAGCGACTGTGTCCGCGTCCTGCGATCTGGTTTCGTCAGCAAGAACTGCTTCCGCCACAATGGCCTTCCACGGCTTTCCCAACCTACCGCTAGATGCAAGGTTTCGTATAAAGGGCATTGAAGCCCCTGGAGATGCCATGGTCGCTTGTTGTAGCACTTTCTTTGGCGCTCTTCTATTCTGCTGTCGCTGATGGTAATGGGAAAAAGCTGTAAAAAAAAAAAAAGATAGCGATAAGGTGGTTCAATCAAAATGGGGCTAGCCCGCTCCAACATTTATATGGCGGGGCGACAAGGCTGTGGCGTAGGTCCAAAAAGAAAGGCAGAACAGACAGGCAGACAGAACAAACAGCAGGAAACAGACGAAACATATCTTACCAGTCATGTAGCTATTCAGTTTCGGAGGCCGTTTTATCGTAGTTTTCAATTGTTTTTTTCGTTTTCGTTTCCTTTCGTTTCCTTCACTCCCGCTTTTCGCTCGCTGATGGGTTTTCATCTCCATTTTCAATTTTTTTTATGTTGCACTTCCACTTTTCGTTCGGCTGGTCTCGACGCCTTCCCAAGCTTCCCTATTCCCAACATTAACGTAACTGCCATGGTCGGCATCTCTTGTCCTCGTATCACGTAACGGCGGTTCGGTTTCGCTTCACCGCACCTACGGTCGCTGATGCTTCGCTAGTCGACTCACTAGCCACCTTATGCTTATGAGAATGCGTAAATGCGTCGCAATGCAGGGCTGAAAATATGCATGCAGTATGCTCTCAGGTCTTGTATACATATAATGATATACACAACCCCAAGTATGAACAAATGTAAAAATCACGCTCTGAATGTATGGACCCGCAGATTGGGTGTGGAGGACATCGTGGATGCTGTCTTGTTAGCCACTGATTGCAGTCTTCAAAACCGGAAACAAAATGGAGCGTGTCTGTGGCCACTGGACCAAACTGTCTGTTGTATTGCAAGAGGAGAGTGCTATTTGAACATATATATCTTGGTCCTCCCTTTCTTGTTTAGGAAGTCGAGTTGAGACAATACTGTGGAAGACAGACTTTACACGGAAGGAGCCGGCGTAGCTCCTGCCCACACAGGCCCGCGTGGGAATGCTATGCCACTATGGGCACGACTGCAATCGTTTGGTCTGCCGAAGAAAACTCGTGCTAAAATATGTGGTGTTCAATGTCTATCCAGGCCATATGGCAACAGTTTTAACCTATCCATCACTCCAAAGTTTAATCTGACGGCATGCCGATGCATCCACAACCTAATTCAGAAAACAGAAACGCAATAAAACGGAAACGCTCTCATGATTCATTAACTTTCTCATAATGACATTACCACCGTGTTCGGTTTGCGGCCACCTCCCGAATGTCTGGATCGTGCAATATTTCCTTGATACTATGATCGTCGCACACATGGTTGACCAGCCGCTCGATACTATCACACACGGCCACCGGCGGCACCTCATCGCCGCCTCCGGCGTATCGCCGGTGCTCTGCACAGAGGCAGCATGCGTATGTTGGCGGCAGCAGCATAACGGTCGAATGTCGGCGGCCATGCTCATCGACCTCCTCGGCTGCCTGGTGGCACTTGACAATGAACCGGTTCGTCAACACCAGAACACGGTCCTCGACCACGTCGACGTCACGGCCACGACCCCGAGGGTCTCGCCGTGGGCTGGCGTCCCGCCGGTCGTAGTATCGGTACCCCTTCTCGTTTGTGTGCTCTTCCTCGATGACCACTACCGGCTTGTGGATTTTCCACGCGCAGTCGCCCGAAATTTCCAATCGGTCCTTGCAACAAGGGCAGTAGACAGCCGCATCCCCTGTCGCATCTCCGGCTGCAACGTCAACTTCGAGTGGCTGGTGGTCATCAAGCTGTAATCGCAGCGCGTAAGGGCAAAAGAGTCGTGCCTCCTCGCGCGTGACCGGTGACGGTGGCGCCTCCAATAATGCCGGGGACCTTCCTGACAGTGCCTGACGTGGCGCCGTCTCTTCCAGCAGGCGGCGGTACTGTCCCTGCAGCGCACGAATGCTGCCGTCGCGGGCGCGGTCAGCCGCCTCGGCCAAGCGCTCCGGTGAGACGCCGTACTGCTCGGCCCAGCTGTGACCCCGGGGCTCACTCGCGGAGCGCCGGGTGCTTTCGTTGTTGCGGCGGTCGAGCGCATCCTGAAGCAGCTGAATAACAGAAGCTTGCAAGTCAATAATGAGAGCCTGCAGCTGCAGACGGGCGGTAGTGTCGCCCTGTGCGAAGCGTGGCCCAATGGCCGCAAAGAGGCGCTCGTACTCGCGGCGGATGGCTGGCGGGGCCGATACCAGGGCCGTGTAGGCCGGATCGTCGTATGGATCGCGATGATAAGGTCCTCTTGATCTGTATAATCTGCCATCGAGGCTGTCTCCCCGGCGGTCATCTCGGCGGTCATAACCACGGTCGTCCCGGCCGTCATACCGGCGGTCGTCTCGGCTGTCATCTCGACGGTCATCTCGGCGGTCGTCTCGGTGGTCATCCCGGCGATCGACCCGGTGCTCCAGTTTGTCTATCCGGTGGTCCTGTTTGTTGTCCATGTGCTCTTGGTGCGCCTTGTCTCGGAAGCGGTCATAGAGGCTGATACCCGTGGTAAAGGTACTGATAATGGTCGAGAGGAGCGTCACGACAATGAAGCCTTTCTGGACCGGTGAGCGGCAAAGCCGGCAGAGGGCACAAGGCAATGGCTTACTTTGAGACCTTTGTCTTCAATCATGTTTGCAACGTTCATATCGTCGTCTAGGTGAGATGAAATGGGACATGCAGAAGGCAATGAAATTAAGCCAAACCAAAAAAAAACCAGAGAAATCGAGTCACAGTAATTCCAGAGCGATACGAGCACACCGCAAAGAGCAAGAGCGCAGGGGGGGTTGCTTCTCTTTATGCACGAGGTCGGGCGTGCTACCACAAATGGAATTTGTGCGCCGGTCGAACAAGGTCGCTCTTTCCAGAGGCCGCGGAAGGGCCGCCACCATAGCGGCGGCTGCCAGCTTCGGTCAACCCGCGCTTCCCGTGGACACTCGGACAGCTGGGCTGCGTAACGCAAGTGTGACGGCCTGCGGGTCCAGGCCGGCCAATCAGGGCCGTCCTGCAGTGACCGCAACATATCGTGATAGGGTCTCTGCACTCGGCTGTACCGGATCGGTCGTCACGAAAAGCTCGTCACATGGCAACGTGCAATTTTCACCGTTTTGTGCTTTTTGTATTTTTTCCGTCTGTATCCCGTCTGTATCCCAGACTTTGACTCCATCCAATCGGGCCGGCTGGTGCAAAAATCTTAAATCTTTACTGGAACTCGGCGGACAGCACCTCCTGCACCTTGGGATGCAGGTTGGCCACGCCGACGGCGTCGATGGCCCGCCGCAGCTCCGCCGGCAGCGACTGCACGCGCTCATCCTCGGGGGCCAGCGCGCGGGCCGCGTTGAGGCACCGTAGGGCGAGCAGGAATTTTTCTATGATTAGTCAGCAATTATATCCACCAGTAAAGTCCGAAGAGGTTCGAGACTCACGTCTCCGTAGGTGGACCGCAAACCCGACGAGCTGGCCATCGAGGCTCTTGGGGGTGAGCTGGAGCACGGGCGCAATGAACTTGACGGCCTCCTCCAGTGGCGTCGTCGTGGCGGCCAGCTGCAGGCCGAGCGGATCGAGATCCTTCTTCTTGACGACGGCGTCCTCGTCGGTCGCGGCGGCGGCCTTGTTGGGATCCTGCTTGGCGGCCTTTTCGCTGGCCTCCTTTTCCAGGCGCTGCGCCTCTTTGCGGGCCTTGCGCGCGGCCTTTTTCTTGTCGGCCGACTCGCTCGCGGCGGCGGGGGTCTCCGGGTCCGTCACGTGACTGGTCCCGTTGCCGGCAGCGGCGTTCGCCGCCGGGGCACTGGCGCGGTCGTGCATGGCCATGTACAAGCGCGCGGCGTCGAGGGCGGCACGGGTGTAGAACGGGTGCTCGCGTAGGCGGTCCTCCCAGCGCACGAGATCAATGTAGGCGCGGATCATGCCCTTGCGCAGTGAAAAGGCATGGAAGTCAAACTGGTCTTCCTGCCAGATATCGAAGATGGTGGCAATGGCGTGGAAGCGCTTCAGCGCGAGGCCCTCGTTTCCAGCCCGCGCGTACGCCTCGCCGTCCTCGGTCAGGTACCACACGCACTGCATCTCGAGCAGGTCCGCCAGCGGGTCGGCGGCCGACTCGGGCCGCGTGAACAGGCCCATGGTCTTGAGTGCGGCCTCGTTCTCGTTGTTGCGCAGCTGGTACTTGGCCGCCTTGCTGTTAATGTACCGATCGTGCGTGTCCAGCTGCCGCGCCGCGTCCATGGCCGCGGCCGCCTTGGCCGGCTCGCCCCGGTGCTTCCATATCCGTGCCTTGGTCATCTGGTAGTCCACGCTGCGCCCATCCAGCGCGATCGCGCGGTCGCAGTACTCGTCGGCCAGGTCCAGGTCCCGGCTGCGGTAGTAGTTGAAGTGCTGCGCCAGGAAATAGAGCGCAGCCCCCTCGCCCTTGGAGGCGTCCTTTTTCTCGTCTGCGGCCTCGTCGCCGGTGTGCTCCTCCAAGTATTGCTCCACCAGTCCCTGGAACACAGCCTTCTTGTTCTTGTCCGCGTACAGTTGCTTCACGTTGGCAAACAGCGACGGGATGCCCCGGTCCAGCATCGGGTACAGATATTGCCGCGCCCGCTCCACAAAGAGCTGGCGTGTCAGAAAGTCCAGGGGCAGGCGCCGCGACGCATCGCTGCGCGGGTACTTGGCGGCGTACTCGTCCAGCAGTGCCAGTCGTGCGGTCACCGCCTCGGTGCTCTCGTCGTCGGCCAGTCCCAGTGTCCGCACCAGCCCGTCGTAGTACCGTGAGTTGTCCGGGTTGCGGTCGATCAGCGCCCGCCATGCCGTCGCCGCGTCCTCGCGCCTCTCTGCCCCCAGGTCGCTCAGGTACCGCGCGCGCGCCTCCAGCACGGCCAGACGATCCACGGCGCGGTCTGCCGCCGCGGCCTCGAGGTGGTCCAGCGCCCGCTGCGTGTCCCCCGTCTCGGCGATGATGGAGTTCTTATACAGCAGCGCCTCGGCGTGCTCAATATCGGCCTGCGGCGGCGCGTTCTTGAGCGTGTCCTCGTACATGGTCAGGATGCGCTCCGCCTCGGCCAGGTCGCCCGCCAGGTGGTGGGCAATCGCCAGCGCTGTCCAGTTCAGCCGCTGCTGTGGCCGCGCCTGCAGGATGGCCTGCCGGCTCTGCACATAGCCCGCATAGTCGCGCATCTGGATCTGCAGGATGGCCAGGTCGCGCTGAATCTGCGGCGAGTCGGGCTCCAGCCGCAGCGCAAACTTGTACGCCTTGATGGCCTCCTCAAAGTTCTTGTTCGCCCGGTACAGCAGCCCGTACACGTGCCAGCAAATGTGTGACTTCATGTCCACCTTGAGGGCCTCCTTGCCCAGCGCAAAGGCCTCGTCCGTCTTGCCCTGCCCGTTGAGGATCAGCGCCTTCATGGCCATTGTGTCGCCATGCTGCGGGTTCTTCTTGAGGATCTGCTCCGCCGCCTTGAGGCCGCGCTTGTACTGCTTCTCCTCATAGTTTCGGATGACCTGGCGGAACAGGTTCGCATCGCGGGTGCTAAGTGGTTGCGGCATCGGTGTCGGAGGAGGGGGGGGAGATTCGGGATCGGAGAGAGAGACCGCCCAAGGCCGCTCGAGACCGCTGGAAGTTTAATAAGGATCTGTAGAACAGAAAGAAGAGCGGCGGCACGATAGCCGAGGAGCAGAGGAGATGGGGGCGGGGGAGGGAGACGAATAACGTGGCCTTGCTAAACCAATGGTGACGATTCAGAGGCTTTTGGTGGGATTTTCCCTTTCGGAACGGTGTTGTTCCAGTGCGAGCAGTTATGCTTTAATCAAGAAGCGCCGTCTCGGATACGTGCATTACTACCGCGGCCCGCCTCCACAGTCAAGACCTCACAAGCGCGCAACATGACATTCTTTTGCAATATTTCTTTTCTTTTTCTTCTGTTGCCAAATCATGGAGTGGAGTTGGCCTGTAACATGGGCTTCATTCAGACGACGGCAGGCTAAAATGTCAGTGTAAATCATCGAGGAAAACGAGATGCTGCAGCCGGACGACGTCCGGCCTCTGGCATAAGCCGTAAGATGCGCCAATCGCCGGCTGTCAGCGCATTCTCGTCAGCCGCCTGCTTGGCAACCGTTCGCTGGGTCAAGTCCGACAGCCGCAAGTGCCAGCCCTTGGGGTACGGGCCCTGTCGTCGCATCAGCTTGTCGTTGTCGTCGTCCGATCGTCGTCTGGTCGTCGTCTCGTCGTCCTTCTCTCATCGCACACCTTGTTTCACCGCTTCCCTCTCCTCCATCCCTCCATCGCCGCCTCCCACCCTCCCTCCACCGCGCCCCCGCACCGCCCTTGCAACACGTCCCACGACCGTGCCCGCACAATCATCTCCACTCCGCGCTCTTGGCGCATCAGCGCCACCAGCCGGACTGCTTCTGGCTCGACCTCGGCGAACCGCCGCCGCCGAATGTAGGGATCGTACCGTTCCGTCAGCCGGGGGTCGGCCGCCGCGGGCGACGCATCGTCGAGCGGGTCCTCCTCGTTCACACCGCTTGGGGCTGCGGCCGCCACGGCCGTCTCGGCCACGTCGGTGCAGTACCGAATGACCTCGTCGCGGGCCTGCCAGGCGGGAAACAGAACGGTGTCACGGAAGGCGCGGCAGGCGTCTGGTGCGGCGGCCGAGGACGACGTCGCCGACAGGCCCGACCGGTAGCCGCGGACGGCCGTCGAGGCCGGGTCGAAGCCAGAGCGCGAGGGCGTGACGAGGGCATTGATGCTTTGCGTAATGGTATCGTCGACGGCGCGAGACAGCCGGAGAAAGTCTGGGTCGTTAGCAGAGAGCAAAAGAGCAAAAGAGCAAACAGATCTGAGATCCGAGATCCGAGATCCGACATGGGGTCCATCCAGGCCAACGTACCCTGCAGCGCGGCCCTAGAGAAACAGAGCGCCGGCGTCCGTTCCGGCAGCGTCGGCTCGGTCGCCATAGCGGCAGCGGAAGCAGCGGTAGCACGGCCGGGCGGCCCGGAGTCGTCCGCGTCGGCAGCAACGGCGCTGTGGGACGACGGCGGCAGTGGTCCCGAGGAGGCCGCGGCGGAAGCGGACGCCGGCTGGGTCGAGGACCAGAATAGGTTCGCCAGAACGACGGTCGGGGGGGGAGACGGACACGAGGGTTGAGCGGTAGGCAAGGTGAGCTGGTCGCGGGCGGCGCGAGAGAGATCGGCCGTTCTGCCGAGAACTCTTTCTTAGAGCAGTGGAATGACGCAGTTAGCATGGCACGTGCACTGCCGAAGCTATATAGTCTGATTGGCCAGTTCTGCTAGCCAGCCCTCTGAGATGCAAGTTTCTTCACCGTTTCTGCTCATGTCCAACACATTTGCTTCCATATTATGCGGGTTGCCCGAGATTATCTAGTTCTATCGACAAGATTGTTTAGGAAGAGATTCTAAACGCAGAACTGGTAAAAGTGAAGCGAAGGAGGGAAGCAGCTAAGACAGACAGACTGCAGCCAAGCCAGCCATGAGCGGCCTTGCGCCACATCTTGGGGAATATATTCATAGAAACCCAGCAGGACCCTAATAGGCTGACAGGGGGGGAAGAAAGCAGTAAGAACAAATATCAAGAAATCATATCCAAGCGGGTGCCATCACCGACACCAGGTGTAGTGGTCACCTCCAACTTTTATCCTCTTCTAGATGCAATGCTGGCGAAACACGCGGAAAATCGAGCAAAAAAATCATGAAGATCAGAGTAGTGCCAAAAGCGTAAGTCGTTCAAGGAGCACCTTCATACAGATACAGTCGCATCAGGGGGAATGGGGAATGGGTATGGGGAACGGAATGATGCATATTATCCAACGAATGAGAGAAGGCGCAAGGCGGCAAGGCGCCACCTATGGTCGCCGGTTGCTGTAGCCGGGCTGCAGGAACGCCTTGAGCCCAATATCGGCAATGCGCCGGCCCACGTTGGTTAGGCCGTTGCTATGGTCTTGTGCCTGTTTCCGGATGAACTCGGTGGCCATGGCGAGCTTGATGCGCGGGTCGGTTTCGTCCTCATGGCCTGGAGGCACGATCATGTCGCTGGCTGACGAATAACGCGGCGCCAGATGGCGCAGGATGGCAATCGAGTAGATAATGTCGCGGTTTTCCCGGCCGTCCAGAAGGTTGCGCATCCGCGTCAGCGCCTGCTCACGCAGCCGGGGTAAGCTGTTTCCTGGTGTGCTGTTGAGCCCGGCGTCTTCTTGCAGCCGCAGATACTCGGCCAGCCACCACCAGAATTGGTGTTCCCGGATCCGCGACGCATCCCCAGCCCTCGGCGACGGCATGCACGGATTCGTTCGGAGGCAGCCGCCCGAGAGCAGCACGTCCACCACGGCCAGCCGGTTGCGCGCCTCGGCCGCATTGTCAGGCGCCACCGGCTCGTCACTCGGCAAGTTGACTGTCGCCGGAGTGCCATATGCCATGCTCGCCAGCGCCCACACGACGCGCGTCTCCAGCGCCGAGGCCGCCAACATGTTGGGATCGCTCGGGTCCGTCGTCTCGACTCGGGCAATCGCGCTCAGAAACGACGACAGTAGCCCTACTAGCGGCTTGTTGCCGAGCAGGTTGTTCAGCGAGTTGACGCCGTCCGGCTTGAAGTCGAACCAGCTCGTCTCGAAAAACGTAGTGAGGCCGGGCACGTAGATGTCATAGTACATATTGGTAATGTCGTCCAGCGTCTCGCGCGTTGGTGGCGGGACAGCACCCGAAGGAGCGGGCCCCGCCATACCAATGATCTCGTCGACCTTCATCTTTGCTGGCACCGTTTGGTCAGCGGGTGTTCGCGTGGGTGGGTGTAGGAAGGCGGTGTCTAGTGCTTGCTCACCTCGATAGCTCAATCCAGACGGGTCGTGCGTGTGTTTCCAGTCCTGGGCCGGCGATAGGGCAGAGCGAGGCGCGTGGCCGGCCGGATAATACGCCGCGGCAGGGGTGGCCGTGGAAGCGCCCGGGTTCGAAGCCAAGGCGCCGGAGGTGGGGTAGACGGCGGACGCGGAGGTCGCTGTGGATGAGGGAATCAGCAGGGCGGCCACAGCAGCCGGTGACTTGATGGCTGCGAGCGTCGAGGTGGTGCTGGAGCTGGTGGTGGCGGCGGCGGCAATGGTGGGGGAGACGGATGTCGGCAGCTGTGTGGCCGACGGTACGGCGCCGGGGCTTTGCGGCTGCTGCTTGAAGATGGGGTCGTAGCCGGCACAGTCGCGCTTGGACTTCTTGCAATTGTTGCAGGTCGGGTGTGTCTCGTCGCACTGCGGAATGGGAGTTGTGTTAGATCGAGTCGGCGACCAAAAAAGAAGGATTGAGGAGCTACGGGGGGGTTAGCGCCGGGCGGTGAGGAGCATTAGCGCTACAGCAGCCTGCAGGCTTAGCTGTCTCGCTAGTTGGCTTTCCCCATCGGCCAGGCGCTTGCATATTCGTTTTCCGACGTTTGAGTTTTCCGCCTGGCTCACCTTGATTCTTCGCTTCCGGCAGGTCATGCAGCCGGTTTTTGTTCGCCGTTTGATCTCCTGTGTTGACGTTAGTGGCGCTCTCCAGGATGGAATCAGACCAATAACGGAGCATCACGCACCTTTTTGTATCTCGGGATGGCATTTATGCCCATGGGTGGCATCCGGAAGTCGTTGTAGTCCCGCGGGTGGTCAGCCATGTGGTAAGACGGTATACCGTGCGAGGGCACCCCATAGGGTGGTGGTGGTGGCATGGAGACGTAAGAAAGCGGTGCGGATTGTAAGCTGGGCGGCCCAGAAAGTGACATAGCCGGTGGTGGCGGGGGCGGCTGCAGGGCGTCTAGGTTGCGCATGCTGGGCAGCTGAGACGCGTGTGGGCCTGGCGCGGTAGCCGGTGATTGTCGATAGAGGTCGCCGACACTGACACTGGGGTGGCCGTTGCCATGCGAGGCGTAGCCGTAGGGGTTCTGGTTCCGGTGCTCGTTCTGACGCTGGCCTGCGTTGTGGCTCTGGATCTGGCCCGCGTTTTGGCTGGTGCTCGGCGGTAGAGGGTATGGCGACGAGTTTGGATAGCCAAGCGAGCTCGTGCTTGGCGGGCGAGGCCCCGGAGGCCCTGGAGGTCCCAGAGAGCCCAGAGGTCCCAGAGGTCCCAGAGGGGGTGGTTGTGTAGACATGGAGGCCGGCGCGTGGGAGGCGGCGGTAGGCTCGGTGCGGACGGCGCGCTGGGGAGCGGCCGGGCCAAAGGTGTTGGCCCAGGAGCGTCGCGGATTGTAGGCGGAGAACTGGTGGAAGGGAAAGTCGCGCATGTCGTCCGGTTCCTGGAGGGGGTGGATTGGCGGCAGCGAGGCCACGGTCAGGTCAGAGACGGATGGCGGCGCCGACGGTGCCGGATGTGACAGCGATGAGAATGGCGGTACTACCATGGCTGAAGACGGTCGGTCGGCGGTCGGTCGTCGGTCGTCGTCACTCAGTCCTGGCATCGGCCACATCAGCTGACGGTCATGGCCGGCTGAGTTCGCAGAGACAATGTCTTTTGTCGTCGCGTTCGGGAGATGCGTTGCGGACTCGCTCCGAGGGCTACGAGCACATGCCCGAGCTTGGGCCTGGACGGGATCCTTGCTCCAGAACCTGATGTCCGCGCTGCTACCGAGTGGCGAGGCAGTTGGACTGGATGGATAAGTCGATAGCGGCACCATACTGCCTTGCTGAAATTGTCTTTCCGCTCAACATATAAGCCAGGCCGCACAGTGTTTGGTTGGAGCCATTCAAGGGGGGGGGGGGGGGGGTCACGCCCTCAGGGTGTGGAAGTAGTAAGATAGAATGGGTATGGTGCATCGCTTGTCATTTCGTTTTGCCAAACTTTAAAGGGACGCGGCCGATTTGGCCGATTTTGCTGGCCGGGCGGGGAATTGGAATTGGTGCATGGGACAATAGGAACTGGGGGGGAGGGAGCACGGCTGTGGCCACTTGTCCGCCGGCTCTTTCCTCAATGCAGCAGTTGCCGTAGTGTACGAGTAGCAGGGCAGAGGGCGAGGTCGTGCTTTCCCCTTGCGCTTGTATCCTACGGAGTACGTCGTACTCATACCGGCATGCTCCCAGCAGCCGACACGGCGTGCATGTCGTCCACCTGCAAGGCCAGGGAGGACGCCAACATGGGTGTGTGGGATGGAGTAGCGCTACTTGTTGGTCAGGGAGCCCGTTCCTCTCTCTACTTATTTCTGCTTTGGACCTCGTGCATGTCGCTGCCGCTGCTCGCCCCCAAGCTTTCTTCCTTCCTTCCGGGCTTTACGAGCGAGAAGGTGTCGGCGACCCACTTGCTATGAAGTACGGAGTACTCTAAAGTTCGTATTTTGCACCACCACCACACCACGCCTTAGCACAACTTGAGCACTAGCTGCTTGCTGCTCGGCTGCCTACGAGTTCGAGTACGAGTACTCGGACCTGCCATGCACGCAGGCCTGGCTCATAATACAACCACGGCGCCCATGCTATGCAGCCATGTACGGGGTACTTGCGCGCGGGTAGGAGGGCTTAGGACGAGCAGGATATTTTCGTTCATAGGGTACGGAGTACATTACTCCGTAGGGTCAGTGTGGTGGGGGCGCAGCAAGAAAGCCGGTGCTGAAAAAAAATACAGATTCTCGTTCCGCTGCAGCTCAGCCCGCCCAAGCACACGATACTTGCTGTAGCCCTGCGAGCAGGGGTCTCCAAGAGGGATGACGCAGGCGGGCCCTATAGAATAACCTGCCCACCACGGACACAAGCGAGGGCAACCGGGGATCCTAGCGTCTGTTCTGGAAAGAGCGGGCCACTGCAACTCGTATGGAGCACCAGTGAACGCGCCCGAGAATGAGTTGCTCTAGACCGAGCTTACCTCTTTTTCGCTTTCCGTACTCCGTACGGGGTACACTGCCTATCGTACGCACCTCCTACTCCGGACCTCGATAACAAAGGTCTCGTAATGCGCTCCAATCGCGGCGCTCCAACCAGCGTTCTTAGCGTTTCGGTTATCGCCCAACGTCCGCCACCACCCTCGCATCGGCTCACCCGCCGCCCTCTGCGCGCGCGCGTCGTGCATGCAAGGGAGGCGCTGCCGAGCAGTGGCCTGTGTCCTCTCACCCGCCAGTCTGGCTCCCCTTGAGCACTTGACTCGTAGCGACCCGTTAAGTTTACCCTCGTACTGCCCTGCTCTAGCCCTGCTCGCGTACGAGGTTGCATCAGCGCAGATCAGGCCGGTGTCTTTAATTGGCCCGCCTGCACGGCTCGCCTCTTTGCAAGCAAGATGCTCCGTCATATCGTACGACCCGATCCAGTTCTTCCATTGTGGGACTGGGCACGGGACACACGCCTCCATCCCCAATGCTCCGCACCGTGCCCAAGAACGAGAAGCAAAAGCCGACCGCCATGTTTTTGGGGCGCTGCCGCTAATCGCCTTTCAACACAGAATAGGCCCTTTTTCTCCCTCGCTATGGTAGCCCGCCGTAGCCCGACCTATAACGGTAAGTAGCGGCCCTGCCAAAAAGTTCATTGGGCTCGCCAGGGAGCCCGGGCCAGAAAAGACCGGGGCCGAACTTGCTTTTCTGCGCAGGTGCCCCGGCGCGTCTTTTTTTGGTGCCTGTCGATCTTGTCACGCTTCCCAATGCAGTAAGGCCTAGTCGACCTTTTACGCAAAATAATTTCACCCAGTGCAAATTGGGAAAACCGCATAATAAAGTAAGATATAAAACCAATATTACAGGTGCATAAATGGGAATCCAACCAACCAAAATTACGGTGTACGATGCAATTGAGCAAAGGTAAGAGAAATTTTTAAGCCAGCAAATCTCCCTTCTTCCCCGCCCAATCTCATTGGCCCGCACTCTTAGTATTGCCTCGTACGATTGAATTCCTTCGAGTCGCAGCCAGAGTACTTCCCGTCCACCGTGTCCTAATTCCTTAGTGTCTGTTCTTCCAACCGTGAAGAATGTCTTGGGCGCTGTTGGAAGCAGTTGGCTTCCCCGCCCGTTACTTGTAAAGTACCCCACTTCTCGCTGTCTAGTTCGCTCGTCAGTATTGTGCGTCTCTGCTCCGCTCGCACAGATTTGACGCCGGTTTCTTATATATGGTATGTACTTCTACGCATTGTTTGTCCGCATTAGTACAGCTCGTCCGGATAACAGGACCCCCTCTGCTCGCTTTAGTCTTATGCATTCCTCTGACCTAAAACACCGAGATACTACGCTGCCGTGAGACTAGGAACAAACACGACAACGATTAGGTAGGCAAGCACGAAGATCATGCAGGATATGGGATAGTCGCGCTCGGCTAAGCATGATTTGTACATCTTACGAGTATCTTCACATTAGCCGCTCATGAGGATGACGATCGGAAACCGCACTCGTCCTGGCTCATTCCCTCTGGTATTTGACAGATATTGTCCAGCCAATATCCGAAACAGTCTCTCTGTAGGCGGGGTTCAGTTAGTTTTCGGTGGTCGCTTTTGGTCCAGTTTGACGTCTACGGTGAAGCTTGTTCTGCTCTTGCAGAACTCTGTCAGAGCGGTCTGTTTCAGCGCGTAAAAATATGGTCACATCGTGTTCCTCCCCGAAAGACTCTTGCTTGTCTAGACTGTTCGGATTCCATCGGATACGTACCTGTAACGTTTCGTGCAAGTATGATTCGTCACGGGCCATTCTCGCGACACTTGCTCCGAGGCAAAGGGCCATTATACGAGCTTGGTCATGCTTAGCAGATGGCAAACCGTCCGTGTACAAGTACTCCGTACTCCGTAAGGCAATCTAGAGCGGCTATGTACGTATGTCGTATTGTGACCCTGCGGGTCTGCGTTCTTTTCATTTTGAGGGTGTGCATTTCCCGGCGGCTCTGTACAGTACTCGTATATCAGATGACAGGGCTGTAAATTGTGATTGTCTGGAACGCGCCCCCAACGGCTGATGGCACCACCCTCTCATAAGCGATGCACGTCACTGCCCCCAATGCACTGGCAACTCATTGAAGATGTGCCGTCTGCTCGTAGACGGAGAGATCAGTAATACCACCGACCCAGCACAAAATAGCCCTACGGAGTAAGCGACGGCAGCCTGCCTCCAGACCTCCGTTCTAAGGCCGTCGTATACGACCCGAGGAAGCCCGACTTTTATTTAGTCCAAAACGCTTGGGCCGCGCCGCACGGATATGTCCTCGCGAGACTGTAACGGCAAAGCCACAGGACAAGTAACGGCGGCGGGTATAGTAGGCAGCACTTAATCCAATGCCGAAGGTAGTAGTTTTCAATGTAACAGCAGTGGCGGTACTGTCAGTAGCGGCAGTGCGGCAGTGCAGCCACGGCGATGGCCGCGGTTAGATACATTAGAAAAGCATGTCCAGCAACATGATTTGTGGAAATTAGTGGTGCTCTATGGCGAATGCTTTTCGCCATTTTCGTCTGACTTATCGTCTGAATTACCGTGTCCGGGGGTTCGTCCAGTCCCGATTGAATCAAGGTTCTCAATAATTGAATACTCGTACTAAGAAACTGCCGGCTTTTCACGCATTCCTTTGGCGAGCCTCTCAAGTTCGAACCGTCAGTGGCGCCTATTCGTGTCCGGGAAGGTGCGCCATTTGCGTTCGGCTATCTCCATAGCTATGTGAGCTAAAAAAAAATGACAGCAATAGCCTCAAGCATCATCACGCAACACATCCACTTGTGGACAATATTTTCAGTGCCCACCAAAAGAACCATGTGTTAGGAATCTCTCGTGCGAGGAACTGATACAACTATATTTTCTGCCAGTGACTTGTGTTGAAACCCAATACAACGCTCCAACGCCGTTTACATTCTCATGCCTCGTGGTATAGTTTTGTTGAAAAATAACTCCCCATCATTGGCCGCCTGGTCTCGCATTGTGCGGACAGGCCTATCCATGTAGACGTTCCTTGCGTCGGTTTCTCCATGATCCGTATCTGAATCCTATAAAGCAAAAACAAAAATGGCTCCTTTTCCTATGCTGTTGAAAACATTTTCTCTGCCCGTTGTCGGGCAGTCATCCCGCAGTGGAAATGTCATTTACACGAAGAAGGCGGCGAAGTCGACGGAAACACCTGGTTGAAGCAGGATTTTGCGTTTCCCAGAAATGCAAACCAATCTTCAGTCTGCCAGGGAGGCAGAAGAAGGCGGTAAAATGAACATTGGCAAATTAGTAGCGGTACCTGATAAATGTGTCAGCATGATCACGCGTTGGCTTGGAGAGGGGATAGGGGGCCACGTACATGTCGGCCTTGAAGGGGCCCTCAATGGGCAGGCCAAGGTACTCGGCCTGCACCGGCGTCAGGGAGCTCAGCTCGGCGTTGACGTGGTTGAGGTGGAGCTTGGCAACCTCCTCGTCGAGGATCTTCGGCAGGACGTAGACCTTGTTCTCAAGGGCGCCGGTCTTGGCGAACTCGACGTACTTCTCGGAGAAAGCGGCGTCCTTGTTCTTGAACAGGAGGATCTGGGCCAGAACCTGGTTCGTGAACGAGCACGACATGACAAACGAGGAGTGGCCAGTGGCACAGCCCAGGTTGACCAGACGGCCCTCGGCCAGCAGGATCAGGTTGCGGCCGCTCTTGAGGGTGAAGCGGTCGACCTGGGGCTTGATGTTGACGTGGGTGACGGCGTTGGCCTTGAGCCAAGCGACGTCAATCTCGACGTCAAAGTGGCCAATGTCTGCGGGGGGTGGAGGTTAGCACAAGGGACGATGGGAGCGAGAGAGAACATGACAACGTACTGCAGACAATGGCGTCGTTGGGCATGGCCTCAAAGTGCTTGCCAACCAGGATATCACGGCAGCCGGTGGTCGTGACAAAGATCTGGCCGACGGCAGCAGCCTTCTCCATGGTGGTGACCTGGAAGCCGGCCATAGCGGCCTGCAGGGCGTTGATGGGGTCGATCTCGGTGACGAGGACGCGGGCGCCCATGCCGTGCAGGGCCAGGGCGCAGCCCTTGCCGACATCGCCGTACCCGGCGACGACGGCGATCTTGCCAGCAATCATGACGTCGGTGGCGCGCTTGATGCCGTCCACGAGGGACTCGCGGCAGCCGTACAGGTTGTCAAACTTGGACTTGGTGACGGAGTCGTTGACGTTGATGGCAGGCACGAGCAGCTTGTTGTTCTTGAGCATGCGGTACAGGTGGTGGACACCGGTGGTGGTCTCCTCGGACAGGCCGAAGCAGCCCTTGAGCATCTCGGGGTACTTGTCGTGGACGAGCTGGGTCAGGTCACCACCGTCGTCGAGGATCAGGTTGAGCTTCTGGTTGTCCTTGAAGGCCACCAGCTGCTGCTCCAGGCACCAGTTGTACTCCTCCTCGGTCTCGCCCTTCCAGGCAAAGACGGGCACGCCGGCGGCCGCAATGGCAGCGGCGGCGTGGTCCTGCGTGGAGAAGATGTTGCACGACGACCAGGTGACCTCGGCACCGAGCGCGACCAGCGTCTCGATCAGCACGGCGGTCTGGATCGTCATGTGCAGGCAGCCCGCGATGCGGGCACCCTTGAGCGGCTGGTCCAGCGCGTACTTGGCGCGGGTGGCCATCAGACCGGGCATCTCATTCTCGGCGAGGTCAATCTCGCGGCGGCCAAAGGCAGCCAGCGAGATGTCGGCAACCTTGAAGGTCTCGGCGGGGGCAGACATTTTGGATGTGTGTTCTAAAGGTCTCGGGTCAGACAATTGGACCTTGAAAAAACAGGATGTGGCTTTCCGAGAGCATGTCCGAGGGAAAGGCGGGGGGGGATGCAATCTCAAAAACACTACACTCTCGAGCCGTTGCACAATTGCATTGACATACCTGTGGGGGGGGGGGGGCGAGGGGGAATTGCTGGAAAGACGAGAGGATGGGAAGAAGAAAAGTAGTGAGATGGGTAAAGGAAGAGTTTGTAAAGAAGGAAGTGGCGAGCAAGGGGAAAACCATTTTTTATCAGTGGGGCAGCGGCAGCTCCTCAAGGAGGGGTTCGGGGTTGGAGGGGGGACGTGTGAAGAGATGCGGGACCGTGAGTGGTTGGGGACTGGCGGCTAACGCCGATTTAGTGCGCTTGCCAGCTGGCAGGGCCGAACAGGTGCGGATATTACCAAGGAATCATGTAATCATACAAGCAGGCGACACGTTCCTGGAACACGCCTGCATCTTTACGCTTTCTTCGATCTCTTTTTTTTATGAGTAACAAGATAGTCGTAGTCCCGAACGCCAGGCCGAATGCAAAACCCCCCATCCGTCGCTCTGGCAGCAGCAGCAGCACAAACGGATCTCCTTTTCTTCCCGGACCACGATCGTCCACGCCTTTACTCGGGCAGCAGGTTTCCGCGCACGGCGAACATCTTGGCGCTGACGTTGGCGGTGAAGCCGTCGACCTGGCGGCTGTACTGCTCGACCTGGCGGGCATTGAGCATGCCCTCGAGGCGGCTGGGCTCCTGGGGCAGCTTGAAGAGCCGCTGCCACTCGTCCTCGGGCAGGGCGGGCTGCTTGGCGAGCGTGCGCTGGGCGTTCTCGGCCTTGCGCTTGGCCTGCCAGGCGGAGATCTTTGATTGCTCGCGCGTGAGCTGGCGCTGGTAGTACTGGTGGTTGTTGAGGTCGGTGTAGTGGGACTCGATGCTGTCGAGCAGCAGGTCGCACGTCTTCTCGAGAAAGGGGTCGATGGACAGCTCGAGCGCGTCCAGCGACGGGTACGGCGGCACGGCGACCGGGTTGCGCTGGATGTCCGAGAGCGACACCGGCAGCTCGACCTCGGCGCTATCCGGCGGCGACGGCAGCTGGTGCACAAACGTGTTGAGCAGGTGCGAGTTGTGCACGGCAATGGGCAGCTCGGCCAAAATGTCCTTGTACGAGAGCTTGGTCTTTTGGAGGCTGGGGGTGGGTTAGCGAGAGCGCAACGGCAGACGGAGGAAGAAAGAGAAAGTAAAAAACCCACTTTTCGGTCGTGAACTTGCCCTCCTTGTAGGCAGCCAAAAAGGTGTCCGTCAGGCGGAAGGCGCGCAGGTTCAGCGCGCCCTGGGAGCTGCGGCTGGCGTCGTAGACGAGGGCGACCTTGCCGGCGGCGGCGGTGGCGTCGCGCTGGTAGTGGAACAGGTTCTCGATCAGGCTCATGGACACAAAGTTGCCCATGGTGGCGCTCGTGTAGAAGCCCGTGTTGTTGGCGTCGACGTTGACCTCCTTGAGGTGGCGGATCATCTCGGCCTGGTAGGCCAGGTTGGCCTTGGAGCGCGGGGCGGCCGCGGCCAGCGCCGACGCGTCGTTTTGGTGTCCGCGCTCGTTGGACGACGTCTCTGCGCTGGCCGTGTCCTGGGTTGGGAAGGCAAACGAGTTGGTCACCTCGAGCGTGTGGCCGTTCTCCATGCCCACGAGCGCGCCAGTCGCCGTGGTCGGGAAGACCGAGGAGCAGTGCTTGGTGATCTTCATGACCACCAGCGCCTCGACCTGCACCGCCTGGAACGTCGGCTCCTTGGGGGCGTCGGTCGCAGCAACCATGATGGGCAGCTGTTCAGGACGGGGAAAGGAGGGGGAGGAAATGTGGGGGAAGGCGACGTGGATGGGCCGGCTTCGCAAAGTTGAAATCCTGGTAATCAGCCGTCAATGATGGGGCCGGAGAGATGGAGAACCCGGAGGACTGTCGTCGGGACGGGGGGCGGTCGCAAAGGGGGGGGGGGAGGTCGAGCCGGGGCGTGGTGCGAAATTTCGGCATTTTGGTGAGAATTCTTCTTTTGTTCGTTTGTGGGTTTTGGCTCTTGGCGGTGGGCAAAGGCAGAATACCGGACCCCTCGTCCACACAGGAATCACTACGTACAGTGTGTTGAATAAATATGCACTGTATTTGCACGGTACTCTGTAGGCGTCCTCCCGGTTCTCCCTTCCTCCGCCAGGTGAAGGACACACCTGGGAAACGCACAATTAGGGGATTTAAAGGGTGGTAGCGTCAAACGGACCTCCATTCCTCTTTGGTCAAGTAGAAAATAGCACAGGCCGGCGAGCGGGACGGAGCCCACGCCCATCCCACACGAACCCCCACGCCGTTGACCACCACGAGCGGCGAACCTTTCCTTTTTGCCTGCAGGCACAAGGGAGCTTAAAATGACGACAGCCCCGGGCAGGGTATTTCTTGCCAGATTGTCCCTCATTTCCCTTTTCCCCATCTCTGTCGCCTTTCAGTCCGTCCACTCGACAATCTCCCAGTGGGCGACGTGGTCGAAAATGTCGAGGCGGTAGCGCTCGATCCGCCACTCGCTGTACAGGGAGCGGGCGGCGGAGCTGGCGCGGTGGTGCTGCGGCAGCTGGCCGGCGGCGCGGGCGTCGGCCTGGGCGTGCCAGACGCAGGTGGCGAGGTTGCGGCCGTCGGCGTCCGGCTGGTTGAACCAGTAGCGGAGCAGGCCGCCGCTGGCGAGGGCCTCGCGGTGGGCGGCCTCGTCGAGGCGGCCAAGGTCGCCGTAGTTGGTGGAGGGGGGGATGCGGGAGCGGAAGGCGACGACGAAAAAGGCCTGGCGACGCCAGACGAGGCCGCTGGCGGCGACCAGCAGACGGAGGCGGTCGACGACGGCGGCGAGGTTGAAGGAGGCGGCGTACGGGGCCGTGGCGAAGTCGTCGCGGACCTTGTCGAACACGACGAGGGCGCGGGCCAGCAGCCGCGTCTGGGGGTCCAGCGTGTCGAGGTCGAGCAGGTGGTCTGGATACGGCGAGTCGGGAATGTAGCGGGGGTCCGTGGGGGCCGGAGGCTCGAGGGCGGCCTTGTCGTCAAGCGACGGCAGCGACTGGACGGCAACAGCCATGACGACGTGGGGATGAAGAGTCTGCTGGATGGCTGGATGGCTGGATGGGGAGGGACAGCAAAAGAACCCGCGATCAGGCAAGATCAGGCGAGATCAGGCAGACAGAGGAGGGGACGGGGGGGGGGGACTGGTGGAGGGCTTGAGGGCTTGAGGGCTTCACCCAAAAAGACGGCGAGACCGCAGCTGACCGGGCAGAAACCCCCAGCCAGGAGCCAGGAGCCAGGAGCCAGGCGCAAGGAGCCAGACACACCATCCCGCTACGTCCTATCTCTCGCCGACACCATGCGCACTATCGCATCGACTAGCCTGTTGACATGGCCCAGGCGGATGGCGAGCTGGCCATGACTACAGAGCACAGCGGCCCCTCGCCAGCAGCAAGTGGCACGGTGGCCGGTCTAGATACAGAATGGCCAGTGGCCGACTGCAAAAGATCTTACTGCCGGAGCGGGCAAAATCGGTTTCTGGGTTATTATGGCTGTCCAATTTTTTTTTCCGGTTCTTCTCTTATTTTTTCCTCTTTTGTTCCTCTTTTCCTCCTAGGCTGTTGGGGCCGGCGGCGGCCATGGCGCCATCGGTTTCTCGGTTGATGCCACAGACCAGCCGTTTTTGCCGGTCAAGTCGTCGTTTTAGGCGCTTTTTGTGTATTCCGTCTTGTTGGTCGCTCTTTTCCGTCTTGTCTTGCTTCCCGTCTCGTTCTTCTGGACTTGCCTCTTTTCGCCGTCCTCGCCATCTCTTGGCTGTTGGCCGCCTCTGTTGCCGGCTCTTATCTATGACTCCGACGTCGCTGGGAGCTGACACCCAACCGCTTGCTGCATGATAAGCCGGACCATAAATCTGCACGTCTGGCCGATGTCGTATTTGGCTCCCAACCAGAACCAACCAAAGCTGCACCTGTCTGCACGGCCGCGCGGCGTGCTGCAGCTGTGAATGGTCGGGTCGATATGTCGTTTATCTTACTCTATGTTTTTACAGACAGTGCCCGAGGTATTGTACATGCGCACAACGCATCTTTTTAACTCCCCCCCCCCCACTTTGGTCGCAGAGTAACGCTCTCTCCCGGCTGCACGGCACTGGACAGCCGTTTTCGTGCATCATGTCGTTATCTCGGCTTCCCCCGTTTCGCCTTATCGGACTTCGCAGCGCTTCGCTGTTTCGTTGTTTCGCTGATCACGTTTTCCCTTCGCTTCGTTCGCGCCTCTCACAACAGCGCGTAGGCCCCCTCGGTCTCGCTCTCGCGTCGATGGCGCATCCACGCCTTGGCCATCTCGTAGGTGCCCAAATAGAGCCCGCTGCCGACAAACGTCCAGGCCGCCCGCAGCGCGCCGCCGCGGAAGAGTCCGCTCACACCGTGTTCGCGGTAGATGAGCCGCGCCAGTTGCACGCCGTTCATGTGTCGTGGCCGTGCCTCCTTGGCCGCGAGCGGCTTCTGGGACGGGCGCTGGCCGTGCTGGGCTTGACTGGCTGGCGTGGCGTGGCTGTCGTGATGGGTGTCCAGCTCGTTGGACGCGGCGGCCGCTCCGACCGAGAGCATCATGCGCGTCTTGACCACGTCCGTCGGCGTAGTGACGACGGCCGCAATGGCGCCAGACGAGCCCGCGCTCAGGCCGTTGACGGCGCCGATGAGTAGCAGCGGGTCGGCCGCGGCAGCGTCTGTGCTGCTGGCGCCGCCCCACCGCGCCAGCAGCCGTACCCGCATGGCCTCAAACATGGGGAACTGCAGCGCCGTAAAGGGCAGGTTGCGAGCCGCCAACGCCGTGTAGCCCGACCACAGTCGCCGTGCGGCACCTCCCTCGGCGTTGCGCAGCATGTGGAGCGCCTGCAGCGAGCTGCTCATGGACGGCTTGACGGCTGTTGTCGTTGTGGTCGTGGACGCCTGCTGAATCATTTGCGCATTCTGCTTAATGACCTCGGCCGGCGTCAACACCAGACAAGAGGCCAGCTCGGCGATGCCCGACGATAGCGAGTGCACCAAGGCGGCCGGCGGGGCCTTGCCGCCGTCGAGCACGCCCGGCAGCACGGTGCCGAACACGTGCTTGGCCGACTCGTACGTGCTAAAGAAGATGCCGGCTGCGGCGGTCAGCCGGGGGTCCAACCAAAAAAAAAAAAAAAAAAAAAATAACACATAAAATGGGGGCGGACTGGCCACTCACACGCTGGTAGGGTCGCAATGACGACGCTGCCCACGCCCTGGTAGAGACCGCGGAGTGCATACGGTGATGGTGGGCGACGCAGCGCGGCCGCCGTCACGGAGCCGACGGAGCTCTTGGCGGCCGGAGCCGTCGCGGGGGCAGAGGTCGACGCATATGTCTTGATGTAGTCCTGGCTCTGCAGCCGCGTCTTGATCGTGTCCAGCGGGTAGACCAGCAGGTCGATGGTAAAGGCCGCAAAAGCGCCGGACTGCGAGAGAGAAAAGGGTTAGTCACCGCCAGTTGATGCAACGCCCACAGAGAATTTTCCTACCAGTATAATCTCGGCGTACGTGTTCTCCGCACTCATCGTGACAGAACTGCCCCGGAAGCGACCTGGGACAATCGAGAACGACGGCGTGACAGGGAAATGGGGCGACGGAACCAAAAGGAAAGAAAAACGAGAGAAAAAAAAGAAGCGGAAGACCGAAAGTCCGGATACGATGCGAGATGATCAGATAACGCCAGATAAATGTTCTATTGGGCGAAGGAGCCAAGACGGAAGCAGCCAGTGCGACAGGCTGAGTCAATCCGTTGCCGCGGGCTATTCGGGTGCTCGGAGCTCGGAGAGGCAAAGTGTGGCGGCATGGCCAAGTCCACTGCGGGCGCCTTTTCCCACTGTCCTCGTAGGCGATAATAGAATGGAGGTACAGAGCGGTTGAGAGAAAGGCGTGTCCCGACCCAACAGCCCCTCCTGTGCGCCTTCTCAGACAGGAAGGTGTACCCTCTGTGGCCGGGCGAAACCCCGCAGCACAGCGACTCCCATACGCGTATTTCGATATTTCTACAGAGTACGGAGTAGGCTGGAGTTTGGATCGTTGGACGGCAGCACAACAGCGTTTTCGGTCTCCGACGGCCCGCTGTCGGGGCTACTGGGGTGGATGGCTGGGGCTCTAGAATCCCTAAAGGGATCTTCGCGCACTAGCAGTCGCTGGGGCTTTTTAGAGGCCGTGTTGGGGCGGGCTGGGGACGGACTGGGGACGGACTGGGGGCAGACTGGGGATGGACTGGGGACAAGCGAATCCAGCCAACGGCGACTGCTGGTAGTGGAAATCATCCGCAGGTAATACGACAAGGCCTTTTCTTTTTCTTGCGTGACTGCTCGTGGCACCAGGGCTCTTTTCAGATTCGGTTTTATGACGCGATGATGTGATCGGAGCTAGGTTGAGACAGGATCAGCTGTGTTATCCTCAAACAACTCAAACGATGACTTCATTTTCGTTCACTTCCTAGACCGTCTCCTTGGTGCAGGGCTGTACGCCGACACATCCATTCCGAAAGCCACGTCAAACGCCGTGTGTCCCCCAGCTGTAACATGCGGCGATAGCAGGACTGCCCGCCGAAAGCACATTTTGCTCTTCGGCGCACATTGCTAGCGGCGCATGGATACGAGTACAAGGTAGGACAAGAAGAAGTTTCTGGTCTCGCTACCGACGTTGGGAGCTGGCCTGACACCGTAGCATGTCTTGTGTGGGTGGTGCAACGCGAATGCGAAAGGCGATTGTAGCGGACACCAAGACACAAAAGTTCCTGGTCCTGTTGCGCAGACTTGAATGCTAGCGGATCTGGCCAACGACACTCTCGCGTATCCCCAAACCGTGACACGGCGATCTGGCGGCCGGGCTGCGCCTGTCCAGAAAGCAGGCCCAGAGGCAGCCAATGGGCAGCGTCGTATTATTCCCCCCCCGCCACAATGATGGCACAATGGATGGCGATGCGCGCCAGCCAGCCGCAGCAGTGCCCTGACAGCCAGCTCGGGCCCACAAGGCGGCTGACATGTCGGTCATACTGCAGGACTGTGTGTAGGCTGCACCCAATCGCTCCATGTGCGCACGGCAGGACAGCAGGGCAGCAGGACAAAAAGAAGTCTAGGAGAACAAAGGGGAAGAGGGGGAAACTGTGTTCCCCAAAGTGTGTCCTCACTCCACCCCGGCTGTCTCCAGGCAGACACGCCGCAGAGGCTCTGCAGCGCCGTTGCAGACAGCTGGTAGAAAAAAAACCGTTCATGCGCCATGACGGGGGTGTAGGGTGGTGGTCATTGGCCAGCCGCGCTCGTGGAGGGGGGTGTCTCTAGGCTGGTGACTCTCGCCTTGTTGGGGTCAGTGCAGGACATTTGAATATAAAGAGGCCGACCAAACCCGTCCGCGCCTTTTGTCTCTTTTTTGAAAACCAGTACAATCTTCCCCCCCCCAAAACGGCTACAAAAAGGGGGCATCTGCCGATTGCGTCTCTCTGCTGCATTTGCATGCACTGGCTGACTTGGCTGGCTGTATTCACTGAAAGCATTACTCTGCATTCACTCTGATTCACTGCTGCCTTGCCCTGCTTTCTCACCTATTTAAACCCCCCCCCCTCTGTCATCGCTTGGCCAAACGCATTCCCACCCTCGTCCTCGACACATCCTTTTCCAAAAAAACTGCTACCATGGCCAGCCCCTCAACTGGGTCTGCCGACCCCATCAACAAGTCGGCCGATCGACACCCTCGCCGCAGGATGCATGCCGACCAGACGCCACGCCCGTCGTCTCTGCCGGCTGCCAGCCCACCCCGGACACCGCCGTCTCGATCCTCTTCTCGGTCTGTACGGCCGACATTGTCCACCCACTCGGGGACCCGCTCGAATATCTCCTCTTTGCCGTCACCGCCGCCGTCCGCGGGCTGCGAACGTCCTCCGCCCCGACTGCTTCCACGCGCACCCAGCCCGCCTCGGTTCCTGGCCGCTGGGCCGTCCACATCGACCGTCCACGCTCCCCTCACACCGACAGACTCGCGCGAACCGACGCCCGAAACGCGGCCAGCGGGACAGGGACACGGCCACGGCGACTATGCCGGGCCCCCTCTCAGCAAAATGGAGCTGCAACGTACGCTGTCTCTGCCATGCTTGTTTTCACCATGACTAATCGGATGCAGTCCGAGAAGCTCAGGCACACATTGCGCGAACGCGCCAGATGGGCCGGTGTCGGCGTCCCGAGAGGGGTGTGAGAGAGGGAGGGAGCGAGAATGGGGAGGGGGGGGAGGGCAGGGCAGAGCAGGGGTGGGGGCGGTACAGGTAGGCTGGACAGGTGGCCAGGATGGGAGCCTGGAGGCCATGCACCACTCGGCACGCCGAACTCGTGGTCAATGTGTTGTGGGCGTATTATTGTAGGATTGCGTTATTGGGAGGGACCGGAACAAGATGGCCGTGCTGACAGACAGACGGCCGGGACTGGTGGACAGGAACATGGGCGTTGGGGATACAGGGTAGAGGCGATGAGATTCTTTCGGCGAACAGCCACATAGAGGCGTTGGGGGTCAGCAGAAAAATAGACTTGGGAAACAGACGCCTGAAAAGTCTCTTGGCCGTGGGCAGCCTGACCAGGCATCCGTGCCTAGGCGGCCGGGGTGGTCCGTGCAGAGTCCGCTGAGTGGGCCAGTTCCGCAGTGGCCCTGTAAACCTAGTGCGGAGGTCAAACGCGGAGAAGGAACCTTGTAGCGACCTCTGATTTGGTGTCTTTGGCACAGTTTCCCGCGAACTGCAAGTCGCTGACCAACAGCCCTCTGCAACGGCACAGTCGGCAGATGCCGTGCGGGCACATGGTGCCGCCTCTCCCCGCTCGCCGCGACGGCTGTAAAGCTGTGATGGCACAGACGATGGACAAAATGGTTCCGAGCTGGGAATAT
Source organism: Leptographium radiaticola (assembly GCA_019925535.1). Taxonomy (NCBI): domain Eukaryota; kingdom Fungi; phylum Ascomycota; class Sordariomycetes; order Ophiostomatales; family Ophiostomataceae; genus Leptographium; species Leptographium radiaticola. Next base: position 292,429 of record JADHKK010000026.1, read on the forward strand.
ATGGAGATGCGCCGGACTTTTGTCTCGAATCCTTTCGTGATCCTTTGAGATTGTAGAGATAGACTTTTGTCCATCTTTGCTTGGTCTACACCGCTCGTCTCGACTCTCGTCTTGCTCGTCTCGATTCTCGTCTTGCTCGTCTCGACGCTCGCCTAGACTCTCACCGGACTCGTAACCTCATTCTCTGCTCTCCCTCTCTCGCCATGGCCGACCGCCCCCTCCCAGACGTGGCCACCCTCCCGGACACGCACTCTGGCATCCCGGCCTACCTCCTCGACAAGGCGCGCGCCACCAAGGCGGCCGCCTACAGCCTCAAGACCGTCCCTGCCGCCCAGCCCCGGGCCCGCGAGAGCCCGGCCCTGCCGCTCGGCGTCGCCCCCGACGTCTTTGCCGCCGCCCTCGACGAGCTGCGCTCCGTGCTCGGCGCCGAGCATGTCCAGCTCGTCGACGGCGCCCTGCAGGACGGCTGGTACATGGAGCACGCCAACACGCACGACCTCATGACCGTGGTCGACGGCGAGGAGTTTGTCGCCTCGGCCGTGGTCTACCCCGGCAGCACCGAGCAGGTCCAGGCCATTGTGCGCTGGGCCAACCGGCACCTGCTGCCCATCTATCCCATTTCCATGGGCCGGAACTGTGCGTTTGGGTCCTCGCTCCGCTCGTTTTGTGTCCTCGCTTCGCTCGCTTCGTTTTCTGTCCTCGCTCCGCTCGTTTTGTGTCCTCGCTTCGCTCGCTTCGTTTTCTGTCCTCGCTCCGCTCGTTTTGTGTCCTCGTTCCTTTTTTGTCCTCGCTTCGCTCGTCTCTCCCCCCTGTTGACATCCCAGTTGGCTATGGCGGCGCCGCTCCCCGCGTCCGCGGCTCCGTCGTCATCGACCTCGGCCGTCGCATGCGCACCGTCCTCGACATCAACGCCGAAGACTGCACCTGTCTAGTCGAGCCTGGCGTCTCCTTTTACGCCCTCCACCAGGCCATCCAGGAACGCGGCCTCGGCGACCAGCTCTGGATCGACGTCCCCGACCTCGGCGGCGGCTCCGTCGTCGGCAACACGCTCGACCACGGCGTCGGCTACACCCCCTACGGCGACCACTGGGCCGCCCACTCCGGCCTCGAGGTCGTCCTGCCCAACGGCGAGGTCGTCCGCACCGGCATGGGCGCCCTGCCCGGCAGCAACACCTGGCAGGTCTTTCCCTACGGCTTTGGGCCCTACGTGGACGGCATCTTTTCCCAGTCCAACCTCGGCATTGTCACCAAGATGGGCATGGCCCTGATGCCCAACCCGGGCGGCCACGAGAGCTTTGTGCGTGAAGAGGGGGATCTCGGAGGGGGAAAGAGCGCTGTGCTGACAAAGAGCGTAGATGTACACGTTTCCCAAGGAGGAGGACTTGGCGCAGTTGGTAAGTCGGTCTGTTCCTTCCCTTTCGGGCTCTTGTCGGTTTCCTCTTGCCCTAGCTGTCTCGTCTATTTTCTGTCCTCATTTCATTTCTGTCCTCATTTCATTCTGTCCTCATTCATGTCTCCCTCACACCCACTCACATCCTCCACCCCAGATCGACATCATCCGCCCCCTGCGCATCCGCAACGTTCTCGAAAACGCCGCCCAGCTGCGCCACGTCAACCAGTCGGTGGCCGTGCTGGGCAAGCCGCGGACCGACTTTTACGCCTCGGCCGACGGCCAAGTGCCGTTGTCGGTGATGCATGCGGCCGCCGCCAAGACAGCCGCCGGCGACCACACGTGGGTGTACTACGGCACGGCGTACGGCCCGCCCGAGGTGCGGGCCGGCAAGCTGGCGAAAATCGACGCCGCTTTCCACCAGGTGGCCGGCTGCCGCCGCATCGACCCGGCCACGCTGCCGGCCGACGACTACTACTGGTCGCGGGCCAACATCGCGTCCGGCACGCCCGACCTGGTCGAGCTGCGCTGGTGCCAGTGGACGCCCAACGGGTCGCACATTGCCTTCTCGCCCGTCAGCCCGATCCGCGGCGCCGACGCCACGGCCCTCTACGCGCTGGCCGCCAAGCGCCACGCCCAGTACGGCATCGACCTCTTCCCGGCCTTTATCGTCGGCCTGCGCGAGATGCACCTCATTGTCGAGATCGTCTTTGACCGCGCCGACCCCGCCAGGCGCGCCGCCGCCCTCGCCTGTCTGCGCGACATGGTCGACGACGCCGCCGCCCTCGGCTACGGCGAGTACCGCACCCACCTCGTGCTCATGGACCAGGTCGCCGCCACCTACGGCTGGAACCACGGCGCCCTGCTGCGCATGCACGAGCAGCTCAAGGACGCCCTCGACCCCAACGGCATCCTCGCCCCCGGCCGCTGCGGCGTCTGGCCCCGTCGCTACCGCGGCCGCGGCTGGGAGATCTCCCGCGATAGCGGCCCCTCGTCCGAGGGACAGAGCGTCGGCGGGAGGGAAGCTGTATGGGGCGGACATCCGAGTCTGTGAGCGGTGCAAGAAAATATAAAACATGAAACACGTAACATGTAACATTGAACATTGAACATTGAACATTGAACATGTAACATAAACATAAAACATAAAACACTACCTGGATATGTCCCCCCGATAAAATACATGCAAAATACACCGTGGGAATCGTCCTGCCCCTTGGCCCCTCCTTCCTACCACGACCCGTAGCTTACCAGCTTGGCCAGTCCTGCCTGCTTGGCCTGTTTGGCCTGCCACTCGGCCACGATGTTGCGGTAGTCTTGCGGTCCGTACGGCGTCGTCGCCTCGGCCAGCCAGCCGCCCTTGCGATGCACACGCAGGCCCAAGTCGCCGACCAGCCAGTCGACGTACGGCAACGCATCAAACACGAAGTCGGGGAACTGCGCGCCGTGGCCGGCCGGGTACCGCCACTTGCCAAAGCGGCTGTACAGCAGCGTCTCGTAGCGCAGCCGTGCGAGGGCCGTCCGTGCTGCGGCCGGGTCCTCGCCAGCGGCGGCGGCTTCCTCTGGCATGCTGGGCAGCACGGCCTCGGACAGGCGGCCGTCGAAAAAGGCCGTGACCCAGAGGGCCTGCGCGTGGGCAATGAGCGGGGTGGAAAAGTTCATCAGCATGCCGGCAAAGGCAATATCGCGGCGCCGCAGGAACCGCTCCGTCGGCGGCACCATGAAGCGGTACAGCGTCCAGGGCGTGAGGGCGTCCGGCTTGGTCAGCGGCACGAGGTTGGCGTTGAGCACCGGCTGGTCGCGCAGCCGCGGATACCGCTTCAGGATCTCGCTGTCGGCACGCTCGACCGCCGCCGCGGTCACGATCGGCTCGTCGGCGTCGGCGCCGGCCACGTGTGGCATGCCCAGCTCGCTCTCGATGCCGGCCGGCAAAAAGGTCACGGGCGGCACGTGCTTCCAGCCCGTCGCGCAGGCCAGCGCGTCCGACGGCAGCAGCGTGCCGTCGGCCAGGTGCACCATGCCCGGCGACAGCTTGTCGATCTCGGTCACATGCACGCGGATGCTGCCGTTCCGGACCAGCTCAAAAAAGTCCGTGTCGTAGTTGAGGATGGAAAAGGACGAGGCCGTAAACATGGCGTCGCACCACGGCTTCAGCTTGGCCGTCTCCGGGTGGCTGTCGTACTTGTTGAGCGTCTTGACGTCGCCGCCCAGGATCGACCAGAACGTGTTGGCGATGCCGCGGCCGACCGCCGTGTTGTGGTAGAACTTGCGCATGCCGGCATAGCCATCGGCGGCGCCCCAGATGCAGGGGCTGAACCACGTGAGCATCCGAGTCACTGGTGGTCAGCGGATGGGGGGAGAAAGACGGGAGACGGGAGACGGGAGAGCAGGGGCGCCAACATACTAACGAGCTTCTCGAGCCATTTTTTCAGAGGCGTCACATAAGGCGGAGCCTGCCAGATGGGGCCGTGGCCGGTGGCTGTTTGTCAGTTGGGTGAATAAAAGGGAGAGGAGGACGGAAGGGGACAGAGGAAGACGTACATCGGATAATCATGTTGACGGTGACGCCCTGCGAGGCATATGCATAGGCCATGTCCCAGGCCGACTTGGTGCCGCCGAGGACGGTGACGGTCTTGGCCGTGCGGATGGTGTCGGCGTGCTGCAGAAAGTCCTTGCTGTGGAAGAGGGGCACGCCAAAGTGGTCCTCGCCGGCAAAGTGCGGCAGGAACGGTTCCGACGTGAGGCCAGAGGCCACGATGAGACGGCGGGCGATGAGCGTCGTCAGCGGGCCGTCGGCGCCCACGCGCAGCGTCAGCGTCCAGCCGCCGGCGTCGCGCAGCTCGGCGGACACGACGTTGGTGCATGGCCGGAAGGCCGGGGCGACGCCAAAGCGCACGGCATAGTCGGTCAGGTACCGGTGGATGACGGCGCCGGGAATGTGCTGGCCGGGCTGCACGCCGTAGGTGGCCGAGTCCATGGGGTAGTCGGGGTACTCGTACGTGCCCAGCATGTTGTTGCTCTTGAGGCCGGGGTAGAGACGGTGCTCGGCCCAGACGCCGCCGAGCGTGGCCGCGCCGTCCAGCAACGCAAACGAGGCATCGGGGTGCACCTGGTGAAAGGTGCGTGCGGCGGCGATGCCGAACCAGCCGGCGCCGACGACGACGAGATCGAGCGTCTCGGGCGTCGCGGATGCTGTCTCTGAAGACGCCATATCGTCAAAGGAGGGGAAGCGGGAGGGGAAGGGAGGGTGGAAACTGAATCAGACTGAACAAAGCCGGATCAGGCTGGATGGGGGGCGGGGAGGAGCAGGTTTCCAGCTGGATTGCCGATCCGATCGACGAGAAGAAGAAACTCCCCGTTCCCTTGCTGTCCATATATACCGGCCTGCCTGCCATATATACCATCCAGTATATACCGCGGGCTCGCCTCGCGCTCGTGCCGTGTCCGAAAGGCCTGCAGAACGAGTGCCAACCGGTCAGCAGCAGTCGCCGGCGACCGGTCGAGACTCCGCACTTGCGCTGGTGTTGGTTCCTTTCCCCCCCCTACCCTGGCCCATGGTGCCAACCGAATGCGTGCTCAAACATATGCACAAGCATGGCCGGGCTCCGCTCTTTCTGCAGCAGCTCCATATCAGTCACTCCAATTCCAATTCAGGACAGAGAAACGGGCAGCGGCGGGCGCGTGACGTGTTTGGCTGGCTGGCCGGTCAAGACGTGCTAGGGTAGCGTTCGCTTATCGTCACACTGCTTTGTCGGACAGGGATATTGGTTGCGTCCGTGTCCTGGCTCGTCCTCGGTAGTATCTTTGTACATACCCGGACAGGGTACTCCGTCCTCGTACATGCTCGTAGCTGCTCGTACGTCGTATTGCGGCTGGGCCAACTGCAGTCGCCTTGCGAAGCGGAGCCGCAGGAAAATGTGTTCATGTCAACCTGTCAAGTCGACATGGACGCAGAGACGTGGGGAACTGCGTCGATGTACGCGTGCGATACGAGCCATCATGCTCGAGCAAAAAAAAAAACAGCCAACGGCGCATGGCGACATCTGAGACAGCTGCGGCATTTCACGCTTCGACAGACAAAGCCGTTCGGCGAGGTAAGCCTTGGCCGAGGGCCACAAAGGCAAAACGGGCAGTAAGATTCGGGCATCTGCGGGGCCGACTCTCATGGCGATCGGGGAACTGCTCAGCGCTAAGCAATGGAAAAAGTTCAGCCAAGGGGGGGACAATTTTTCACGAGCATCGGCCGAAGAAGGCGCGACCGGGAAAGCCAGAAAAAGAAGGCCAAGAGGAAGGCGCGCTCGGGCATGGGCGCACATGTTCATCCATTCCTTTTGATTTTTCAACTGATTTCCTTTCCCTTGTCTCACATTGCTTTTCCTCCAAACAGAGGCTGCAGCGATCGGCGGGCCACGCTGCATCCCCCTTTCTTGCGCTTTTCCGCCGCGTTGCCATTTGCCATTACGCTTGCCATTACGCTTGTCTTTGCACTTGCCATCGACTTTCCCCTTGCCATCGACTTTCCCCTTGCCATGGCCTTCCCCTTGCCATGGCCTTCCCCTTGCCAGTACGCTTGCGCACATCGACGCTGTTCCTTCGCCCGCCTCTCTCCTTTTTACCCTCTTCTTTCTCACCGGCTGTGGGCTAAAGCAGCCAGGGACTGGGAAAACGGCCCCAAAAAAAACGGGCTCCAGAACGCATGCAACGCAATGACCCTCCCTTGCTTACAGGCGAGCGTCATACGAGGACGAGTGCTGCATGACAAAATAAGCAGCTAAACGGAGTCGGCGACGCAGGGAGCTGACCAGCCATGACCAGCCACCCCCCCCTCCCATTGGCCCCGCCAGCCCCCATTGGCCGCCCGGTGGGAAAACGGCAAAGGCCTGTGCGCCGCGCGCCGTGGCGTGGCCCGCCTCCGCTACCGCTAGGCCCGATCTGGCTGCGCACTACTCCGTACGAGTACATACGTCTTTGCGCTGCTCGCAGGCGAGACACGTCCACCACGCCATGGCGTCCGAAAAAGAAACGAACATGGAAAAAAGAAAGAACAAAAGAAAAAAAAAGAAAAAACAGCGGACTCGCCGGCCCCAACTATGAGTAGCTCCCCCCTGTGCTGCTGCCTTGCTTCCCGGCCGGCACGACTTGACCCAAAAAAGCAAACGTGCGTCGGCTTGCCGGCCCTCTTTGTTCCTGTCATGGGCCCCGACCACTGCGAGGAACTCGCTCGCATTGCCACCGATCGTCCGCTTGTCGCCGCCGGCGGGCGGCAGGGAGGGAGACAGAGAGCCGGCCGGCATCGCATCCAGGGCCAGCAAGGGCACACCGCTCCGTGACGGCTCGAAACTATCACAAATTCACAAATCCACAAACTCGAAAATTCACTTGTTCACTAAATCAAAAAAACGCCTCGACGACTGGCCGATGCTGCCCTGCCGATCGACCTTGCCACGCCTTCGCGATGGCGGCCGCCATGATGCATCTCCTGCAGCAGCTTCTGTCTTACTTGTTTGCTTTTTTTCTTTTCCCACTTGCTTTTTCGCCCTCGCGTGAGCTCTTTCCAAGCCCCCCCCCTTAAGGCTACTTGAGCAAATAGAACATAAACAAGCCGGCCGACGATCACGGCCACTTGGCTGCCGTCTCCCGGCCCATCTTGATTCCTTTTTACCTCGTGTTATCTCGTTGTCTCCTCTTTTTGCCCTCTTTTTCCTCTTCCCCTGCTTCTCCTTGCACCCGCTCCGTCAACGTTCATGTCCGACAGGGCAAGACAGAGTGGCCCCGTTACATCTCCGAGGTGCCGCGCCGGGCAACGGTATATCAACACGCTCGCCCTTCTCCTCGTCTCGTCCTGACCAGAAGAATCCACCCACAACACGCTCTCTCCCCTGTGCAGGCCACCACGATCTCGCCCTCTTGTCTGTGCCGGCACTGCATTCCACACGCCCATCATGGACTCCTTCATCACCGAGACCTTTACTCTCTTGGCCGTCGGCCTCCTTTTCATCTTCTTTCGCCTGTTCACGCGTGTCCACACTCTGGGCTGGTCCGGCATCCAGGCCGATGACTTGTTGATGTTGGTGGCAGGGGTACGTTTCAATGCCTTGGTTCCTGTTTTGACCTTTCGCTGACCGTCCAGTGTGCCTTTGCCGCTGAAACGGCGCTGGCCTACACTGTCGGGCACGCGTGGCAGGGCCTCGCCAACAACGGCATGTCTGATGCCGAGCGTGAAGCCCTTGACCCGTCCAGCAATGAGTACCGTCTCCGGTACGCAAGACCCGCATCCGCCCTCTCCCCTTTCCCTTTTGCTGATATGTGGCAGTGTGAATGGCTCCAAGACGCAGATCGCTGGCTGGTCCACGTACACCTTTCTGCTCTGGACCCTCAAGGCCTCCATGTGTGCTTTCTACCTTCGCCTGCTCAAGGGCCTTGACTACCATCGCCGCATTTACATTGGCTTTGGCATCATTGGCACCTCCTGGCTGGCCGTCCTGCTATCCATTCTGCTGGGATGTCGCCCCCTGGCCAAGAACTGGCAGATCTACCCCAACCCAGGCAGTACGTTCCGCGCTGTGCATATCCCTTGACTCCGACTAACCCCGACAGACTACTGCCAGCCGGCCATCTCGCACATTGACATTTTCGTCACGCTCGTTCTCAACGTCTTTACCGACGTGTATCTGCTGTCCATCCCGGTTCCCATGTTGTGGACTGCCAATCTGCGTCCTACCAAAAAGATCGGCTTGATCGTGCTCTTCTCGGGCGGCATCTTTGTCACCGTGGCTGGCGTCCTCCGCTGTGTCTTGATTTTGGCCGTACGTGTCCTCCTCTTGCATGATACCTTATTGGCCATGACTGACCGTGACAGAACCCCACGACGGGCGCCCAAGAGGCCGGTTCCTGGGCGGTGCGCGAAACGTTTGTCGCCGTCGTCACGTCCAATGCGCCCATCATCTTCCCCCTGGTGCGCCGCTGGTGCATTCCCATCTTTGGCAGCATTGCCAGCGCCGTGACGCCCAGCGGGGACCACAAGAGCAACCCGAGCCCGGCCAAGAAAAGCCCCAGCGCCAGCGGCGAGAGCGGCGGCGGCAGTGGCGTGCTGGGCCTGGGCGCGCTGAGCAGCAAGCTGGGCTTTGGTGGCTCGGCGGGCCGGGGCAGTCGGGGCACCGGGCGATCCGTGCATGGCGGCGCCGGCTCGGGCATGTTCATTCTGGAGGACGAGAGTACGGCCGAGCCGGGGACCATGGCGGCCAGCCGCGACGGTCTACGGTCCAACAGCATCATTCCCACAATCACCTTTGGCACGGGCGCGGAGCGCGCCAAGGCCGATGACCTGGAGAAGCAGCAGGTGCCGATGCAGCCCATGACGGGACTGTCGCTGCCCCCGCAGACACACAGGAAGCAGCAGAGGAACATGCAGCAGCAGAAGAGAAAGACGCAGCTGCGCGTGGAAGAGTATCAGCTGGACGAATCGCGGCAGTCGACGGAGCAGACATATGTGACGGCGTTGTCGCCTCCGCGAGGCGGCGGCCGCATGTCTCGCGACCTGGCGCTGCAGGAGGAAGAGGTGCGAAGGGAGCAGGAAATCCAGAACCGCCTGTACTTGCAGGCGTCGTCTAGCGCCAGCGGATCAGAAACGTCCGCCGACGAGGATCTGGACAAGGAGGTGGCCAGCGCCAGCAGCAGCACCCATACCAGCTACTACCTAACCAGCCACGCGGCGCCGATTTCGTCGATTTCGCCGCTCAACACAGCCTCATGGCACAGCACTGGGTCCACGCTGGTGGGCGGTGGCTTGGGCGTTCACGGCAACAAGCGCGGCAGCATGAATCTGGGGTCGACACTGGAGTAATAGCACGGCCTTTAAATAGTGAATCCAGACAGTTCTGTCTGGAATGGTAATGACTGGGATTTGGCTTTGCATGAAAACAAAAGCTAGAAATGGAGTACTTGATTATTGGAAGCTTGCTGTTGGCCACTAGTTATAACTGTGCACACTAGAATGTGGCGGAAGCAAGAGGGCGCCAAGTTGCTTGTGTATTTACGGGGTGTACTTTACGGGGAGTACTTCGTACTGGTGCCGTGGGGGGGGGAATAATTTGGCTTCTAGGAAGAAGAGTAGACTTAGACTTGCGCACAATAAATCCATCAATTGTCAAATCCCATCGAGTAGTACTGGAGGACATGGGAAGCACCGCCAGCGGTACGAGTACACTGGAAAATTAGCTTACTGCTTTTAGATTCGGCGCGGAGTGGCCTTTATATACTTGGCATAGACTTGGTGTTTCCAAGGCAAGATGGCGGAGTGGTTAACGCGCTGGCCTGCTAAGCCAGTTCCTTCGGGAGCGAGAGTTCGAATCTCTCTCTTGTCGACTCGAATTGATTTTTTTGCTCTTTTTTGCAACACATTGGTCAATTGTTTCGGTTTTGGCTCTTTCGCATCCAAGTTGTATAATTGGGCTTTCCAGTTTACCGTTTTGTTGAAATGCAACGTCTTTTCGGGAGCCGTCGTGACTGGTTTGGCGGCACACTAACGGTCTAACGGCGGCAGCAGGAAGTCGCGAGGCAGCAACAACATGCTGGCCGCAAGTGGCAGCTGCGATGCTTGCAAGCTGTCTTTCTATAGTCGTTGCCAGTGTTTCCTATTTTACGGGAAAAAACACAGTCTCTGTAAATACAATCTCCGCGACTGCAATCAACTCATCATTATCACTTATCCCTACGAGGCAACACTGAATATCATTAACTGCCAAGTCCTAAAGCCAAAAGGTGAGCAAGATAGAGAAGCGAGGATAGCAGCTCACAGCTGACAAGAAACACACCAGACCATTCCGTTTTCCCGACCATCTTCGTTATGTCTGTCTACGTGGTTCCGGCGGTGGCCGTCTTATTGGCGGCCATCTATCTCTATTACATTGGGTCAGCAAGCTATGGGGCACTACAGGCGCTGATGGCCCTGCCAGCACAGAACGGGAGCGAGCCAGCACCAGAGGTGCCGTCACCGCAGGATCCTTTCAGCCTACGCAGCTATGCTGGTTTCGGGCTGACGCTGGTGCCACTTGTTGTGGGTGTCATGTTTCTGGCCTTTTACCTGGTGCGGATGTACCGAGAGGCCGGGGAGCGGAGGAACAAGGGCAGCGTGCACACACAGAGAACGAACTAGCAGAGGACGTTGGGTGCAGGACAGGGCCGACGGCCACGGGTTTGGATGGAAGTGGGAAGACTTTAGCCTGGGACAATGTAGAGACTCCTAGATAAAATACAGACACTGCGATGAAGCCCGGATGACAAGGAAAGAAATCAGAGAAAGACAAAGAACTAGATGCCCGATTCGTGCCATTGGCACTATTGGTCCGATTCGCCCAACGGGCCCGATTTGCCCAACCATGGAGAGACAGAAAAGAGAGGGGAGCAGGCGTGACGGCTATGGGAACTTTGGGGGGCCGGTGGCGTACTTGGAGACGTAGTAGGCAGCCTGGCGGTCGAACTCGGCGCGGTTGTCGCGGTACTCGGTGGCGATGGCGGTCTCGAGCGGGTCGTCGGGCTGCGGGGCAAGGAGCAGTTCACGGACGGCTTCGAGGACGCCGGGCATCTTGGTGCCAGGCTTCCAGAAGGAGGGCTTGAGCAAGGAGAGGCAGACGCTTCCGCTGCTGTCGTTGGTAATGTTGGGGTGGTAGATGCGGGAGGCGAAGGTGACGACGGGGGGCCTAAAGGGATAATCGGCAGGGAGGGTGATGATGATGCCAAACTGCCCGCCGGCGTACGGGGTGTCCTCGGGGCCAGTGAGGGTGGCGTGCCACAGGTAGATGTTGTCGTCGTTGGGGATGGTGACGGTGAAGCCTTCGGGCGGAGTGGTGGTGCACCGTTCGAATTCCTGGGGGGTGTTGTTAGAGGGGAAAGTGGGAGGAGGCAGAGGGGCATCGTACCTTGGCGATGCGTTTGACGACGCGTTGGTTGGACATGGTGGAGGTGGGGGTGAGAGAAGAGAGTTGAGATGAAGTTGGGATAGCCAGTTGAGGTGAAGTTGGAGGCGCAAGTTGAGAGAGAAGGAGCAGATGTACAGCTGTACGAGGCAGACTGGAGCTGTGACAAGGTCGAGAGGGGCCGAGTGGGCAGACTAGGTCAGCCGGGCACACAGGGCGCAAGGCACTGTAGCGGGGAAGTGGAGTTGGCGCCACAGCACCGCCACAGCACTGGTTTTGGGTCAGTGCTTTGAATTGGCGAGAGTTGTCGGTACAATCTGGCAACTTGGCAGAAAACCAATCGTGCACCCATCTTTGGCACACACACACGTCTGCCCTACGTCTGCCCTACGTCTGTACGTCTGCCTTTTGTGTGTCTCCAGGTCCACCTCCTGGTCTTCCACCGCCTCCATGAGCGGCCTTGACGACCCCGCCATCGCGGCGGCCTACGACGCCGTGCGGTCCGACACGGAAGCGATCGATTGGCTGCTGCTGGGAGACGACGCGGGCGGCGGCAAGAAGCTGGTGCTGCAGGCGACGGGCAGCGGCGGACTGGCCGGGCTGGCGGAGAAGCTGGACGCGGCGCAGGCGCAGTACGGCTACGTGCGGGTGGAGTACGCCAACGACTCGGAGTCGAAGCGGGTCAAGTTTGTGCTGGTGGTGTGGATTGGGGAGGCGACGCGGGTGATGCGCAAGGCGCGGGTTTCGGTGGAGACGGGGGCGGTCAAGGGGGTGCTGCGGCACCACAGCATCCAGGTGGACGCGCGGGACCGGAGCGACCTGGCGGAGGACGAGATTGTGGTGCGGCTGCGCAAGGCCGGGGGGGCGGACTACAACGGGGGTCGGGGGTAGGGGAGGACGAGGGGGGGGGGGGAGGACGAGAGAACGACGAGAGGAGGGGGGAGGAGGGATGATAAGGAGAGAACGACGAGGGGAAAGGGGGACGACGAGAGAGAGAGGAGGAGGGGGGAGAGAGGACGACGAGAGAACGACGAGAGAACGACGAGAGGACGACGAGAGGACGACGAGAGGACGAGGATGGGGATGGAAACAAGGCGAGGTGATAGGACGACAAGGACGACGACTACAACAGGATAACAGCATGGCAGCCGCGTACAGAGTCTGCCGATAGACAATAGAGGCCGGACGGCACCGATAGACGAAACGGGACGAGTGTGAATTGCAGGCAGACACCGTAAGGTGGCGCTGGAGGAGCCCTGGAACAGGCACTGTGAAGCGTCTGAGACATGAGCACTGCATGTTGTGAGCAGTCCTAATACAGGCACTGTAAACGGTAATATAAGCAGTCCTGATACAGGCACTGCATGTTGTAAGCGGTCCCGAGTACAGTCACGGAAGCCGTAAGCAGTTCTATACAGGCACTGTAACGGTATTATAAGCAGTCCTATTATAGGCATTGTAAACGGTATTATAAGCAGTCCTAATACAGGCACTGTAAACGGTATTATAAGCAGTCCTGATACAGGCTCTGCGCATTGTATAAGCAGTCCTGAGTACAGTCACGGAAGCCGTAAGCAGCCCTATACAGGCACTGTAACCGTATTATAAGCAGTCCTGATTATTCACGGCAGCTGTAAGCAGTCCTACAGAGCGGCTTCCAGGCAAAGAGCCCTATTCTAAACTCCGTCCCCATCCCGATCCCCTATCCTACACTGTTCTCCCGCGTCGTGTCGACGTCGGCCGTGTCGACCATGTCGACGTCGTCGGTCTCGGGGCCGTCGGCCGAGTCGGCCGGGGTGTCGGCCGGGGTGTCGACCGTCTCTCTCTCGGTCTGTCCGTCTGTCTTTTCGGCGTCGGCGTCGACGTCGACGTCGGCCTCGCCGCCTCCCAAACGCAGCGATGCCGGCACGTGCTCGTCGTAGTCGGGCGGCACGTCGCTCAGCTCGCTCTCGGGCGAGCCGGCGCTGTCGCCGGCCTGTTCCTGTTCCTGTTCGGTTTCGTGTTCGTGTTCGTGTTCGCCACGCGTGTCGAGCACCTCGTCCTTTTCGGCCGCGGCCCGGCTCTTGCTGCGCGTGGCCCGCGCCCGAATCGCGTCGCGGCCGCGGCCGCGTCGGAGGGCGTGGTCCTCCTCGCCATGGTCGTCGTCGTCGGCGTCGCCGCCCGCCTTGCTGCTGGGCGCCGACCCGAGCCGCATCGACCGCCGGCCGTTGCCCTCCGTCGCTGTACCGCCCGCGGCCGTGGTGGCGGGCCCGTCCGTGGTGGCCGTGGGGACCGTGACGGTTGTCGTGGTGGTGGTGGTGGTGGTGGTGGCCGTGGCGGCTGGGGCCGAAACTGTTGTTGCTCCTGCCGTGCCTGCTGTGCCGGCTGTGCCGACTGTGCCTGCGGTGCTTGCCGTGGCTCCCACAGCGGTCGTAGTCGTTGACGCTGCGGCTGCGGCGGCAGCAGCAGCAGCCGTGGCGGCGGTCGTGGCGGCGGCGGCGGCCTGCTCTGCCTTACGGAGCACGTCTGGCCGCCGCACGCCGCCGGTCCTACCGCGACGCACGGGGTGGTCGGAGCCCTGGCGCTCCATCTTGGCGGCCTCGGGGTGAGCGTCAGCAGCGTTGGCGATGGCGAGGGCGGCGGCAAGGCCGTTGCGGTCGGCGGCCTTGTCGCCAAAGAGGGAAAAGTCGCGCAGCATCTGGTCGGCCTCGGCCTGGCGGTCGGCGCGCTCCTGGCGCTCGGCCTCGAGGCGCAGGTGGCGGTGGCGGTCCTCGATGATGTGGGCCGGGTCCTCGCCCGGCAGGCGGCGGGCGACGTCGGCAAAGAGGAGGGCGTAGCAGTCGCCGACGAGGTCGTCAATGGGGCCGGCCTTCATCAGGTTGCCGTTGAGCTTCTTCATCTCGACGGCCTCGCGCATGGCGGCCAGGACGGGGTGGGCGGCGGGGGAGGGCGGGGGCGGGTCGGGAGGTTGTTTGGAGCCGGCCATGTCGGAGTCGGCCATGTCGGGGTCGGCCTTTTCCGAGTCGACCATGTCGGTGTCCTCTGTTTTGTCGTCTTTCTTGTCCTCCTCTCCTTTCTTGTCCTTCTTCTCTTCGTTTCCCTTCTCTCCCTCCCCCCCCCCCTCCCCCTTGCCCCCCGCCCAGGCCGTGATCCGCTCCGACAGAATGTCAAACTCGTCTCCGCCCACGGCCTTGAACACGTCGTCGGCCGCCGTCGGCACGTGGTAGGCGCGGCGCAGCAGCCGCAGGTAGCACAGGACGCACGACTGCCACAGGTCGGCAAAGTGGTAAAAGTCGGCGCCCTTTTTGCGGATGCGCCGCAGCAGGGCCTCGAGGCTGAGGCGGTCGTCGAGCACGACGAGCAGGCGGACGACAAAGCGGACGTACTGCTCCGTGTAGACGTGGTGGCGGCCGGGGCGCTCGGCGTCGCACTTCCACACGTTGACCACCATGGTCTTTGTGAACATGGACTCGCGCAGGACGGCAAAGGCGGCGCGGGCGCGGGCGACGGCGGTGGGGGAGGGGGAGGTGGAGGGGGAGGTGGTGGTAGACAGGGTGGTTGTCGTTCCGTTTGCGAGTCCGTTTGCGAGGCCGTTTTCGGTGGCGGGCCCAGAGTCGTGGCCGCCGTTTTCAGCGTTTCCAGCGAGTCCGTTTCCGTTTCCGTTTCCATCTCCGTTTCCACCTTCACCCTCACCACTCTCACCACCTCCTTCACCACCCTCACCCCCTCCACCCTCCCCCCCTCCTTCACCACCCCCTCCCCCCCCCTCCCCCCCGTCCGCATCCCCAAACAGAATCCGCGCCTGCCGCATCATCATCCGGTGCTGCCAGTTGCTCTTGTCGCGGTCGCGCAGCCGCCGCAGCGTGCGCACGACGTACTCGTCCCAGGCCGTCAGCCCGGGCACGGCCACGTGGTCGGTGCCGTCGTCGTCGTCGTCGACGTCGGCCGCGACGCCGTACGGCTGCCGCTGCAGGATGGCGCGGCCGTCGGCGGCGGCCAGGTCGCCGCGCCGCACCAGCTTGTCGACGACGGACACGATGCGGTAGTGCGGCTCGAGCACGGGGTCCTGGCCGTGGCGGGGCTTGGGCAGGAGGCCGACGAGGGCGACGGCGCGTTCGAGGGCGGCGACGACGGAGGCGAGGGGGGTGTGGTGGCCACCCGAGTGGCTACCAGAGTGGCCCCCCCCTCTCTGCCCACTGGCACTGCCCCCTCCACCCCCCCCCTTACTCTGCTGCCCATACAGCTTCCACACGCACTTGGCCAGCAGGTGGGCGCTGCGCCAGTCCGTCGGCCGCACGGCCAGGGCCCGCCGCAGCAGCCGCGCCGCATAGTGCCACACCAGCGTCTCGGTCATGGCGCCGCGGGCCGGCCGGCGGCCGGTGGAGGCGCGGTCGGCCGTGATGTAGAAGCGCGCGTGCTCGGCCGCCGGCGCAAACGCCTCCATGGCAAACGGCTCGCGGCTGCTGGCGTACATGCGCAGGCCAAAGTTGTAGTAGAGGTCGTGGGGGGGCGACGAGTCGGGGTGGTGGGGGGAATCTTCTTGGCCGACCTTTTCCTTTTCGATTTTTTCGACCTCTCCTTCCTCTCTCGAGTCCTCCCCCCCCACGTCGTCCCCCCCTCGCCGCCCGTACGACAGCGCCAGACTATAACAGTGGATGGCGCTGCGCTGCAGCCGCACCAGCTCGGCGCGGTCCTTGTTCATCTTGTCGGCCGACCACAGCACGGCCTCGTCCAGGTCGTAGTCGGCGCACTCGGCCAGGCGCAGCCAGGCGTCCCAGCGCGCCGGCGTCAGCTGCAGCTGCAGCCGCAGGTACTGGGCGCCCACGCGCAGGTCGTCGGTGGCGCCCGGCGTCTGCCGCCGGTTCAGGTCGACGGCCTTGAACTTGGTCAGCGCGATCATGCCCATCAGAAAGAACCAGCCGCCCCGGGCCAGCGCCGCGTCCGGCGTCGCCGCCGGCACCGTGTCCAGCGCCAGCTGCCCCCGACACGCCGCCAGCAGCCGCAGCCCGTCCACCGGCCGCCGCAGATAGTCGCTGCAGTAGCGCAGGTTGTGGATCATCTGCACCGTCGACTTGGTCGCCCCGATCGCCTGCTGCATCTGCTCAATCGTCGCCTTGAGCTCCGACTTGAGCAGCTCCCGCATCGCCACCCGTCCCGCCAGCGCCGTCACCCCGTCCACCAGCGCCAGCGCGCTGCTGCGCTCCAGCCGCTCCGTCCGCTCGCCCCGGTCGCCGCCGCCGTGCTCCTCCACCGAGACCCCCGGCAGGCCCCCCGAGACTCCCCCACTTCCTAATCGCAGCCCGTGCAGGTCGTACAGCACCTGCGCCAGCGACGCCTCCCACTGCCGCCGCCGCCGCATCGCCAGCAGCTGGGCCCGAGCCACCCGCAGCAGCACCCGAGATCCGGCCCGGCAGAACCGCCGTCGTCCCACCGCCGCGTGCATCGCCCCCAGCCACGCCCCCAGCGTGTCCTGCTCGTCCGCCCCCAGCGTCTCCGCCGCCTGCCCCCCCGCCAGCCCCCGCTGCACCACCACGTACAGCAGCGTCCACAGCCGCACGTACGTGTCGTGCAGCTTGCTGACTAAGCCGTTGTACGCCCCCGAGCTCGACACCGCCGTGGCCGCCCCCGACCGCACCGCGTCTTCGGCCAGCAGCGCCGCGTGCACCACGCCCACGGCCCGCGCCAGCGCCGTGGCCGACGTGCGCACGTGTGCCTCGTCGATGATTTCAAACGCCCCGTTCTCCTTCATCGCCAGCGCCAGCGCCGCCGTCACCTCGTCGTCGATGGCTTTGATGGTCAGCACGAAGCGGTCCGCGTCGTCGGTTGTGCTCGCCCGGGCCTTTTCTTCCTTTTCCTTTTCCTTCTCCCCCTTCTCCCCCCACCCCCCCACCAACATCTCCACGCTCCGCAAATGACACGAAAACACCTTGGTCGGATACCCAATCTGCTGGTACGCCTGGCCCAGTCGCGTCCACAGAAACTGCCGCAGCTCCGCGCTGCTGCTCTCCAGAAACTGCCACAGCTCCCGCAGCTCGGGTCCCGCCGCCTCGGCCACTGCCCGTCCGCCCACCTCGACGCCGCCCGGGTTGAGCACCGGCTCCAGAGCTTCAATCACCGCCACCGGCTCCGGCTCCTCCTCCTCGGCCGGGAACAGCCCCAGGAAAAAGTCCGCCGTCGTCAGCCGCCGCATTTCCCGGCCAGCCGCCGCCGCCGAGATTTCCGCCATCACCGCGCTGTTGGGCAGCAGTGTCGTCGGCGCCCTCTCGCTCTCCAGGTACTGTTGCAGCCCGGCCCAGCACGCCAGCGCGTGCTCGCGCGGGCCGTCGCCCATGAGCGTCGTGGACAGCACGCAGGCCCAGAGGTAGCGGTAGGTGAGGGTGGGGGGGTCTGTGTCGTCCATGGGGGGGTCTGTCCTGTCGGTCGTCTTCTGTACCCTCGTCCTGTCAGTCTCCGTCTTTTGCACGCCCCTCTTCACGCTCGCCTCGTCGTCCCCCCTCACCCCCCTCGCCATCCCCGACGCCGCGTCCATCCACCGCTCCAGCCGGTCCCGCGCCGTCGTCCGCGCCCCCTCGTCCGCCTCGCTCTCCGGCCGACTGACGCGCTCGTACATGTCCAGGTACAGCTCAAACACCATTTGCACGAGCCGCCTCCGCGCCTGCCTCTGGTCCTCCTGGCCCTCTGTCCACACCCCCCCCACCACCTCCTCGTACAGCGCCCCGTCCAGCGCGCCCACCACGGCCAGCACCGCCTCCTTGGTGGCCTCGGGCCACCGCCGCGTCGTGTAGCTGGCCGCCAGCGTCTGCACCCAGCCCAGCGCCACCCCGCCGACCGTCTGCCAGCCGCCGTTGACCGCCTGCACAAACTCGGCCAGGCCGGCGCGCTCGTCCAGCGTGGCCACTGTCGACGCGCTGCGCTGGCCCGCCGCCGCCTGTTCCAGCAGCGCCGGCAGGCCCAGGGCCGGCCCGGTGTCCTTTTTGCTGAGCAGCCGCGCCCGGCTGTCGCGGAACGACGTGGTCAGCAGCTCGCGCATCTGCTGGGCGGCGCCGTGGAGCTGTGGTGGTGGTGGTGGCCCCGTTGCCGTTCCTGTTGCTGTTCCCGTCACTGTCACCGTCGCTGCTGCTGCCGCCGCTGCCGCCACCTCTTCCAGCTCCGCCACCGGCCCGACGCCGAGCCGACCCAGCAGCACGCGCGTCTGCGCAAACAGCTGCTCGTCGGCTTCGTGTATGGCCGCCTGCCGCTCGTCGGCGCCCACGGCCACGCCGCTGTGGCCGTGGCCGGCGCCGTCGCCCAGCTCTTCCGCCAGCGTTTCGCGTCGCCGGATCCGCTTGCTGCGCTTCGTGTCGCCCTCCTCCTCGGCCGCCGGCTCCAGTCCGGCCGTCGACTGCGACCGTTTGCGTGATTTTTCTTTCTCCTTGTCCTTGTCCTCCTTGTGTCCCTCGCCCAGCTGCTGGTCAATCTCTTTCTGCGTGAGCTCGTGCTCGTCCAGGGTCTCGGCCGCCAGCTCGACGGCCCGTCCTGACACGCCGTCCTCGCGAGCCGACCGCGCCAGGGCCACGCCCAGATCGGCCCAGGAGCGGCCGGAAAAGGGGATGGTCAGGGGGGTTGTCTCCTTGGTGGCTGTCCTCGTCTTACTTGCCCCCCCCATCCACGGCAGCGGATCGAGGTAGCGCCGCAGCGCCGCCGCCATCTGCCGCCGCCGGAACGGAGCCATGATCGGGTGCGAGAGGGCCATGTCGTCGCCGAGGCAGCGCAGCCGCTCGCGCAGCTGCTCGCCCGCGAAGCCCTCGGCCAGGGACGGCGGCGGCACCTCGGCCACGGCCGGGTCGTCGTCGAGCTCAATGGCCGCCTCCAGACAGTAGCGCTCGATGCGGCTGCTGCCCAGAAACGCCGCCACCCGTCCGGTGCGCCGCCACAGGTCCGCGTCCGACGGGTCGCGGTCGAGCGCCGCCTCAAAGTCGTCGAGCGCCGCCTGGGCCCGCTGCGTCGTCGTCGGCCGCGCAAACACGGCCTGCTGGGCCTCGGCCGGCCGGCCGCGCACCTCGTCCCGGATCTGGTCCAGCAGAAAGTGCCCGTGGTTCTTGTACGCGAGGTAGTACGCCTGCGGCAGGCTGCCCTCGGCCGCGTCGTCCTCGATCGCCGCCGCCGTGGCCGCCGCCGCCGCTTTCTGGTCTGCTCCTCCTGCTCCTCCTGCTCCTCCTGCTCCTCCTCCTCCTCCTCCTCCTCCGTCTCGTTGCTGCTCGACGCGCTCGTACTCGGTCGACGCGTCCGGATAGCCGAAAATGGCCGACCGGAACAGCGCCCCGTACGCCTGCTCGGCCTCGCCAAACGACCGCGGGCCCTGCGCGTGCAGCCGCAGCGCCGTCTGGTACAGCTTCAGCGCATCGTCCGTCTGGATGCGTCGCGTCGCGTCGACCTCATCTTCGACGTGGTCCTCGGGCTCGACGTTGATCGCCACAAAGGCGGGCTGCTGGGGTTAGAAAACTCACGAAACCAGGGAACCGTAAAAAGGACGCACCATCGTGGCAATGGGTCATGCACAGGCAATGCAGCGGGATGAGAGCTCGTAAACGCAACCGACCACTTTGCTTGATGCTCCTTCCCAACGCCACCGCGACACCCGCACCGCCACATGTGGCGGTGCTGGCCCGTGCTCCCCAGCTCCTCCTATCCCCAAGAGACCACCTTTTCCCTTTGGCCACAAATTAGGCCAACAAATGAATCCAGCAAAACAGCCGCCGCGCGCATAGCAGCGATTTCGACGCCTCCCCGAGACGCCGCCTCAACCGCGACCATGGTGGCGCCCGCGGTGCCAGAGTAGGAGCCGGACCCCCCCTCTCTGCTGCTCGCTCTCGCGATCGCTAACGCAATCCCGCAGAATCACCGAAGACGAGCTGCACGAGGCTCTCGAGAGCCGCACCGAGCAGCTGCTGTCGCTCCGCGAGCTCGGCCCGCCCGACCTGGTGCACCTGGTCAAGCAGCCCATCCGCGGCACCGGCCGCCACATTGGCGTGTACCACCACGTCACCGGCGTCGACGCGTCGTCGTCGGCCAGCCTGGCCGCCTACATCAACACGCTGACGTACCGCGAGCCGGGGACGACGGCGACGACCAAGATCAGCGAGGGGGTGTACTGGTGGGTTCCCTTACTGTAAAAGTGGCACAGCAACTACGGACACTAATCCCCCCCCTCCCCCCCCCCCAGCTGCTACAATGCCCTCGCCCGCCTCGATATGCGCGTGCACGTGACCATTCCCGGCACCGTCGAGAGCTACAGCGTCGACGAGCGCGGCGACAAGAAGCCCACCACCGACGAGCTCTGGCTGGAGACGTACCTGTGCAGCGTCCTGCGCGCCTACTCGTACGCCGACGACGGCAGCGGCGAGACCATCCGCAAGATCATGGGCGTGCGCCGCTTCAACCCCGTCACCAACACCGAGACCGAGCACCGCTTCCTGCACGCGGCCGAGCAGCTCTTTTTCCGCGGCTGGCAGCTCGGCTCCGACGCCACCGTGCAGGTGCCGACCGTCGTCGCCAACCACCTCGTCAGCGGCCTGCTCAAGTACTTTGAGACCACCGGCCGCTACGCCTCCGGCATCAACCTCTTCCAGAAGCTGCAGTCGCAGAACGTCGAGGTCGCCGCCCTGCTGGCCCGCGTCCTCTTCCTCGGCAACGAGGAGGTCGAGGGCGTGCGCGTCCTGCACGACGCCCTGCGCGCCGCCCCCATGGACTACGTCCTGCTGGACACCCAGGCCGACTTTTTGCTGCGCAAGGCCGCCCGCGCCCCCTCGCCCGCCCTGCGCGACGACCGCCTGCGCCTCGCCCTCGGCTGCGCCGACCGCGGCACCGTGGCCGCGCCCAGCGAGTTCGGCACCTGGGCCCGCCTCGCCGCCGTCTACGTCGCCCTCGAGGACTGGGAGAACGCGCTGACCATCCTGAACTCGTGTCCCATGTTCACCTACCAGGACAAGGACGCGCCCCAGATGCCCGAGCCCAAGGAGGTCTCGCTGCCCATCCTGCCCGAGACCCGCCTCGACGAGCTCGACGGCGAGCTCGAGGCCCGCTTCACCGAGCCCGTCGACCCCAGCCTGCTCGGCCTGCGCGCCGCCGCCTACCGCGGCACCTTTAAGCACGCCTACGCCATCCTCACCGAGATGACCGCCAAGATCGGCTGGGACCAGCTGCTCAAGATCCGCAGCAACGTCTTTGTCATGGAGGACGAGTACCGCACCGAACGCGCCGACGGCCCCGGCCCCAGCCCCGGCCCCGTCTCCGGTCTCGCCGCCCCCCTCGCCGCCCCCAGCGCCAACGCCAGCACCGATGCCCTGCGCGGCACCCCCGACCCCCAGGCCAACGGCCACGACCACGATGCCGACACCGACGACGACGACGACACCGACGCCGATGCCGAGTCGCGCATCGAGACCCCGCACGGCGTCGAGAAGCCCGTGTCGGCCGCCGACGGCGGCGACCAGGACAAGGACGAGAATGTGAGTTTGATTTGTCTCTTTGTCTCTCCTCATACTTTTTCCCCCCCTCTCTCATACTGTCTCTTCATACTACTCCCCCCCCCCCGCTAACCCCCCCTCCTCCCCC
Organism: Leptographium radiaticola; assembly: GCA_019925535.1. NCBI lineage: Eukaryota > Fungi > Ascomycota > Sordariomycetes > Ophiostomatales > Ophiostomataceae > Leptographium > Leptographium radiaticola. The sequence goes on from JADHKK010000026.1 coordinate 314,305, forward strand.
CCCAGGAACACCTCTCCCGCCTCAACAACAAACGCCTCTGCGAACGCTGGCTCGACAGCCTCTTCATGGTCCTCTACGAAGACCTGCGCGTCTACACCATCTGGCGCACCCAAATGGCCCAGTACCGCGCCCAGCAGATGCAGTACCACAAGTCCGCCGAGGAGTGGGAGACGCTCGGCCTGCTCGCCGAGCGCCTCCAGCACGCCGACGAGGCCGTCGAGGCCTACCGCGCCTGTCTCGCCCAGCGCTTCAGCCCCCGCGCCATGAGCGGCATCCTGCGCGCCCTCCAGGCCCAGCGCCGCTCCGCCTCGTCCGCCACCACCCCGCCCCCCGCCGCCGCCACCGCCGCCGCCACCACCCCCGTCGCCGAGACCGTCGGCGCCATCATCCGCCTCGTCACCTGGCAGTACCGCTGGTACTCGGGCTTCTCCCCCGAGCTGCTCCAGACCGTCCGCCAGCTCATCGAGGACGAGGGCGCCGTCAAGGTCGGCAGCCTCGTCCAGGCCACCAACCTGCCCCAGCACGTCCTCGACCTCACCCACCACTACGCCGCCCTCTGCGCCACCTTTCACAGCAACGGGACCGATGGTTAGCGGATCGGAGGGCTATGTAAGACTGCGAGACAGGGAGACAGTGAGACAGCGAGACTGCCTGTAATATGACTGAGAGAGAAGGACACAGTCAGACAGCCAGACAGCCAGACAGACACGAAACAACCGACTCAATAATAGATTTTCAAATGCCTATTTTGTGCGCCGTGGCCTGCTGAAAAATCACTAGCAAATGCCGGCTCCCAGCCCAATGCTCATAACCGCGCGTGGCCGTCCCATGCTATCGCTACCTGTGTTGCCAAAATTAAAATCAACGCGCACATACTCCGCGTGACACTCTTCACGCTTTCGTGCAAGTTACAATCAATCACGCTTCCAGCGGCCGCCGCATCTCGCGTCGCCGCCCAAACAGCGTTCCCTTGCGCCGCACCTCCGCCCCGAGCTCGTCGTGTGCGCCGTGATGGTCGCCCGGCCCCACCAGCGCCGCCGTCGTTCTCGCCGGCCCCTCGTGGCCGCTGCCCGTCGTCCCCGTTGTGTCTGGCGTACTCGGCGTCCCCGGCTTCCGCGCCTCCTTCAACACGTCGCGCTGCTCCCGCCGTCGATCCTCAATGTTCTCCTGGCTGAGGTGGCCAAAGCCGTTGCGCCGTCGGAATGTCGCCTCCATCACCATGTTGCAGTCCAGCAGCCGCCGCGGCAGCGCCTGCACCACCCCAAACATCTCCATCGGGTCGCTGACCGCCCGGATCTCCGACTCGCCCAGCTTGAACACCGCCAGCGCCACGCGGAAGAGCGTCTTGCTGCCCTCGTAGAAGAAAATGTCCCACACCCGCAGCGTCGTCTCGATCGGCAGCGTCCCGATGAAGCACGACATGAACCACGCCGTCATGCACAGCGTGATCGGTGGCAGCCGCTCCACCGACAACCCCCACGTTGCCTCGCCAGCTCGCGATCCGCCCATCCGCGGTAGCTTCAGCCGTGCCAACGCCCCGCCGCCCACCACGTGGTGTCCGTGCTGCGGCCGGCTCCCGCTTCCGCTCTGGCCAGCGCCAAAGTCCAGCTCCCCGCCAATCTTGTCCCACACGCCCGGCAGCGAGTCCTGCAGCGCCGTCATCAGCACGCTCAGGTCCACCTTGGAGCCCTCCAGCGACATCTCGTGCGTCCCCGGCAGGTAGATCCGAGTGATCACGTTGAGCAGCCAGAAACACTGCTCCTCCGTCTCCACAAAGAGCAGCAGCAGCCCTGCCAGAAAGTTCAGGCTCTGGCAGTACCCGATCCGCGGGTTGTAGATCGAAAAGGCCAGCAGCACCCGCCGCAGCTTCGACACAATCTTCGGCTCCTCTGGCCGGTCTGCCGTCAAGTCCACGCCCGCAAGCCGGCTAGCTTCTGCGTCTCGGCTGTTGTCTCCGTGGCCCGGCTGCTGGCCCTCGGGAAACTGAAAGGCAATGTTGTCCGGGAACGTGCGATGCAGGTCGCGCTCCACCGCCTCCACGTCGACATCCTTGGCCTCGCCCGCCGCCACCCGCCGAATCAGATAGTCGTAGATGCCCGGGTGCTTGGCCACAATGCTGGGGCCGCCCGCATAGTAGAACCAGGCCGCGCCCCGCCACTCGGGCGGGATGCCCTTGCGCACGAATCGCTTCGTCTTCACGCTCGGCGGCGGGAACCGATTCGGATTCTCCGTCATCAGCCCCGAGTCCTTGAGATACGTCACCCACTTCTTGCGTCGGCGGTTGATGTGATCGGTGTAGTGGTGATTCCAAGCGTCGTACTGCTCGCGCGTAATGTACTGGTTCTGTTTGCGGAAGCCATATCGATCGCGCGAGTCTGGATCCTCTTCCACCGCCGGCGCTGGCTGGGCCACCGACCCTGGTTTCGACGACCCGGGGCGGCTGTCGGCCATGAGACTGGCCACCGCCGGCGACGTGGCCTTGGCCTGCTCCTCGCGCTCGAGCATCTTTGCAGAGTCACGCTTCTCGCGCACCACCTCCGCCGCGTCGGACAGGTCGGACACGTCAGACACATCTGACGATACGACGACATTCTGGACAGTGGCCACCTCCCTCACCGGGCTCAGGCCGTCGGCATTGTGCAGCGACGACGGCAGGCCCGAGTTGCGGAAAAAGGACCCAGAATCCCGCGTAATGTACGGGCCCTTGCCTGCTCCGCCGATCAGCGGTGGCGCCGGAAGCGGGAGGCCGTCCTCGGCCAGGACTTGTGACCGAAGCGTGGGCCCCGTGTTCATCGCACCCTCGGCATCTGTGATCCCGTCGTCGGCCGAGTCTCGCGCGTTGTCCTCGGCGCCGGTCGAGTCGGCAAATCCTCGCTCGTACAGGCCCATGACGTCCTCGACGCTCAGGCCGTCGTCGCCGCCCACGCCGGCATTGGCATACCACGAGATCGAGGTCCGTGAGCTCGTCTTGGTCAGAACACTGCTCCGCTCCGTGCCTGTGGCTGTGTATAGTGTGCCCTGGGCCGTCGAGGCCGTTAGCTGTGACCGGTAGCTCCCCCGGAGAGCCTCGTCGGCAATCCAGGGAAGAGGATCCCGGATGGGAGTGGCGGCGGCGGCGGCTGCGGCAACAACGCCGTTCCCGTTGACGAGGCTGTTGCCGTGGCTGGCACCACTCGCACCGTCGACGCGGCTGTACGCGGCGGGTGGCCGGGGCAGGCCCGGCGAGATAATGGCAGGCGGAGCCACTTGTCGGCCGGCGTGCAAGTGGTCGATGGAGGGCCGCTGGGCCAGAGAAGAAGAAAAGGTGGAGGCCGACCTGCCGGAGGATCCGGACAGGCCACGAGCCCGTTCCTGCGGCCACGAGGACATGACGGCAACGGGTGCTGCTGGTGGTAGAGCGTCGCGTGAGCCTCGGCTGACACTGGCCATGCGTGGACGGGAAAAGTTGCCGACTAGCATAGCCTCGGACGCGAGCGATGTCGTGGGCGAGGGCAGCTCAGAGGCAGGCGAGTAGCTCCGGGGAGCGCCCAGACCGGCGGCGACGGCGACGGCGAGAGCAGGCAGAGGGCGTGTCTTTTTCCGCTTGCCAGCCGCGGGCACGAGCGAATCGAGTGTCGAGGCAGACGACCGGTCCGGGGTCGGGCTGGCGGCCGGAGGAATAAAGGGATGAGAGGTGAGGCCGAGGAAGCGGTTGAGCGAGGCCGGCGACTGGGGACGGGAATCCGAGGCCTTGGTCTTGGGTGAGCGTGGGCTCGTGGCCGTTGTGGGTGCAGACGAGGTGTCGTGGCCGTGGGTCAGCGAGGCCCAGCGTGGCGAGACAGACGAGGCCGGCGAGGCGGCCGAGAGAGATGAGATAGACGGCAGTGGTCGCAGGGGGGGCCGAGACTCGCTGTCCGTCCGGTCGGTGTGGCCGTCGAGGTCGGGGTGGTCGTGATCGTGGGTGTGGCCGCTGTGGCCGTGGTGGCTGTTGTGGTTGCTGTGGTTGCTGTGGTTGCTGTAGTCGTTGTGGTCGTTCTGGTCGTCGTCGTCGTCATAGTTGTCAAAGTTCTCGGCGGCTGGCGAGCGGTCGAGCAGGGCCCGTGACCGGGACGTCTTTATTCCCCGGGTCCTGTTGGGGTCCTCGTCGCTCGCGCTGCCCGGACCTGACGTCTCGAGCACCAGGGGCGTCATTGCCACGTTGTGTTTCATCGAGGGGTCGTGGTGTCGCAGACGACTCGCGTAGAGGCTGAACTCACGGTTCCGCGTGCTCCGCTGCCGTTTGGACGCACCCACGGGCCCAGCCGTCGGCGTGCCCGTCGGGGCTGGGCCCTCGGCGTCCGCTGCGTAGGCAGCATCGTCGTGGTCGAAAAGGGCAGACATGATCGTGAAGCGGCAAAAAATCCGAGACGGCACGCGGCCATCACGAAATCTGGGGTTCAAAAACAAGAATAGGACGGCAGGTCACCGCGAAAGCACAGGAGGTGGTAGCAGAACGCGGCGGCCATACCCTCTTTGTTTCGCCCGTCGCAGTGCTATTTTCGGGGGAGAGGGGAGGATTCTTGTGTTGCGTTGCTTGGGGACTTCTCTGCCCTTCTGCTTCCTTTTTTTTGAGGGGCCCGGGAGATTCGAGGAACGCTGTCGTCTCATCTGGTTTTTCCCTCGCTCCTTCCCGTTTTTTTTGTTGACTTTCAGGGGCCGGGAAGGCACCCCTTGGCTAGCCGAGTAGGGTGCGCGTGCAGCGTAACAGGGACCCGAGCGCGCTAAGGGCCAGCACTAGGCGACCACTGTGGTGGGGGAGATTGGGGCTGTTTGGGCTTCCAAGGCGGCATGCACCCAGCCGCTGCCGGTCGGGAGACTGTCGACAGGGATGGCTGGCAGTTCGCCCGAGGGCTGACACGAGGAATCGACGCAAACCTCAACCTCTGGCCTCGAACGCGCTGGCGACCCGTCCGGGCACAATGGGAGGGGGCGGGCAACCGAGGGCCAAGACGCAAACGACTCAACGACGCAAAACCGTCTAAGCGGTCTTTTTTCGGCGAGTGAGACATTTGCTCTCTCTCGCATGGGGCTATGGCCTCAGCGGTTTGCTCCTGCCTGGCAGCCCCTCTCCTTTTCTTGATTCTCGGATGATCAGGGGGGGGGGGGGGAAAGTGCCTATGGGCGGAGTCCTTTTGGCCGAAACAGGCAGCCAGTGGGAAGCTCTCCTGCACGCACTCCGGGGCAGGTGCTCTGCATCCCGTATCTTGCATACTGGTCATATCTTATCTTGCGTACTCCGTCCTCGTGCATAGTCGTTCATACTATATCTTGAAATGTTACGAGTGGCACACTTGGACCTCGCTGGCTGCATCTGCCGTCAGAGCCCTTGAGCCAATGGATGGACCCCGTACCCGGCCCGTCGTTGTGCTTAGCGGCCAGAGCTGTCTAGGTTGCCGCAGCCCAAATGGAAAAAGCACTGCTCTAGCAAAGCGTGGTCGATTCCGGCTGCCGGTCATCTCCGGGCCATCTAAATCGACCCGCCGCCGCGGCCCAGGACCAGGCGCGAAAGCAGTCTTCTCTCGCTGCTCCCCCCTTCGTATCAGGCACACCTTTCCCCGCACTATCGGTCATGAAGCCCAATTTCGCTCGCGGAACCGTCGTCTTTGACCCATCTGATCATCGTCTGTGCGTCGACTGCGCGAGACCGGCCGACGGCTATTGCTTCCCGCATGCCGTCCATCGCCAAACTATCTGGATCATCCGCGATGGCCGTCCGACTTAGTCTGCCTTCCGGCTGTCTGCATTTTCGCCTCAGCTTCTTGGCCCAATCTCTTTTCATAAACAAACTTTGACGCGTCCCTCTCAACTGATCGTCGGTTTCCTTAGTCTCGCCACCGGCGCTCCTGCTCTAGTTCTCTATAATACTGTATTCGCATGTCCTCTCATGTCACCCCCAGACTTTCGTGCAAATTTAACGCGTTTCCTCCGTCATCCCACGGAAGCCGAGCTACGAGTACGGACATCTTCGCCTACGCCCTCCTAGTTTCTTTGTCTTGGGACGTCATGTTCACTCGTCGAAATGAGCATTCCGATCCTCTACATCCCGAACACCCTCTCATTTACCAGACAACAAGCCCATTCCATGTGCACCCCATAAATCATTGTTATGAGAAAAATATTTTCGCTATCCGATTATTGCGCAGTATTCCCCTAGTCTGACATCACATGACGAGCGCGCGGATTAAAATAGGCCCGATCCAGAGCTCTACGTCGTAAATCCGCCCTCCTCCTGCGGAATCCAGCTTCGTAAGCACTGGCCAATCATGACGTCGTATCACAAAGGGAGGGCGCACGGATCCATTTCAGGCCCCTGCTCTCGTTGTCCCCTCCCCCGAAAGGTACCTCCCCTCGCTCTGTGCCTTGCGCGACCAGACACCAAACCATATTATGCGAGTTGGAAAGCAAGGCAACGGAGCTTGCGCCGGCACCGCCTGCTCACTCACCTCCCTATGTCTGACTCGTACATTCGGCCTCCCCCCCTTCCCGGCCACCTAGAAATGACCTAGCCATTTTTTTTGCGGCTGCCCACAGCGTGCGGACACCCGTCCTCGTAGTTCCCTGGGCCGGATTCCTCTCCTCTCTTCTTCTTTTTCCTCTTTCCCATCTTTCCCATCTTTTCTCTCTTGCTTTTTTGGTAGTTTCCCACCCGAACTCCCCCAAATCTCTCGTAAACCTTCGCCCGTCCCGCCGATTGACCGATATTTCAGCCGTCTTGCCAATCCCAGACATGTCTACCCGCAAGAGGAAGCAGGAGGAGGAGGAACTTCTGTCTCTCCCCAGCGACGATGAGGAGGAGGAAGAGTGAGTGCCTTTACCAATCCCGCTCATGAACCAGCCGAAACCCCTTTTTCCTCGTTGGCGAAAGGTGTTGCGCTTCCTTTTGTCCCATTTCCCGTTGATGCGCACACCCCACCTCGGATTGCGCCGCGTCTCTCCCATGGCCCGCCGAGGCTGGGTCCCAAAAGCCGTTGCGGTGTCCGCACCGCTTTGCGCATGATCTGGCCTATGTCCGAGTTTGTAATGTCGGATGCAACGCTAACATGTGCTATCAAGGTATTTGAGCGACGGTGATGATTTTGACGATGATGACGATGACGAGTCGGACGAGGACGAGGAGGATGAGGAGGACGGCGAGAAAGCAGTTGAAGCCGTTGGTGAGTTGACCAATCCCCCCGTCGCCAAAGTACCTGCCACTTCCATGGATGGAACCATGCTGACTAGGTGCAACTGCAGTCGCGCCTCCCAAGAAGAAGCAGAAGGTCGTTGCCGCCGACTCCGTCAAGGAGAATGGCAACGGCGTGGCGAAGAAAGGGGCCGCGGTCGAGGAGGAGGAGGTCGAAGAGGAAGAAGATGCCGAGGGTGACGAGGATGAGGAGGTCGATGGCGAGGACGAGGAAGCAGAAGGCGAGGACGAGGAAGCCGATGGCGATGCTGATGAAGCTCCCGTCAAGGCTGCCGGCAAGACGGCCGCTGCTCCTGTCGTCGAGGACGATGAGGAGGACGCGGTCGCCGCTGATGGTGATGAGGACTGAGCGCCTTATTGCTGCAACGGCGCCCGTCATTGGCACTGTCGGGCTTGTCTTGCTGTATGAGCTGTCTGATCTTGCCCGACTCTTCCCCACAACTGGTCGTGGTGGGATGGGTGTCTGTCAAGCCATGGTAGCTTTAGAGTAGGGTATTTCAGGATATTTCAATCGGACCTGATCTCAACTGTCGGCAGAGTTTGGTCTTCCTGATACAACGAATTTTCTGATTGCCCGTCATTGCCGCGCGTTTGGCCGATCTCGTCGTAGTCCTTTACATGTCGTTGACACCAGTACGAATGAAGGCTCGGCTTGGCTAAAATGGTCAAAGAACAAAATCGCTCCAGCAAAGATTGCCCCGCTTGCTTATGGCCCAAGAAGTCGTCAGGCTCAGCATTCGTGGCGGCAGGTGGGGTGGTTAGGCAAATGGTAAGCCTCGAATGAAGAAAGGAGATGACAGTTCTCTGGGTGTACAGGTCTTATATCGGCGGTCTGGGGATAAAATGATGTAGCCATCCGAAGATGCTTGCTAAAAGACTACATAATGCAAAAATGGGGTCATAATGACAGGTGCATTTGCTTGGTGTCCATGTTTGGCAAGTCCCCGCAGCTTCCTGTTGAAGACACTCTAATGAAGGAAACCACGACGCGAACAGGGCCTGCCTTCCTAGCGAAGCAGTGTTGCCATCAACAAACTTCTAGAGCCAAGCGTGTTGTGATTCCGTTCTTTATCAATCTCCTTTTGTCGCAGCTCTATTTAAATATCTGATTCTCCTTTGCCACAGACTCGAATTTGGAAAGACGGTATCCTTTCTCTGATATGGCAGCAGCAGCATCCTCTCTTCATTCGTTGCTTTTCTTCGGTCCTCCTAAATACACTTTTTATTTGCTTCTTGTCTCTTTGTGTACAGCTGTTCCTCGTTCTCTTTTCCAAGCACCACTCACGGAATCTGCCGCCCAAGCTTGCCATGAGACTTGCCCCCAATGGCCCCCGGCCAAACGGTGGCACCGGCCAGCTTTTTCTCTGCCCCCCACCTGACCAGGCCGACGGTCCGCCGGTTTGTGAAGATGGGCGAACTGCTGGCAACACCGCTCCTAAAGATGGGAGTAATGAGAAGGCCGGAAATGAAACGGCTCTCCACTTCATTGTGGCCAGAACCAGAAAGGCTGCCCGCACGTTCAGCCAGTTTTTTGACACACTCCTCCACCGTTCCAAGGTTACGGTGATTGCGGCCTCCATGGTCATCTCAAACAGGACCGAGGTGGACGTGGAGCGGCTGCAGCACCAACAGACGGCAGATCAGAGACGGCCAAAGTCCAAGTGGCGATTTTCCCCCAGCTCCTGGTCGTGTATCAACACTTTCAAGTCTTCATCAAAGGCCATTGGCTGGTCGACCATGATGGCCCTTTCCGTCGTCCTTGTGGGATACTCGCAGAGCCTCAGTGTCTCCCTGCTGTCCCAGCCGCAATTCGAGGCTATGTACAGTGACGAGCAGGACGACTTCCGCGCCTCGTGGATGCTGGCGGTGCAAATGTGCACTGTGGGCAGCGCCATGCTGGGCGGAATTCTTGTCGGCTAGCTGTCGTCAATCTACACCACTCGTCTGCTGATGGCCATTTCATTGGGCTTCTTTCTTGCCGCGAGCATGATTAACTACAGGGCCTCCTCCATGCAGTGGATCGTTGCTGGCACACTTCTGCAGGGAATTCCGTGTGGCAGCTTCGCCACCATGGCCAGCTCGTACATTGCGGATGTCTGCCCACCTGCTGTGGCCAGCTCTTTGACGGCATTTGTGAGCTGCTGCTGGGTCATTGGGCAGCTTTCCTCGTCCGGAATGCTCTGGGCCATGATTGACCAAAAGGGAGCGGCCGCGTTTCGGATTCCCATGGCCATCCAGTGGATCATCCCGGTGCCCATCATCATCGGTTGCTATTTTGCGCCTCCGTCGCCGTGGTGGCTTGCCCGTCGCGGACGTCTGTCCGAAGCGCTGGAAGCTCTGAAGCGGATTTCGAACGAGCCCGATCCGCGGCCGGCCGAGACGCCGGCGGACTACGCGCTGCCCGAAACAAGCCCCATCATGCGGCTTGTCGAGATTCGGCAGGTGATTGCGCTGGAGGAGAGTGAGGTGCACATCGGCGCCACATACGCGGACTGCTTCCGAAACGTGAATTTGCGTCGCCTGGAAATTGCCGTCATGACCAACCTGGGTCAGAACATTGCCGGTTTTGCCATTGCCAGCCAGCTGGTGAACTTCATGCGGCTGGCAGGGCTCGACAGCAGCGATTCATTCAAGATGGCTTTTTGTAAGTCTCCCGTCTTGCGTTACAGAGTCCCAAGCTGATAGACCAGTCAACTCGTTTGTTCTTTTTGCTGGAAACGCGCTCTATTTTGTCGTCCGCTCACGTCTTTCCATTCGCATTGTCTACGTCTCCGGCCTGTCCTGCATCCTGCCCGTTCTCGCCTTGGTGGGCCTGCTCGAGTGGCTAAAGCGCGAATTCTACATCAGCCATCCCACTGGCTCGTGGTTCCAAGCCGGGCTGCTGTTTGCCTGGTCATTTATTTTTGGTAAGAGCTTTTTGAGTCGCATTTCTGCCCCTCCTGTTCTGACACTGTACCAGGTGCATCCCTCAGTCTGTCGCCCAACTCGATTGCGTGTGCCGTGAGCGCGTCGAACATTCGAACCAAGACGCTCGTGCTGTCACGGATGGCCAGCGACTTGACCAATTTGGTGCAGGCGGCGGCAGGCCCGTACATGCTGAGCGTCGAGTACGGCAACTTGCAGGGCTACGCGGCCTTTCCGGCGACGGCGACGGTGGTTTTGTGGATCATCTGGTCTGTCTTTCGGTTGCCCAAGACGGATGGAATCCCGCAACGCATTATCGACCATCTCTTCCAGACAGGCGTGCCAGCGCGGCGGTTTGAGCTCGAGGCGAAGAGGATGCTGGAGTGGGAGGAGACGGCCAGCCGAGAGGCCGACAGCAATAGTGAGGCGAGGGACTTTGACTTGCGGATGGTGGAGCAGAGCATTTCCCAGCTGGGCCATGACAGCGGCTGACAGACGACTTGGGCGTCGTGATGGTACAGCACGGGATTCGTGGCAGTATGATTACAGTGTATTTTATGTGGCATCAGAAGAGGACAATAGATTAGCACAAAGAGTACAGGAGTCGCATTTCTGTCTATGAAAAAACAGGCGACTGAATGGAGGCAAACAAGAGGAGATACACATAATCCAGGGCGTAATCCGACATGACTGACATACAACATTTCCGACGTATATTTCCATCCATAATATCCGTGAGTAACTTCCAGGGTATTCCGATAAGTGCAATGAAGGGGACAAGGGAGGGGGAGAGGGGGAGGGGGGTGACAATGTGCAAGAGGAAAAGAGTATATGCTGTTATGCCAAAGAGGGGAAGACAGAAACCAAAACATAACACGGGCAGAAGAGAAATGCTTCAAAAGGCCCCAACGCCTGAACAGAAGCACCGATGCACAGGAGGAGTAAGCTAGACACCGCCTAGCTGTGCCTGGGCCGGTATGGCGGTGACCTTGGCGGTAGACTTGCCGGCGGACTTGGCAGTGGGCTTGCTGGCTGGCTTGCTGGCGGGTTTGCTGGCGGGCTTGCTGGCGGGCTTAGCCGCCAAGGGGTGTCGTAAGCGGTGTTTGCGTGGGACACGTATCTTTGCCGATTTTGCCGACTTTCCAGCCTTCTCCGCGATCTGCAGCAGAGATGGGGGTGAGGCCTGGCCCTCTACTGGCGTGGTCTCGCCGGTCGACGGGGACAGGGGCACGACGATGCCCGCATATGCAACTGCAGGCAGGACTGGGACCACGGCGGTAGGAGGAGGCACCATGGACCAGCTCGGTGCAGCGACACTGGCCGTGGCCACGGCTGCTGGGCGAAAGGCAGGTGGCGGCCCACTGGCGACAGGCACTGCAGGCACAGGCACAGGCGGCATCGTAGGTGCGACTATGAGAGGGGCCAGGGTGACTTCGCCGCCCTTGCTTCGCTTCCTTGGGCGGGCAGGGGCTCGGGGCTTATTGGGCGCAGCAACCGCCGGGCTGCTGCTGCTTCCGGTGGCCGGAAATGTGTTCACGGCCGGTGTATCGGCCACGGTGGCGACCGGTGCAGCGACTGGCGCAGCACGGTTGACCTTGGCGGACCGTGGCGACTTTGGCGACTTTGGTGACTTTGGCGTTCTGGGCCATGTCCCGGCCATACTAAGGGGGTCGTAGGCAATGAATCTGGACTGTTGAAGTGCAGTCTGCAGAGGTGGTGGAGCGGGAGGGATCGAAAGCGAAGCCAAAATCGGAACCGGAGCCGGAGCCAGAACAGGAACCAGAGCGAGAGCCGGAGCAGCTGCTGGATGCGCCAGGGAAGCGCCTCCCGACGTTCCCAAATCAGAGCTGGGCCGTTTCCGTGGCCGGCCCAGCGGCGAAGTGGCATTGCTGTTCAAAGTGTTTGGCAGCTGAGGGCTCATGCCGGGGGCCGAAGCCGCAGCTGATGAGGGTGTGCTGACTGCGGACACGACAGCGCCGAGTTTCTGGAGGGCACCGGCGACGACCGGCTGCGTCGGCCTCAGCATAGGCTCAGCTACAGAGTTCGCGGTCGACAGAGGCTTCTGGATAGCCAAGGCGGCCGGGCGTATGGGAACTTGGGCCTCGGGTGGCTGGCGAATCTGAAACTGATGTTGCATCTGGTCCTGGCGCGGTGGCTCTGGCGCGGTGCTCATCAGGGTACCAGTGACAATGGCCAGCCTCTCATCGCCCTCTGAGATGGAAAAGTGCTTGCTCAAGCCTTTCTGCCGGTTGTTGGCCAGCGGGACATTGGGGAGCGACTGGACCCGCGACTTGTGGTGCCGACTGTCTGTCGAAGACGTGGGGAGTGAAGCACGCGACTTCATGCTGCTGGACAGGCCATTGTAGCCCAGAGAAAGAGGGGCCATGCCAAAGCAGCCCAGACCGGACGTGACATTGTTGGTGGCAGCCGCAGTGAGAAACGTGGTGGCGTCGGTGGCAGCGGGCATGTGCATAGTCTGCGGAATGGCCATAGGCTGAGTGATATGAAAGGGCATGGGAGGTGACTGGAGCGGGAGAGAGACGCCGCCCGTCATAGATGGGGTGGAGTAGCCGCGACGATGGCACGGGGGCGAGTCGATGGCGAAGCCGGCGGACGGGGCCAGGCTGTTGAACAGAACTGGCGCGGGCTGGAACAAGGGGGCCTGCGGTAGCATAACCGGGGCGGCCGCAATCGAGCCACCAAAGCCGGTCGATAGTTGGCCGGCGAGCAAGTTGTGCATTGGAGGCTCTGTGGTGGGAATGCCGGGCGTCTGGCCGAGGACGCGGGCGAGGCTAAAGTCCAGCAGCTGGCCATTGCTGGTGTCGGCGGCCGCTGTGTGGGCATAGAGACCGTCGTCCGTGGCCACGAACGGGGAAGTGGCCTGTGATATAAAAGGCGACCACCACGGCGACTCGGCTGGGCTGCCAAAGTCAAAGCTGGGCGCAAAGGCAGGGGACATCCAGGTCTGGTCGGCGGCGGTGACGGCCACAGGTGGCCAAAGAGTGTCAGCCATGCCGCCAGCCATGCTGCCGGGATAGTACGACGGCGCCATGTCGAACGGATTCGACAGCCCGTCGATCGGCAGCTCATTGACGAGCGGCAGAGGGCACAGAGAGTCCATGAAGGTCGCCGCTGCGGTGGTGGCGGCGGGGAGGACATTAGGAGCGACGACATCGTCGAAGAAACTGAATTGGTGCAAATATCCTTCCGGAATGGAGACTGAGCCGGCCGGGAGATGGGCCAGCGCCGGGGTCACCGGCGTGGCCGGTGTGGCCGGGGACAACGGGGTGTCTGGGGACACTGGGGCTGTCGGCTGGCTACACACGATGGCGGGCGGCGGTGCGACAGGAGGGCTCAGCATGATGTTTCTGGTGGGTGAAGCCGAAGAGAGCAAATTGCGGCGGTTCTTTTTTCTGGGAGGGGGAAAGAAAGACAAGTGAACAAAGGTATACTCGTACAAGGAAAGACCAAAGGACAGGCAGCTACCTGTGGCAGGAGCAAGGATGGCCGGGCAAGGGAAGGAACGATGGGGACGAGGTGCACAAGTAATATAAAGAGGGAACCACCAAAGCACCAGAAGGAGGCAAGAGCAGTTGTCAGGCGGGCCAGCCGTGATGAACATGGGTGTGGTATTAGATGCACACCCCTGGGGGGCGGCGGCAGGGCAGGACGGGAGGTGAGAACTAGGACGGGCTGACGGACTGGAAGAGCTTTATTATCTGCGTTTCTTTTTTTTGGTTTCTTTTTTGAGTTGCCTGCCGTCGACGATAGGACATGCCAAGCTCGATGTACGAGTACTCGTAGCGAGCACAAGACCTGGGGGGGCCCAACGGTAATTGCGGTGGGGAGCACTACCGCGCAAGATGACATCGTACAGCCGATCATGGCTTGCAGGGCGAGTTGTGGACCGGAAGGGAGGGGAGAAGTGGGAGGGGAGAAGTGGGAGGGCAGAAGTGGGAGGGGGGAAGGGGGAGGGGGGGAAGAATGAGGAGGGGTGGGAGGGTTGCGGATTGCGGGTTGCGGATTGCGGGCGAGCGATGAAACGACGGGAGATGGGCGATAGGCGACGGCCGATGAGCGATGAGCGATGGACGATGGACGATGGGCGATGAGCGACGGTCAGAAGACGGGTGGGAGGGCGGGCAGCGCCCGGGTCGTCCCTCTGGTGCCGGCGAGATCGACCAGGCGGCCCAGCGTCTTAGGATGGCGCCCGGCGACGGGAAAGACGCCAGGGCCGCGGCGCGCGGTCAGAGTGGCTAGCCGTGGCTGCAGCTTAGTTGCGGGCGGACCTCGATGAGAGACGCCTGGCAGCTGGGGCCCTGTCATGAAAAACGTGGGCGAAGGCGGAAGCTAAACAGCAAAGTGGAAAAAGGGGGAGCGAGACAACGAGAGCGAGTACGACGTGTGTACGACGTACTCCGTATTACGGGCAAGACAACAGACGCCTCGCGCCTCTGCTGGTCTGCCCAAGCCCAAGCCCAAGCCCAAGCCCAAAGCCCAAGCCCAAGCCCTTGTCTCAGCCAGCATGCCGGTGGGCGGCGGCGGCGGCGCGCCACCAGAACAGCAAGGCGTCGGCAGCAGCCAGGTAAAACGTCTGCAAGCCTGCGCGCCAGCGGGCTCCACAGGGGGCCCGGAGGGGGGATCTGTCGAAAGCGTACTCGTATCTTGCTCCGTACTGGCAACAGGGTATCGTGCTAAAGCTGTATTGCGTTTAGCGACTTTGGTGACGGGCAAGATACGTATGCTTACGGCGGACGCGTAGGCCAGATAGGAATAGCTGCCACCTTTGCATTGCCAGATTTTGTGTCCTCGTCCACGCGCTAATGCAGGGTATTTCACACGCCTACGCAGTACGAGCAACTCGTACATGCACGCCCTTCCGCTCACCGACTGGGGGGGACAAAAGAGGGGGGGGGGTGTGGGGAGGGGGAGAAAACGGGGAAAGAAGAAGGGGGGGGGGGTCAGCGGCAGGACGGCACGAGCCCTGAATTGAATCGCAAGGGAAGGGATGAGTTTGGTTGGTGACATCACATCGTTCCGGAGCTGACACCCGCAGCTGGGCGAGGCGATGGCACAGACTATGGAGACCAGACCGCGACAGGGTGGGAGGCGGGGAGGCATCGCTGGAACGTTGTTGTTATCGCGAGAGAGTACGGAGTACTCATACATGCTCGTAACTTTCTGGACGCGGGGGGGGAGGGGGGGCGTGGTCGGCGACAGCTATCGAACGAATGAGCAGGCTTGCGCCCTTGTTTTGTGGAGGGTTGCGATGAGCCCCCTTGCGCGGGAAAAAGGAAAAAAAAGAGCGAGGGAGCAATAACTGACGAGTCGGACCGCAAATCTGGTAGTGCCATTCGCCGCTATGCCCATCAGGACAAGGGCGACGCCAAAGGGGAAAGGGGAACATGCCAAGGGGAGAGGGGCGAACGGGCAGGACCACCCAGGACACCAGGACCAGGACCAGGACTATCTGGCAAGCCCACAAGCGCGCCAGGCCGAAGGAGCAGGGCTCCATCAGCCGTGGAGGCCAACAAGTGATGAGGCTGAGGTCGCGTAGACGAGGGAGGCAAACTCTCTCTCTTGTCTGGTGGTCTGGTGGTCTGGCGGCCCTCTTGGATTCTCTGTCGGGACACTGGCCGCCAATGGCTGCCAATGGCTGCCACTGGCTGCCAATAGCTACCACTTTGTTTGGCGAAAACGGGCAGTAATCCGGCACTAGCCTGTCGATCCGCGAGCTGGACCTCTACCGCTTGCGCGCATGTGCAAGTACTCGTACTCGTATCTTGCGAGCTCGAGTACAAACGTATTTGCGCAGAAGGATTGCACACAGCCCCGGCAGGCAAAGTGCGCCTCCTTCCCGGCGCCGGTGAGTGCCACAGCCAACCAGCACGCGCAGAACCAGGCCAGACCGACCACACCGACCAGCGAGCGTCACCCCGGACTGCCGGGAACTTGTCGGGGAACTGCGCCGAGGGACAGGGTGGTGGGGGGGGGGGGGGGGGAGAAAGAGGGGCTGAGAAGAAAAGGTGGATGGGCGGGGGACGATACGAATACGGCAGGAGAGAGATACGGCAGGACAGATACGACGCTGCTTGCCTCTGCACCCGGCGATCCCACCCACCCCTGGCCGGCCAGTGCAGGCGGCCATGGCAGGCGGGAACCCTGTGCCAGAGAAAAGAGGACTGCGGGCGTGATCCTGCACTTTGGGGGGGGGGGCGCCCCTCCCAGCCGTGACCGTCGTTTTTGCTTGTGGGCAACTTGCGCACGGACGTTCTGGGGTTGGGCTCGCTTAGATGGACGGACCAGGAAGCGCTGGACGTCACAGCTCCTTCATCTCGCGAAATCTCGCGGAATCTCACAAAATCTCGCAAAAATCTCGACGCGATACTACGCCCTCGTGGGAAAGCTGCCCCGTGCAGTCTCGGAACGATCAGCCAGCCATGACCAGCCATGATCAGCCATGGCCAGCTTCCGGGCAAAAAAAAAGAAAGAAAAAAAAGTGATATAAAAAATGATATCACGCAAAAAGAGACACCAACAAAAACTCGGAGCGGGCACCGGTGAGCCTCTCTCTCTCTCTCTTGCTGCTGGTGCTGTTGTGCTTGGGGTCTGCGCGGTCCCAGAACGCCTTTTTTTTTTTTGGTTTGCTGGCCCCGGGCTGCCGATCGTCATTCCGTCCGTCTCGCACGGCGTCGCCCCAAAAAAGCCCTCTCACACACCTCGTTACGCTTCGGTGACTCCAAGCGGAGACCGGTCAAGGAAAAAGCAAATCCGCTCGCCGCCGCGCCGCCGAAGTGGGATAGAGAAACGAATAGGGGGGGAGGGAAGAAGAAAGCCACAACGTGCCGGCGACAGTCGGACGGGGCCAAGTCACGATGATCCCTGCCGGGTTGCGACAAGAGCTGCACAGAAAAGATCCCCGGGAGGGGGGGGGGGGGGGGGAGGCGTAGGCGAGACCACTTGGACGCATGCGTGTCTCGATCTTTTTTGGATTCTTGGATTCCTGGAGTCTTGGGTCGCCTTCGGATTCTTGCCGTTCTCGTCGTTCGTTCTCTGGTCCCCTTGTTTTTTTTGTTTCTTTTTTTGTTTTGGCCTTTGTTGGGCTGCTGCGCAGACGCGCGACCTCGCCAGAGGGACTCTTGAAAAAAGCAAAAAAAGCACAAACGCACAAACCACCCCCGACCCTCCTTATTGGCTTGTCTGCCATGCATGTCTCAGCTCCTCCACTGTCTGTTCTTTTTCCCGTCAGCTCCGGCGAGGCTGATTGGTCGGTTTCCGCGAGGCGATGGCTACGGAGTACATCGTACATTTTTTGTATTTTTGTATTTTTATTTTTTATTTTTTTTGTATTGGGATATCCGAGGCCCGTCGCGTTCCTTGTCTCTCTCTCGACCAGGCCAACTGCACCGATGCATGCCAGCGATGCCGCCCCAACGGCCGCGGTCGCAAGCGAAGGAGAGACCGCGCCCCCGTCCTGCAGGCCGTTATCGTCACCCCTTGCGAGCGCCGCCTGCATATGTTTGTTTCTTCTTTCTGGCTTTCTTTTCTTTATCCTCCTCTGTGGTTTCTTTTTGTCCTGTCTTCCTTCTCGTTTTGCTCTGGCCAGTGGCCCGTCTCCTCGCTCTTGCTTTCTTTTTCTCGCTCTTTTTTCTTTTCTCGGGCTTCTCTTTTCTTACTTTATTTTCTTAGCGCTTGCGCCATCCACACCCTGTCCTGCATCCCTTCACCGCTACATTGTCACATGGAACGAAGCGAGACAGTGAACGCGCGCCGACGTAATACGGCAACGGTGGCTCGCCGTCGTCCTCGCTTATACTTTCCCCCGTTCGCTGCGACATGCAGAAGGCCAATGGTCCCCGTTCCCGGAGCCCAACGCCTCGCAGATGGTCCCAGACCTGTCTTGGACTGGGCTCCCTAGCCGGTTCCCGGTTCTTCCCACGGCTCCCAGACCCTGACCTCCCGCGCGCAAAGTCTCCTGCCTGATGTTGGCCTTGGCCCAATCACGGCTAGAGTCCTCCCAGAGTCCTCCTAGAGTCCTCCATCGACTCCATACCGCGCTGCTTACTCGTATTGTCTTGGTTCGTGTCTTGCCAGATGTCTGCGTCCCCCTCCTCTCCACCTGCCTGCATATCCTAGAACCAGTCTCCGCCAGACTCGCGGTGTGATGGGTGCTGGGCTTCCTTCCGACGAGTACCTCTACGCCCCCCCCCCCCCCCTGTCCGGATCGGTGACTGCCGTCACCCCCTGATCCTGGCCGCCCCTCTCGCTGTGCGTCTGCTCGCAGATCAGAAGCAACCGCTTCCCTCTGCTCGGTCCCGGCCCGAGTCCTCGGCAACAGCACCGCAGGGCTTGAAGGCTTTCTTGCCAGGTGAAGACTCTCGGCCCATGATCCCTGGAGCCCGCAGGTGGAGAAGGACGACGACAGACACATGACAGACACACTGCAGACTGGCATTGCAGACTTCGCCGTCTACTCCTTCGTATGGAGACTTCGCCGACCACCGCGGTCTTGTTCCGCATGCCTCATGCTCTCTTGGCCCTTGGCGCGTCATATCTCTGGTTGACTCCGTACTTGTAGATCCGTCTGCCGTGCCTACATCCGTGCCGTCCCTGCCCCATCTATTCTTTGCCGCAGGCCTACGACGAATGGAGTAGTATCAAACAAGGTGCATGTTAAAGCCGAGAGCCAGAGCCAGAGCTAGAGCCAGAGCCAGAACCAGAGCCAGAACCAGAATCATCACATCCAAATCCAGTCCCAGATGCCATTCATATCTAAATCTATCGAATCCATGCCCATATCTAGTTTGTCTCTATTCCTTCAAGTCCATCCAGACCCAATCCCGAGTTCTATCCAGCCCCATCCAAATCCCGCCCACGCACATATTCAAACCCACTCAAATCCACGCAGATCAGCCCCAGTTCTTCCGGAAGAAGAAGAAAACCCCGGCCACGCCAAGCCCGCTCTTCCATGCTCCTGCACCCCTTTTCGCCGGCCGCGGGACCGGTCAAAAGCTGAATAGGGCGCTGCGCCGCTTGCCCAACGGATACACCATTAGCGCGCTGAGAAACAGCCCAACCGTGATGCCGATCGCTACCTGAATCACGCTGTAGAGCACGGTAAAGGCCACACTGTTGGATGTCGACGACGAGCTCGTCGAGCTCGTCGAGTTGCCCGTCAGCTGGTCTGCCGCGTCAATGCCCGACAGCAGCGATCCGTTGACGGCCAGGCCCGACGGCACCTGCACGAAAATCGCCGGCAGCATCGCCGCCGCCGCGAGTCCGTAGCCCATCACCTCGGCCGTGCCCGGGACCTTCTTTTCTGCCGCAGCCGCCGCAGCCGCCTCGGCCGCCACCTCGGCCTCGACAGCGTCGCCGCGAGCCGCGGGTCGCTTGACAGGGGGCGTTGTCGAAGCCGAAGCCCCTTCTCCCGACTCTTGCTGGCCCTCGCTTCCGGCGCCGGGATACGCGGGCAGGTCATAAAATCCGCCTGACGCCCCTCCGGCCGAACGAGCCGCCCGCGGACTCGACGGTCGACTGCTTAGGCCGTGCCAACGCGCCCCCCCACCGCGCCGCCGCGTCACACGATCATAGGTCGGCTCGAGGTAGCGGGCCCAAAAGACCACACAGTAGCGCTCGACGTAGGGGCTCAGGCGGGCGTACAGGTTGGCGCAGACGCCGATGCAGAGGGCGCCCAGCGTGCTCGGGATCTGGGCGTTGCTGCTGAAAAAGACCGAGGCGTACGTGTTGACGGCGAAGCCGGCGACGGAAATGGCCACCATGATGGGAATCTGTCGCCACTTGGCCTGGTTGATGATGCACAGACAGAGCGTGAAGAGCGGCACAAACAGAAAGTACCACGGCCGGCTGAGCGGGTCGCTGCACGTCGTGGAGCTCGTGGCGCCGCTGTCAATGGCGCCGTAGACGGCCGAGCCGATGGTGATGCCGTAGCCGAGAAAGAGCGTGTAGATCATGGCGTAGACCATGCGCACCGAGCCGGCCACAATGTTCTGGCTCTGCAGCTCCAGGCTGCTGCACAGCACCATGTAGCCCGGCAGGATCAGCGCAATGGACGACTGCGCCAGCGCCGAGAAGCAGAACAATTTGCCGTCGTGGATTGAGCCCGCCGCCCGCGCCAGAAACGACGTGATCACCGCCGCCGAGATCTCAAACACGTTCGAGTACATGGCATTCGACGGCGCCGCCACCAGCGCCAGCAAGCCCACGATGCAGCCCAGCACAAACGCCACCGGCAGGTCGATGAAGCGCCCCTCAAAGGCAAACGGCGCCACGCACACCGACGCCAGTCCGTACACCGGCACCCGGATCCACGACCGGAACCGGATCTGTCGTTCCAGCACCGCGTCCAGCCGCGCCGACGCGTCGTCCACGCTGATCAGGTCGTGCACCACCTCCTTGTAGATGCTGTGCACGTCGTGCAGCTTGCCCAGGTCCACGCCCTGCGGTGCCCGCACCAGCTTCACTTCGGCCGTGTGCGTGCTGCTGTCGTCGAAGCTGACCAGCATGCACCCCGGAATGTACAGAAACTGCGCCTCGATCGCCAGCACCCGCGACGACATCTTGAGGTAGTCCTCCAGCCGGTGCGTCGGCGCCCCGTACATCATCAGGGCCCGACACAGCTTGGTTAGGTACCGGTGGCGGCTCAGCACGTGCGCAATGTGCACCGTGATCCGGATCTCCTCTTCCCGCCGTCGTCGCCCCGTCGTGCTGCCCGCTGCTGACGGCCGGTTGCGCTTCAGCGGCGGCCGCTCCCGTTTCACCCGCTCCGCCACCGCCACGCCAATGTCTGCTGACCCGGTCGACGCGAACATGGATGACGTTCCCAACAGTCCTGCCGACAGGCTGGTCGTTGAGCTCGCGTGTTTATGGTTCTTCCACGGCTGGCCCGGTCCTTTGAACAAGCCGCTGATCCGCTTGGGCGTCGATGAACCGCTGTCGATCCGGCCGGGCGATGACGGCCGTGACGTCGGTCGTGAGGACACTGGCGTCTCTGCCGGCGTACTCTGTCCTGAAGTGCGGCCAGAGTCGTTCCCGCTCCCGGTGCCGCTTTGGCCGCCGGTGGCTCCGTGGTTGTACAGCCGCAGCAGCGAGGACAGCACGCCGCCGTTGTACTTGGCCGGCGCCGGCACGTACTCATGTCCGTCCTGGTCAAAGTGGGACGCCCCCGGCGTCGACAGCCCAGACCGTCCAGCTGCCGCCGAAAGTGACGCGTCGTACTGAAAGTCGCGGCTGCGGTCTCGGCTGTCGATCAGCGGTGCCAGGCCCGTCGCCGCCGCGTGTGTGCGCACCAGCCGCAACGCCGTCACCTGCGCTGCGTCCAGCTGGGGCTCGTCGTCGCCGCGCTCGAGGTCGCCATGTCCGCCCATCGTTGCCCCTCGTTGCCGCCGCTGCTGCCGCCGCCGCATGAACAGGGCCGAGGCGGCCATGCCCCCGTCATGCTCGCGACCCTCGCCGTCATTGTCGCGCTCGTCGTCCTCGTTGCCCTTGTCCCCTTCATCGCCCTCGCCGTCGGAGTCGCCTTGGACCGAAGTGGCCCGCGACACCGGCGTCGAGTTGGCACGCTCCACGCTCTGGGCCAGCCGGTCCGCCCGCTCCTTGGCTGCCCGCTCGGACTGCTGCCGCCGCTCCTGGGGAACGTACGTCGGGTTCGGCGGCTGCACGTGGCCCAACCGAGGCGTCTGGACCGACGGTCCTGGCCGCGAGCCCGGAATCTCCTCTTGCTGCAGGATCAACGAAAGCGCACGTGTCAGCTCGTTATGGTCCACGCCGTCGTGCCCGTGATCCTCATGGCCACCTGGCGGCCCCTTGTCGTGCTGTCTTGCCGCCGATGGCTCTGCAACGGCCTCCCACGAGAAGTCCTGCTCCTCCTTCAAAGGCGTCCCATCGCCGGCCGAGAAACCGACGCGCTTCTTTTCCTTGGCCTTGGCCGTTGGCGTCGAGTCCCCGTGCTCGGCGGGGTATGGTGACCCCTGGCTCGACATGGCTGCAAACGAAGGCCCTCCTTCTCAGTCTCCGATATAATGTTGGCCTTTCTCTTCTCCCAGCTGCCGCTTATCTCTTTCCTCCTCGCCCTTTCGTTTTTGTGACTCCTCCGCGAACCCCAAATCGCAGGCACGTCTGCTGAGTGGGACAATTAAAACGCAGGCCTGCCTGCTGTCGAGATTCTGCAAAAACAATGTTCAGATCGGCCACTCCGCCTTGACTCGATGATAAAGCGAGAGAACGAAACGAATGAAACACCACCAAATCACCCAGTTCAATCGTAAAGTCTTTTTCGGCACGCGTCGCTAGATCCCAAAGTTTTTCAGGCACGCCCCAAAAAGGAAGGATCGATCGCGAGAAAACAAAAGGATTCAGGAACGAGGCACAACCGCTGGGACACGTTGACGCAAGTACGCAGGCAAGGGAACTACGACGCGGGTGCGTCATGCGTCATCCTCTGGCTAGACCTTTCCCCTTGGTGCCTGACTGGCGCGTCGGCAGTGTGGACAATCTACGCACACGGTATGAAACAAAGCGCCCAACTTCCGTATCTTTCAAGTTCCATCTAAAAAACCTGGCATTTTCCATTCAGGGGTGGCGAGTTATCAGGAAAATTTTCCTTAATTTTGCCTATCTGACATCTGAAGATCTGCAAGTACGTCGTATGTACCGTAGAGCGAGGGGCGCTCGGACCATATTGCCAGGGGCACCCGTATATTTTCGTATACGGAGTACTTGTACTCGTACGAAAGACGTTGTGGCATGCTCGTACGATAGCGCCAGGCCAAGTCCAGGCCGCTTACTCATCTGTCGCGCCGGAATTCGCCGTAATAAACGGCCCGGCACTGAGGGGCCACAGTTTACGAGGCCGACTTCTTCTGCAGTCTCCTGAGAAGCCAAGCCCAACATCATGCAGCAAAATCCGGGTTTTACGTCGCAGCGGCAGCCCCGTCCACCGCAGTCTGTGCAGGATAAGAACGATAACGATGACGGCCCCGCAATAACGTCCTTTTCAGTAGCCGTACCCGGAGGATTTTCGGCGGGGTTCGCATCACAGCCTGCGCACCCGAAATGCGCGGACGCCTGCATTTAGTTGTTTCACCGGCCAGCGCCGCCTGCGAGTGGCGCTATCTGGCGCCGATCCCGGGCAGAGCCGGCCGTGATCCATTTGAACCGCATGCGAGAACTCCCACACGTGCCGTGGCGTGTTGTTCTCACCCTCTTCCTACCCCTCCCCCCCTCTCTCCTCGATAAAAAAGAGAAAATCTCGAAACAACATACCACTAAGAGTGCGCCGGCGCTGGCGCCGGCACCAGCGCCAGCCATATGCGCAAGTCGTACGATGAAGCTACTCGAATCCATGCTTAATCGCTAGTGCGGCTCGGACGGGATTGCTGTCGAGACACCGAAGTAGCTTCACGGATCACGATCGAAAGCGGTGCGAGCGCCGGCCGGCCAAAAGCCGCAAAAGTGGCCTCGGGCTGTGTTCAAAAAAGAGTTCTGATGTATAGAAAGTGACTTTGCTTTCCTCGGGCGAGGGTGTATACTCACTGGGCTTTCCCGGTGATTCTCTCTCCCCATCCGTACGTCCATGTATCCAGAACGCCCTGCGTATTTCGGCGTGTCCTGCCGATCCAAGATCGACGCCGTAACCCATGAAAAGCAGCTATGGACCTCCCCCAACATATGCAAAGCAAGCGCGACCACCGATGACGGTATATGCGTCTCTCCCTGTCCCAAATTATCAAAAATTGCCTAGGTGGCCGTTCCGCCGACCCATTCCCTGCATCCATGTCCATTCGTGTGTATGGTCGTATGAGCGTGTGCGATTGCTTTCTGTCGTATCGTATACGTGTCTTTCAATCTGATATGTTCATTGTTCACGAGGTGGCGCCGACGGCGCCGATATGCCGCTGCTGGATGGCGTTCTGCATGAGGCTCACGTTCTTGAGCAGAGTCTCGCGTTCGGTGCGCAGCTGCTTGCGCTCCTGCTCCAGCGCGTGGATGCGGCGGCGGGCCATGTCGAGCACCTCGGCCTTGCTCATGCGGCGCTCGTCAAACTCGCCATGCCGGCTGGGGCCATCACTGTCGGCCTGGTTGGCGGGCAGGATGGCGAGCAGCCGCTCAAACTGAACGTTGAGCCGATTGCGATACTGCTTCTCGACCACATTGTGGTTCTGTCGTGCCCGTCGCTCCTCTGACGTCAGGTTCTCGCCGCCGCCATCGGGCGAAGACGGCATCGAGTCGGGCGAGCCGCCGCCGCCGCCGAGGGGTACTGAAGAAGCGGCGCCGGGCTTGGGCTTGCGGCTGGCTGTCCGGAGGGTGATGTTGTGGTTACCGCCGTGGCCGCTGCTGGGGAAGCGCGCCGAGGGTCCTGATGAGGACGAGGACGAGGTCGAACTGGCCGATGAGGTCGACTTGGGCTTGTTATCCGCCCGCGAGTGCGACTTGCCCGATGCGCTGCGGCTCTTCCGCTTGCCCACCTTGGCCTTGCCCAGTACGGGCGAGACAGGGGGCTTCATGGCTGCGTGGTCCGCTCGGTGGATGAGGCTGTCCTCGGGGGCGCCGCCGTACATGGCGGACTGGTCAAAGGAGGCGTCGCCGCTCCAGGCTGGCGGCGTGTTGCCGAGCGCGGTGGGCGAGAGAAAGTCGTTGTAGGACGCGTCGCTGGGCGCACCCGTGATGGGCGAGTTCAGCAGGCTGGGCGCGTTGCTGGACCACTCGACAAAGTCACCTCCAGCGCTGTGCGGGTCGGCGCCATAGCAGTCGTACGAGGCGTCCTTGTTATTAAGGTACTCGCCCGGCGCGTAAGTCATGTCGGTAAAGCCACCACCACCGGTCCAGACCGGGTTAAACAGATTCTCGGCAGCAGTGCCAATCGCCTGCGGTGCGTACTGCAGTGAAAAAAGGGCCGCGTTAGTCGGCTGACGTTTTCGTGCTTTCGTGCTCTTCGGATGCTCTTGTGTCTCTCGCGTCTCGCGATTGAAAAAAGAGGCAAGGCAGCAATGAGACGGAACAGACAAGGAAATGTAGCAGGTGCAGCGGATTGAATCACAGGGCGGAACACGCAAACACAGAGCAAGCGAGGCTCATGATTTAATGTCACGCATTTTGTGTCTGGCCCAAAAGACACCTGTTCAGGCCTAGCCTTGGGGGCAGGGGCCACCGCGGGCCAAAAAAGGCAATTGCCACTTTATGCCGGGCAATCTGCGAACTCCGACGAGACTGCAGCGTAGCGTTTAGGCGCCTGCCGCATACCTGTCTCGCTACCGGACTCTTCTACGGCCCGCGACCGCCAGGCGAACGAGCTCGCTTGGGCACTTGCCGAACGGTGCGATCGTGAAGAGAGAAAATCATAGGAGAATCAGAGGCTAAGCGGGCCAGGCATGGTCATCTTACTTTCATCATGTCGTAGTCGTCTTTTCCATACGACGCTGTGAGATTCGGGACCATTGTGGTACGAGAGAGCTCGTGAGGGAGAGAAGCCGGGGCCGAAGCGAGAGCGAGGGCGAAGGCCGGGGAAGAGGAGGAGAGGGGACGGCGGGGACGAGGCGAGGGTGAAGTCTAGGACGGGTCGAGGGCGACGAGGTCAGAGAGCCGTAGAGAGCGAAGGGCGATGAGGCGAAAGCGGCGGCAAAAAGCGACGGCGCGGCACAGGAAAAAGAAAGTTGGAATGGCGAGACCTGGAGCTGGCCGCAAATGGGATGTTGACGGTCAGAGGTCAAAGTAGTGTCGGGATCGGGGAGCGGCAAGGCAAAGCCGTTTGACAGACGAGGTCGTTGGTTTGGGTTGGACGTGGCAAAGTAGTAAGTCTGAACATGAAAACAGGCCGCTTTACCAGACAGGCTTTCCAGAAGAGGACTCTGCACATGCTGGAAACGGCCATTGCTTAATATATGCCCTGCGCGGGACGTGAACAAGAGACAGGCCCGCGGTCAACATCGGCTATTGGCTGTGTCAAGATTCTGGGCTATGACCTCAGCTATTTCGCAGGTGTTCACACTAGGCCGGATTGACGGCCCTGTCTGTGGAAGCGTCTAGATGCCACACGCCCCTTCAGGTGCGGTCGTGCGGTCGGATGTTACTGCCACTTTGAGGGCCCATTCCCCAGAGCTTGTCCATCCCTGTCTAGCAGCGACAGGGCGGACCGGTGGCTCGACCGCCTTAGGGAGAAAGTCGATCACGCCAGAAGGCATGTGGCAACATGGCGTTACCCATTTCCACGCTTGGCCCCTTGCCGGCCGGTTATGGGGAAAGGAAAAAAAGTCTTGGTGGCCGTTTTCCGTCTGCGGCGGGACTCGCCTCGTGTTCGCTTACTCTTGGCCATGCCAGGGCCCTCTTGTCGAGTGGACCGTGGACCGTTGAACAATGACAATGGGCGGCATTAGGGTAATGCCGGCAGGGAGAGGTGAGTGCAAGGTATGTCAAAGATACGAGCAACGTGCCCAACAGGTGTGGGCCGGGTGCGCAGCCGCCCGAATGCGGTAAAGGCACCAGCACCCTCTAGAGTGCAAAATCCATCCTGTGGTCTTTGACATGGGAAAGGAATTCGATTGGCATGTACCGTCGCGGGGGGGACCAGGAGAGGGGGGGAAGGAGGGAGGGAAGGAGGGGGGAGGGGTGGCCAGCCAAATGGGCTCATGGCCTGCTATTTTTGTGGTGCCACTCTGACGCATCGAACAGCGCCTGGCCCGGTCTGGCGGGGAAGGCACGAAGCATCACACACCCGCTTGCACACTGCACATGGCCAGCCGTCATTGGTGCCACTCCGGGTTGTGCCTTACGTTTTGCATTTGACGGCCACTCCGCAGCTTTTTTTTTCTTGGTCCTTTTCCTGGTGCTTTTTGGGGTGGTGGTGGGAGGGGGGGTGTTTCTCTGCTGCTTCCATTGCGCCAGCGTATCCACTTGCTCATTCGCTAGAACTAATTAAGTATACGAGCGCCTCTTTTCTCCTGGAACAGCTTCTCCCAAAACCACAGAACCGCGAGCACAGACATATCGACCACACTTCCTCTGCTGCAACGCCGAGCCTTGGCCGCTCAGGCCAGGCCACGCACGGCGAAACATCTAGATACAGTGACGAAAGCATCCCGGGACAAGATTGGCGCTAGCAGTGCTGGGGGGGTGATAGCTCCAGCACAGCTATGAGTAGGTACGAGTACTAGTCAGGGTACGAGTGCGAGTACACGAGAAACCAAGAGGGGGGGAGGGGGGTGGTCTGGTATCCAGAAGAGGGTGGGCCTGGGGGCAAGCCTCCAGCGCGACGCTGTCGATTGCGCTGTCGATCCGCCGAACGTTCTCGCCGGCACGGCAATGGCCAACCTGACGGCAATACGGCAAACGTGCTTACTGATAAGTGCCACAGCAAACAAAGACGGCCGTTCTTGGTAGGAAAAGCCACCGACCTAGTGGCCGTCTCCCGAGCATGTCTACGAGTGCAAACGGCCTTGTACGAGTACGAGACGACTCACTCGTCCTCGTACGGTGGGTGGGTGAGCAAGTTTTCGATGAGCCGCCGTTGGAACTCGCGGCGTCCGAAAAGTAGGTTGAAGACGCGTCGATCAGCGGCTTGCAGAGTGGGCCACACGCGTTTCGTCTGTTGCTTTTTCTGTCCACAACGTTACGAATACGTACGAGTTCGAGTATGGAATATGAGTACTCATCTCGTACATTTGCTAATGATACGGAGGGTCTGGTGGAACGGCTGCCGTCGCGATCCACCTGGTGCGCACCGAAGCCGCGAACCGGGATCGCACTTGGCAGGCAGGCAGACGAACGGGGACAAACGGGGACAAACGGGAGACGGTGGCGACTTGTGACGCCGAAATGAGAATCCGATCCTCCTCCCCCCCGTCAGCCCTGCATCCGCTGCAAGCACGCGGCGTGCAAGCCGCACAATAAAGATCCCGCAGGCCTTGCAGCAGTGCCTCCGATGCAACCCCCTTGTTATTTGCCACCGGCACATCCATTGGGCAGCTGCACGATAGGGCTCGTTGCTTGGCTGATAGGCGCCATCAGGTGGCAAATAATAGCATGCACGGCACGGCTTAGCGACCCCACCACATCCGCTTTCTACCCTCGTTCGGTCTGGCGACTGGCGAGCCATTGCACGCTGCCAGGACCAGACGGGTTTTCGCCACCGGAAGATGGGTGCCATTCCGGGTGCTCCACACCCGTTTAACAAGCTCGGAGTTGGGGTTTGTGGGCTGGCATTGTCCGGGCTGTTCGGATTGCCTTGATTGTTTGCCGAGAGTTTGCAAAAGTATGAAAAGTACTCCGTACTTTCATCCTCTTTGTTCTCCTTCACAACTGCGATCAAAGCGATGCGACCTCACGTCCTGTATGAATGGAAAAACCATGGGCAACGGCGACGCCATTCATCCTCGCGAGGATGGCGATGAGTACGAGGACAGAACAAAGCCGCCGTCTTGCTCCATTGGCACTACTGCATACCACGCGTAGTGCCGACCGTCGCTCGACGATATGCTCTCCTCCTGTTTCTCTCCTGCGCATCGGACCTCTTGTGCACGTCCGTGTCCGGCGGCAGCGGACATTGCATGTCTGTGCCGTGGTCTGCTCTGGCGATCGACAGGTCAAATCACACGGTCGCGATCCCGCTCCCGGCGCCCGCCGACAGAAATAGTGCGATCCCAATGTCATTCGGGCTTCCATCTGGAGCAAAATCGGCCGCAAACCGAGCTCGGGTCAACCCTCGATAGCACAGCGACGGACTCTTGTGATTTGCCTGACCGAAACATGTCGCCGGGCCCTAGACCAGTGCTACCGCCGAGGACTCTCTGTCCAGCGCATGCCGTCAGACAAGCAAGGCCGCACCTGGAGCCAATGAGGCGGGCGGCAAGCTGCAGGAAGATGTGCTCAACGCAACCTAATGCACAGGAATGGCATGGCTAGCGGCCCTCACGCATTCCTCGGTAATATTTCATTTACTATACGAAATGCAAGCGTGGCGCGCAAAAAGCGTCTACGCAGGACGAGAACCAGGCGCAGCGCGCCCGACCGATACAAAAGCATGATACCGGCAGGGGGGGAGAGGGGAAAAGGGGAGGGTGGCAGTTTTCTGGTCGTCAAGACCAGAGGCGGTGACGCCGAATAAGTTTGGCCAAAAATGACAATCGGCCAATCAGCGCCGAAGCCGGTGCCAGCGAGAAGAGGGCATGTCTACGGAGTACACTGGGCGGGTTTGGGTCTGCTCTAGGACTGGTTTCCAAGTGAAAGCTAGCCCGTCTTTGTGCGCCGCTGTTGGAGTGCTGTCTCGTAGCACTGCGGGGGGGGGAGCGGACGCAAGAAAATAGCGAGAGCTGATACGACGACCGTGCAGCAGCGGGATGCGTCCATGGCCAAAGGATCGAAGCCAAGGAGAATGCCGATGCGGCAGAAACTGGGAGGGGCTCCAATGACCTTTTTTTCGGGGTTGGCATTAGCCCCGACAACGAGGGTTTAACAGTTTAATATTGCCGGCTGCTCTAGTGAGCAACAGGTGGCCGGAGTGGGAGCCAGGCAAGATCCTTGGCCAGCCTCTTGCGTTTTTGTGTCTGTCGGCCTCTATATGCTCTCTATGTTTCTTTTGGACTTTTGGTTTTCAATTTGGTCCCTCCAAGTCTCCGTTTCCCTGTTTTCCGTATCGGACTTTCTGGCCTGTTGTAACCCTCCTATTTCGCGTGGGCTCCCACATGTCTCGATCCCCATCCTAGGGGCGCCGGGCGAGTGGCTCGGCAGTTTGCCGAACTTCTCTGGAGACGAATGCGCGCTGGAGTTCGCGTAGATTTTCTGTGCTTGGCATTGGATTCAATGGCAACCGGGGAAAAGCATTGGGGGAGAGGGGACAGTGGGTATTTTCGCATATCAACATTTATAGTTGACTTTTCTAATGCGAGTAGTCGAGCTCCCTAAAACAGACTAAAACAGAATCTTAATGTTAAAGCCCCCTTGTTTATCGAAATGTTCTGGGCAGGCAGGCAGGCAGGCAGGCAGGCAGGCAAGTAGGCAGTATTCAGAGGGTTGCCGCCAGCTCCACCCGAAACCTGAACACCGCTCTTCGGCAAGCCCGTGCATCGCTGTTTACATAAGATGCCTCGAGACTCTTGCCATTCCGTCCACTCCAGAACTCGCCTTGTGCATTTTCCAACACCCCCCATCTACCACGACCACAGCCCGCTCTGTCCGGCGATTTGCAGACGACAGACGAGGGAACCGGAAACACACTCGTACTCGTACAGACAGCCTTCCGCTACCCGAAGAGCGATGACTAGGACAATAATTCCTCCCTCCCTTCATGCAGAGTTTCGAGCGCTACGGCGCCCCGGTTGAGACAGGGTTGCCATGGACGTCCGACCACACACAAGGCGTCGTCACCCGAGGACCGATGGACCGATACGACTGCTACTCATACCCGTACTACGGTCTCTGACCCGGGGTTCCTCGTATGATGATTGGAATGGATATACATGTGCATGCAAGGAGGCAGACCCTCGAGAGGCTTGGCGTCGTGGCTGGCGTTGTTTGATGGCAGCTGATGCTTCTGGCAAGGCCACCTTGTCAGAGCCCGAGTCGCCGTCCTGCCTTGTCTCAATATTTCTCTCCCCCCCCTCCTCCCTCACGCAAAACAAAACTGTAATGAAGCTAACATGCATCTGGCGTTTTTGCTGCAGCTGCCCCGTCCTCTTCTCTCCCGTCCATACCCGACCGCCGATGCCCGCGAGTTGTTTTTGCCTGACCCGAAAACCACCTTCTCTCGACCTTGCAATCACCTGACCCTCCGCGAAGACGGCGAGCCGCGTCCAGAACCGATTTCGTACCGAGCGTATCATGGCAGTGTGAATCCATCGCCGGCGGCCATCATGTGACACTATACGTTTGAACGGACCGAGAACCCTCTTTACAAGTACACGAGGTTGCCGCGTCTAGACTCGTACAGATCGACACGTACGCGTACACAATGGGGTCGAGCTATTGACTTTGG
Organism: Leptographium radiaticola; assembly: GCA_019925535.1. NCBI lineage: Eukaryota > Fungi > Ascomycota > Sordariomycetes > Ophiostomatales > Ophiostomataceae > Leptographium > Leptographium radiaticola. Next base: position 345,390 of record JADHKK010000026.1, read on the forward strand.
ATGTGGATGCTTCTGGCTGAATACGAGTCGTTGTCTAGAGCATGATTTCCTGCCGGGCGAGGCGCAACCGAGGCCTGGGAACCGACAGAGCCCAGGGCCTTGTCACGGAGATGGCTGGAAACACGGCCTGTTTGCAACTCCTGGCTAGACTTTGTGTCACCAGCCGCGGCACCAGGCCCTCGATCCCCGTATTCTGCTGCTGGGCCTCGCTCCTTTGACTGCATCCCTACTGGCGTACCGTCGTGCACAACAGCTCTGCATTACGGCTGGATTTCCTTTGCGATTTGGCAATGATCTGGGGTGCTTCCATGGTCCATGGCGAGTCTTGGCCCGCGACTACACAGGTCCCCTAGTTTGTTGCTGAGAGAGCGAGCGAAGCGGGCTCTGACAAGGCTACCGCCGTTGTGGCTAGACTCGGGGACCTGTAGGTGGCCTTTGACAAGTAACAGTCCTCAGGCTTGCCGATCGAGAAGCCAGCGGTCTTGTGAAATGTCGACTTACTGTTCCCAAGGACACCACCGGTCCAGGCATGCCTTGTCTGAATGACAGTGGAACTAGGCCGGAGCCGCTTTATGCTTCGTTCTGCCGCCAGTCTCTGCAGGTCTTTGTCTCTCTCTCGAGGCTTTGGCCGTGTCTACTACCTCTTACACATGACTTCACCTCTCGGGTATGTGCTCGTAACCAACAGCTGGATCTCCCCAAAGTTTAATGCTACCGGGCCAGACGACTTTGACAACTTTCTTTTTTCGTCTATAAAGGCCATTTGTTTGAATTCGATTGAAGTCGAAGGGTTTGTGGATCTTTGACGTCACCATCGCAAATGGCGTGAGTTTCCCGGCCCATGTGATCCGGACCCGTCATGGCTACATGGAACCCGAGCCATGCTCTAGTATCACTTTCTTTCGACTGTCTCTGGCTGTTTCAACATCTCCACGGCTCGCCGAGACGCACTTGTCGTTTTCATTTTCAGACCCCGTGACGTGTCGTGGCGCACTGTCCACTTTCTCGATCGAGGCCGCAAGCGACGTAAAGTAGAAAAACTCGTTGATTTGGAGGAGCATGTTACTTTTGGTGGGCAATTTCTTCCTGCCGTAGCGAGTTGACCGGCTGGCCAGCCCTCCACAGACGAATCCAGCAGATGTGTCTGAACGGTCCGTGGGCTTCGGACGGCGGCCGGCGTGAATAACCCGCATCGACCGAACAGGCCGCGGAGCTAACGGGCTGTCGCAGCGATGAGGACCCACTTTGATGAACTCGTCATCTTGGTGAGGATAAGCGGCGCATCAAGGGCTTTACGCCGACGATAGTTGAGGGGAGGAATGCGAAAGGGTGCGAGACGCGAGGCTGCGGAGACGGAAAAGAGCTTTGCAGCTTCGGCCGAGTCGGCATATTGACTCTTTAGTTTACACTTTTTCGCTTGTTAGACTTGGACGAAGAGGGCAGTAGGAAGATAAAAGATGCGGCGTGCGACATACGGTAAAGATGTAGGCCAGTCTGGTTCCTGCAGTCTTCAAGGCGCACTTTGCGATACAGAATCAAACAGCGCCCGACCATGACGATTTCTTTCCTTGCCCGTGAAAAGCGGCCGCTGTACAGCGCCGAGCAGTCTGGACAGACAGAGTCTGAAATAGCACCCGTGTTTGTCGAGGGTGGCTATGGATGGTGTGTGTGTGTGTTGCGGAGTGGACATGCGCTGACCAGCAGGGTTGTCGTGTTGTCGGTCTTTCTCGTCAACATGCATACATGGGGCGTCAACTCTGTGGGTTTTGTTTGTGGTTGTGTTTGCTCTCTTTGAATCTCTCTCTTTTCTAACCCCCAGGCCTACGCTGTATTCCTCGCGTACTACCTCAGCAACGACGTCTTTGAAGATGCGTCGTCGCTGACGTTTGCCTTTGTCGGAGGCCTGTCCATTTCGATTGGTGAGTCTGCTTATAACCTGATTCTCGGTCGCCGCCTCTGACCTCCAGCTATGCTCGTCTCACCCGTCGCTACGGTTCTCATCCGAAAAATTGGGACGGGGAATACAATGAGGATCGGGGTCGTGTTTGAGACGTGAGTTTTGTTCTTGTTTACATTTTTCTATTCGCTTTCGCTTTTCGCTTTTCTTATTTTTGATTTTCTTCTCTCTTGTCTTTTCCTTATCTGTTTTTTTTTGTTTAATATTCCTCCCTCTGATCTCACCTTCCTAACCCCCCAGTGCCTCTTTCATTGGCGCATCTTTTAGTACACGCACCTGGCACCTCATCCTTAGCCAGGGTCTCGCCTTTGGTGTCGGCATGGGCCTTCTCTTCAACGCCTCCATCGGCGTCATCTCCCAGTGGTTCACGCGTCGCCGCGCCCTGGCCAACGCCCTCGGCGCCGGCGGCTCCGGTTTCGGCGGCCTCGTGTATGCCCTGGCCGCCGACGCCATGATTGCACACCTCGGCCTCGCCTGGGCTTTTCGCATCCTCGCCATCCTCGTTTTTTCCGTCAACGGCCTCTGCTCCTGGACCCTGCGGGATCGCAACCACGCCGTGGGGGCCGTCCATGCCGCCTGGCACGGCCCGCTGCTGCGACGGCCGGCCTTTTGGCTGTTTGTCGGCTGGGGCTTCTTGTTTGTCTTTGGCTATGTCATTGCCGTCTTCTCGCTCGATGCCTATGGCCAGCAGGTGGGATTCTCGGCGCATCAGAGCTCGTTGGCGGCCGCCATCTTTAACTGTGTGTCTCTGTGATGTGTCCTTCTTCCTCTTCTCCTTCTGACATCCCCCAGTGTCTCAAGGCGTCGGCCGCCCCATCATTGGCCTCGTCAGCGACCACTTTGGCCGCATCAATGTCGCCGGACTTTCTACACTGCTCGCTAGCCTCGCCGCCTTTCTTGTCTGGATCTTGGCCGGCCAGCATTACGCGGGCCTCGTCGTGTACAGCCTCTTTGGTGCCTTTTCCGGTGTATTTTGGTGCACTGCCGCCTCTGTCGGCGCCGAGGTCGTGGGGATCCAATTGTTGCCAGCTGGTGAGATATTTCGGGCCCATAGACCTTGCACACAACGGCTTACAACCCACCAGCTCTGTCCTTTACCTGGCTCGCTCTTGTCCCTCCAACGACCGTCGCCGAGGCCATCGGGCTGAGTCTCCGCAAGGACGGCCGCGACGGCTACGTGGACGTGCAGGTTTTTACCGGCGCCGTCTTTTTCGGCTCATTTGTCCTCAGTACGTCTCTTTCTCTGCAGCCGCAGGGCTTTACTAACGAGGCAGTCTGGATCCTCCGGAGCTGGAAGCTGAGCGAGATGGAGCAGCTTGGCCTCACGGTTACACAGAGGGAGGCCGAAATCCGCGACAATGATGCCGTCCCGGACAGCCAAGAGTGTGCAGCTGGCTCGAGCATGGCTGCGGCCTATTTTTGGGGATTCTTTGCGGTGGAAAAGGTGTGACCTGTTTCGGGGGTTATAGGCGAAAATTAAATGTATCTTACAGATAGGTTCACCAAAAACATATAAGAGCACATGCTCTATTTTGATCGCAAGAGCCGTTTCCATACCATCCGTCCTTGATTTTGCACAATGCCCTCTTTGCGCCGCCAAAAAAAAACACAAAGTAAAAACACAAACATGAAAGCACGCTCAATCCTATCCCTGAATCGCCTGCGGCTACTCTTCCTACAACGTCTCCGACCATGCACATGGCTACTCCCGCTGCAGCACCACCAACAGCCCCATCAGACCCAGCATCACCTTTTTCAGCCACGGGTGCTCGGTCAGAAGAATGGTCACGTAGCCCACAAACGGCACGTAGCCCAGGACACTGCCCACAATGTCCTGGCGCTCCAGGTAGTCCTGGCCCTCGGCGTACAGGTCCGTGTCGTCGCCGACGTTGTTGTCGCCCTTGGTGAGCAGCTTGGCATGGGGTCTGTCTGGTGAGTGAGTGTGTCTCTTCTTCTGCGTCAGGGCTCTCGTCGGGGTGGTCACGCACCCTGTGCCGAACTTGCGGACGATTCGGTGAACAATGGGAATGTCCTTGCCGCGCACGTTGTACACGACGACCTCGCCAATGTCCGTCTCGGCCACGAGGTTGCGATTCCACAGGAACAGCAGGTCGCCCCGCTGAAAGGCCGGCTCCATGGAGCCAGACAGGACGACCACGATGGGTGACGGCGAGTCTGACACTACCGAGAGGCCCTTCCAGATCTGCGGCATGTCAGCCAGCGTGTCGCGGCGCGCGCGCTCGTCCCCAGCAGTCCCGACGCACCATGAATGCCGTCGACAGAATGAGGCCAAAGTTGAGCATCTGCGAGGCCAGCTGCCTCGGATTTGCGACGGCCGACAACATTCTGGAGGGCGGAAAAGGTCGGCGATGAGAGGGGGTAGGGTGCGTCTCGGAAATTGCGTCGTCACCGTCGTCGTCGCTGTCGCTGTCGTCGATGCTGTCGTCGCGGTCGTCTGTGGTCGCAAAAGGTTTGGCAGCTTAGGTGTCCCTTATTTTGGCATGGCCACTTACGTTGCAGCTTCTGATTGGCTTAATTTTCAGGGACTAGTGGGGGATGCGTCGTCCCTGGAGGCAGTCGCCGCGGCGGCGCTACCTGCCGTTACAGTGGATTTGGCACAGCAAGGCTCTTGTGTGGGAAGTTTAGCACAAAACCTTAAATTTTGGCACGCAAATGGCCTCGATTCATCGACTCTGTTCATCGACAGGGAATACGCCTGGCTTGCAGAATGGACGCGGGTGCAACGGGCCGTGGCGGGCGTGCTGCCCAAACGTTGAGACGCCTACGATGACAGGAAGCGACGGCGCTGTGCATGAGAGTTGAACGCAACTGTTGGGATTCCCGGATTGTTGGGCTGGACGACAAAAGACCAAAAGATCAAAAGACCAAGAGACCAAGGGCGACATGCGGCGTGCATTTCGGCCGTTCGGGCTCGCCTTATCATTGGAGTGCAGTGGGCCTCTCACAGTGCTCGATTTGGCGCCCCTCCGCGGGACAAGCTCACGCGCAAGTGATACGCTGCACGGCGTCGACAAATGGGACAAACTGGCTAGCTGCAGCCAAGGCAGACACGCTCGCGTCGCCGTGCAGCGGCCGTGCGATTCGCCGGAAAGCAGTCACGGGTGCGAGAAGCGGAAAACAGGGCTGGCGACCGGCCATGCAGCTGCTGGTATAAAGCGACTCTGCCCCCCCTCCCGCGGCCGTCCTTTTGCCTTTTTTTTTTCTTTTCCCCCACCCACAACCGAAAGGACCGCAAAGCCATATAGGAGCCAATCCTGCCCGGGTCCGAGTCAATTCTCTTGTGTGTCATTCATTCTTTACTTTCATCTCGGCTGGTCGCTCGTTTACTCGATCGATTGCTGTTTTGGCTGTTTTGGCACTTTTGCCGCCTTGTCGCTCGTTTCCTGCAACAGAACGTCATGTTCAAGCGCGCCTTCCGACCGCACGCGGCGGCGCCGACGGACCCGCGACACCGCGTGGACAAGTCGACGCGGCTGACGAAGCGGCACCACGGCGGCGGCAGCAGCGGCGGCCCCTCGTTCTCGGCGCGCGACGCCCACAAGATGTCGCGGCTGCAGCGGTCGCTCTCGCAGCTGGACGGCAGCGGAGACGAGGGGCGGATGGCGGACGGGCCCGCAGGGCCGGCGGTGGCGCCGTCGGCGATTGTGACGCTGGCGGTCGGACAGGAGGGCCGGCTGTTTGCGGCGCACGAGGACGTGCTGTGCCAGAGCCCGTTTCTGGCGGGGCTGTGCCGGCACGGCAGTGTGGATGGGGCGGCGGGGGGGAGCAAGCGGGTGCTGCTGCCGGACGAGGAGCCGGCCGTGTTCTCGGCCGTGCTCGAGTACCTCTACAAGGGCGACTACTACCCGCGGCTGGTGGCGGGGCGGCACGGGATGGAGCTGGAGGGCGCCGAGGGGGGTCGGGGCGCGAACTGGACGCAGGGGATCAAGGGGCACAACGGGGCCAACAAGAGCCCGCGGCCGGGCCTGCCGACGCCCGAGGCGTCGCCACACATGGGCTCGGCGTCGCCCCGGATGCCCGCGACGTGCCCGACGGACCCGTTGGCGACGGTGTTTGTGGCGAGCGCGGGCGAGCACCTGCTGCGCGACACGGTGATTTACTGCGCGGCGGATCGGTACGGACTGGAGGCGCTGCAGAAGCTGGCGCTGCGCAAGCAGGGCCTGCAGAGCGGCATCGACGTGGCGACGATCCTGCGCAGCGCGCAGTACTGCTACGCGCACACGCCGGACAGCGACAGCCGGCTGCGGGCGCACTACCTGGCGCTCATCATCCGGTGTCGCAAGACGTTCAAGCGCAGCGGCACGATGCAGGCGGAGATGGAGAGGGGTGGAGAGGGCGGCAAGCTGTTCTTTGACTTGTTTGTGGCGCTGTGCAACCACCTGGACGACGTGATTGACGCGTCGAATGCGCGGACGCCGCGGACGATTTGAGCGTGGTTCCGACTGTCTTTGGTTTCGACAATTTCGACGGATTCGACTGTTTTTGTGACCAACATGATTTCTTTATTTTTTTCCCTTTTTCTTTTACGCCATTTCTGTACGACTACAGCGCACACGCTGATTTCGCGGCACTCCGGACAAACGCCGTCACGGCCCGACAGAATGCTACAGACGAGGATGAGACGAAAGACGGGCACGGGTTTGTCATCAGATTGGAACTCTTGGGAGTCATGCTTGCTGTTTTTGCGGTCGAGCCTCGGGCCGACTGATCTTGATGATACATGTGCTCAGTTTGAGTAGTTCTCGGTCCTCTGACCGTTGTATTTCCTATTGTTGGACTGGTGTTTTGCTAACGACTGCCGACGAGAGGAAGAGAGACGGGGGCCGAGCTGCGTTGAACGTGCTGGCAAAAGGCTGGACCACAATGCCCCCCCTCTGTGTGTATGCTTCACAGAAGAAAACGCCCCAAAAAAAAGACGAGCGAACCCAAGGGAAAAACCACAAAAGAACAAAACAGAACAAAACAGAACCAACACCAAAAAAAAATCGCTGGGACATGGAAGGGCCGGACTCGGACCTGCACGACTGTTGCCCTGGTTCACGGCCTCGACGGCTGTGCTGGATGGTATCGGGAGATGCAAGGGAGGACGAGGGCTTGACAGGGTAGCGGCCGCTCTTTACAGATTGATTGACAATATACCCACCCCTGCATGCTCGTTGGCTCTTGTACTGTGCAGCGTGTGGTCAACTGGTAGTCGTCTTGTGGTCGATCTGTGAATGCGGCTCGCTGTCGACGTCGTCCTCCCAGCCGCAACACGTCGTGGCCGTGGTGTCGGGCTGGATGGAGCCGAGGACGCGCTCAAAGTTGCGCGGCTGGATGGAGGCCTGCAGGACGGACTCGAGCAGGACGCGGGCGACGTCGTCGGCGCGGTCGAGGGGCAGGAGGGCGACGAGGGCGCGGGCGCGCTGGAGGTCGCGGGCGGCGAGGCGGGCGCGGGCGGCAGGGGTGAGCTCGTACTCGACGAGGCCGCCGTGGGCCTCGAGATGGGCGCGGTAGGCGGCGGCGACGCGGCAGCGGCAGCGGATGTCGCGGGCGAGGGGGCCGTGGGCGTCGGCGTCGGCGGCGAGCAGGCGGGCGACGTGGGCGGGGGGCATGCGGGGCGGGGACAGAGACGGAGACGGAAAGACGAGGGCGTAGCTCTGGGGAAAGAGAGAAAAGTAGTAGGCCGGCACGAGGTGGTGCGGCTGCAGCAAGACGACGGCGAGGGCCAGGTCGGGGCGGGCGGGCAGGTCGGGCCCCCAGGCGGCGGCGAGGGCGCGACAGCCGGGGGCCGAGACACGAGCAGCGACGGCGGCGTAGAAGCGGGCATAGGCGCGCTCGTAGGCCAGGCTGGCGACGTAGCAGGGCGACGGGCCGGCCAGCCAGGTGGGCGGGAGGGCAAAGGACGGCGGCACGACGGCGGACCACTCCCAGTCGAGGACGGCGCGCAGGACGAGGTGGTTGTCGACGTCGTCGACGAGCAGGTTGGACCAGCGGAGGTCGGTGTGCCAGAGGACGAAGGGGGGGTTGGGGTCAGGGTCAGGGACAGGGTCAGGGTCAACCCCCTCCAACCACTCCGCCACCAGACGCCCGACCTCGTGCAGGGCAAACGCCTCCATGCGCACGTTGGCCAGGGTCGCGCTCGCGAGCGGCACGGCGTAGGCGGCCCGCAGCCCGCGCAGCTGGGCCACGGCAAAGTCGGCGGTGGCGCGGTACGTTGCGGCGGTGGTCGTCGGTTCTCTCGACGGGGGGCTCCGCCGTCGCAGCTCATTGTCGGCGGCGCTCTGCAGCGGCCCGACCGCGACGGAGCCGTCGGGGCGCGCCACCAGCGAGCCGCCCGTGGCAAAGGTCAGGCCGCGCAGCTGGCCGAGCACGTCGGCCAGCTGGTCGTAGAGACGCTGCTGGCGGGCGGGCGAGTCGGCCAAAAAGGCGGCCAGGTCCAGCGCCGGCGCCGCCACGTACTCCATGACCAGGTAGCTGCAGCGCAGCGGCGATTCTGCCTCGGCCGGGGCGAGGTCCGCGTCGTGGCCCCAAAAGTGCACGTGCGGAATCGGGATCGTCGTCGACTGCTCGACGTATCTGAAAAGTCAGCCACCGTCCGGCTTGACTTGTGGGACATTTCCCCCCCACCCACCGCATCGTCGCCACTTCGCTCTCCAGCTTGGACCGCACGTCGTGCACGGCCGGCCCAATGGGCACGCGCACGACCCAGCGCGCCGCGGCCGATCCAGAGGCTCTGGATTCTGCAGCGCCCTCCACCTCGACAAAGAAGCAGAGGTTGAAGCTGCCCATGGCCGCCTCGCGAAACACTCGACACGCCCCGCCGCCGCCCAGCCGCGACGCCAGCCGGCACACGGCCGCCGGGTCGACGGCCTCGACAAACGCCTGCTGCCGCGCCTCGTCGTCCTCGCTCGTCGGCGGCCAAAAGACAGTCTCTCCGTCCACGCCCATGGTGCAATGTCCCCGGCGACAGACTTGTTCGTTTGGGACAGATGGCCGACACAACAACCGGCCGGCTGGACTGCTGCCCTCTTTACGAGTACTCGTATTCGTACTGCCTCGTCCATTGCCAGGATCATTCGGATCCTTGCCGTGTCCTCCGAAGTCGGGCACATGATTCGTCCGTGGGCTGCATGCACTGCCCCAAACGCATGCAGGCTGTGGGCGCTCTATTGGTCGGCTGGGAAGAGCCCCCCACTGCGGGAGTTGTGGCAGAGGCGAAATGTGACAATCGTAGCACCCGATGGTCCGAGAACATGCAACGTGGGTCACGCCGCACGTCTCGTCATACTTGTACGGGCGCAGAGGCATGCCTTCAACGACCAATGGCAAGATGGCCGAGCGGTTAAGGCGCTAGCTTCAGGATTCTCTTGAACTTGCTAGTGTGGAAACACGCGTGGGTTCGAGTCCCACTCTTGTCATATATTTTTGCATTTTGCGTGTGAAAATTACCTGGTTAATTCGAAAACCCCCCCCCAAAAAAAACACAAACGCGTCGATCGGTACTCGAACGCCGTGGCTCTTGGACGTCACGTGGGCTGAGTCACGAGTTGTGGGATGAATTTCTTCCCCTCGACCATTTCCGCCATGCCGCTTCCAAAAAATTCCCTCTCTTCCCCACCGACCCGACTCTTTGACAAACGCGACTTGCAAAGACGCGAAGACATAGCGACACGATTCGACACCGACGTCGTATGGGCCTCGCTGGCCGGTGAATCTTTTTAGAAATACGCACGCAGCTGCCTTTTTTTTATTCAACGTTTACACACAATGGCGTCGCTCACGAATCTGCCGAAAAAGTTCGCGGCCGGGCATCCGATCCGGCCTCGCAGCGCCCACCGCATCAATCCGATCAAGGCGATCCAGGACCGGGAATGGCGGCGGAAGCAAATGGCGGCGGCGGCCGGGGCAGCGACGGGCTCGCGGGCGGGATCGGTCGAGCCGTCGGCATCAGGCTCCTCGACATGGACGCCGCCGGTGGCGCGGGCTCAGACATCACGACAGCAGTGTCCGAACAAGGCGTGCAAGAACCCCAACGTGGTGGACGGCACGTGTCGGTCGTGTGGTCGGGTGGCGGACGACAGCAACATTGTGGCGGAGGTGTCGTTTGGCGAGAACGCCCAGGGCGCGGCGGTGGTGCAGGGCAGCTTCCTGAGCCACGACCAGGGCGGAGTGCGGCCGATGGCCGGGCTGGGCCACCGACGGGTGGCGGGCAACGGGTCGGCGGAGGCACGCGAGCGGACGCTGCGCGAGGCCAAGCTGCTGATGACGGGGTACGCGCACCAGCTCAACATCCCGGAGCACACGGTGACGGTGGGCTTCCAGTACTACAAGCTGGCGTCGGGGGCCAACTTTGTGCAGGGCCGCAAGATCCAGAACGTGGTGGCGGTGTGTCTGTACGCGGCGTGCCGCAAGAGCACGCACGCGAACCCGTGCAAGATCATGCTGATCGACCTGGCCGACCTGGTCAAGGAGGAGGTCTTTTTCCTGGGCCGCACGTTCAAGAAGCTGCTGCAGACGATTGACGTGGCGGCGCGGGATGTGCAGCCGATCTACGTGGAGGACCTCATCTTCCGGTTTGCGGCCAAGCTCGAGTTCGACACCATGACCAACAAGGTGGCCGAGACGGCGGTGCGGCTGGTGCAGCGCATGGACCGCGACTGGATGGTCATGGGCCGGCGGCCGGCCGGCATCTGCGGCGCCTGTCTGATCATGGCGGCGCGCATGTACAACTTCCGGCGCACGGTGCGCGAGGTCGTGTACATTGCCAAGGTCACCATGGCCACGCTGCAGATGCGGCTGGACGAGTTCAAGGAGCTGCCGTCGGCCAAGATGACGGTCGAGCAGTTTCTGGCCCAGGACTTTCTGTCCGAGGAGCACGACCCGCCCTCTGTCTACAAAAAGTCCGAGGCCTATCAGGCGCGGCTGCGCGAGAAGCGGCGGTCGCTCAAGCGGAAGCAGCCGGGGGACGACGGGGCGACGACGACGACTACCCCAACACCTACACCAACACCTACACCGACGCTAGAAATCGATGCCGACGGATTTGCCGTGCCGCCACGGCCGACCCGCCGCGTCCAGCCGGACCAGGACCTGATTGAGCAGGCGCTCGAGACGGACGACAGCGGCGGCGCGCTCGACGGGCAGCTCGACGTGCTGGCCCAGACGTACGGCGAGGGCGAGGCGGGCGAAGCAGGCGAGGCAGGCGAGGGCGACATGGACGTGGATGCCGTGACCGTGCTCGACGCGGTGGCCGGCCTGGACACATCCAGCGTGGGCTCGCAGCCGACGCGGCGACGGCGACGCGGGCCCGACGGGTCGTCGTGTCGGACGCTGCCGATGCGCCAGGACGAGCCGGACTACGTGGACGAGGCGTGGCGGGCGGACGAGGAGAATCTGGAGCAGGAGATGAGCGAGGCCATCAACTCGCCGGGCTGCGCGGAACACGTGCGGGCGCTGGCGGCGGCCGAGCAGCGGGCGCAGCTGATCTCGCTGAATGTGGCGGCAGCGGCAGCGGCAGCAGCAGCGGCGGCGACGACGTCTTCAGGCAGTCCGCTGACGGGATCGCCCCCCGCCCCGCCCACGCCCGTGTCGGACAGCCCCGAGGTGGACGAGGACGAGTTCCGCGACGACCCCGAAGTGCAGTTTTGTCTGTTGTCCGAGGCAGAGGCGGCGGCCAAGGAGAAAATCTGGATGAACGAGAACCGGGCATATCTGCGGATGCGGCAGGAGCGCGAGTTCCGGGCCAAGATGGCGGCGGCCAGCGGCAGCAAGAAGCCGACGCGGCGGCGACTGAAGAAGCCAAAGATTGGCCAGGGCCAGACCAGCCCGGCGTCGACGCCCGGCGAGGCGGCGGTCGAGGCGATGGAGCGGCGCGGGTTCAGCAAGCGCATCAATTACGACGCCATGCGGCGGATGTTGGACCGGCCGGCGGCGGCGAGCCAGAGCAGCCGGGCGGGGTCGGTGTCGGGATTCAGCAGCTATTCGCACAGTCGGGCGGGCAGTTTTGCGGGGAGCGTGATGGGGGATGACGAGGAGGAGGAATACGAGGAGGAGGGGGAGGGGGAGGGGGAGGAGTAGGAGTGAGGAGTGGAGGGGGGTGGAAGAGACGATGAGGTGGGGAGTGAAGGGAGTGGAAGGGGAGTGGAGAGAGACGATGAGGTGAGGACGAGTGCAAGAGGACGAGTGGAGGAGTGCAAGAGGAAGAGGTGGGCAGACTGATGTCGAGGGATCGACAAATACGAATAGACTGGCTCGGCAAGGGAAATACGGCCGTGGGATACACTCTGATGAGGTGGAGAGACGGATAAATGCAGAGACGTCGACAGATGGCCCCGATTAGAGTGGCTCGGAAAGGAGACTACAAGGGCCGACTACCCGATTATGGAGTACTGGTTTGAGCAAAAAAAGGCACTACTAATGGATACGACTCATTACGAGTACGACAGCTGTGGAGACGGACCCCCCGCAAAAAGCCAATCTCATCGCCCGACCCTGGGTGGCCCCACGTGGCCGCTGCGCCTTCCAACAGCGCCTAGGGGACGAGCCCAGCAGAATTCCGCACCGAATTCCGGGTTGCACCTATCGGCCGCGTCTCCTTTTTTCCACGGTGGCGAGTTTGGGGGTTTTTCGTCTTGTTTGTCGGTGTGTCTTCGGCGTCGCCGTCCGTCGAGGATTGTGTGTCGTTTATCGTATTCGTTGTCCGTTGTTTGGCCTGTTTTGTCTGTCTCGCCTGTCCCTGTCCTGTCCGCCTGTCTCGCCCGTCTCGCATTCCCGTCTGCATGGCCCACTGAGACATGCAGCCGACGAGATTCTGCAGCCACTGATAAGCGATCCCGAAACGGAAGGCCAAAACAAACAGTCGGCCGACGTATTGGCGGTCTCGTTCAGCCTTTCGCTGCGGCTTGCTCGTCTCCGTCTCTTTCCTCACTCGTTTACCTCTTCTTCCTTCTTCTCAGTCACTTCCCATGTCCCTCGCTCGCTCGCCATGAGTCGCCTGAAAGGGCCGTCTGCGGACGTGGTCCCCGTCGGCCTGTCCGAGGCCGACGTCGAGACCGACGGCCGATCCCCGTCGCATCGGACACGCCACCGCCTCGCCTCGTTCCGCCGCTTCGTCTCCGACGTCCTGCTGCGTCGCGCCGTCCTGCCGCCGTCCCGCGATGGCCGCCACATTCCCCTCTGCCCGGCCGACCACGCCTGTCGGCCGGCACGCCTCGTCGACGAGCGCCGCGGTCTCGGCCGCGCCTACGTGTCCAACGCCATCCGCACGTCGCGCTACACCGTGGCCAACTTTGTGCCCAAGCAGCTGCTCTTCCAGTTCACGCGTGTCGGCAACTTTTACTTTCTGTGCGTCGGCGTGCCACAGACGATTCCGGGCGTCAGCACCACGGGCAACTACACGACCATTCTGCCGCTGCTCTTTTTCGTGCTCCTGACCGTCGTCAAGGAGGGCTACGACGACTACAAGCGCCACCGCCTGGACAATCTCGAAAACGGCCAGTGGGCCACGGTGCTGCGGCCGGTCGACGAGGAGGCGGCGGTGGGGGGTGGTGTCCTCTCTCGTCTGTCTCGTCTGTCTTGTCTGTCTCGCCTGTCCCGTCTGCCCCGTCTGTCCCGCCTGTCCACCCCCTCTCGTCCACCCCCCCCGGACCCCTCCCCCCCCTTCGCCGGCCTGCACTGGGCCCGCGTCCCGTGGCGCCACATCCGCGTCGGCGACGTCGTCAAGCTGGCCCGCAACGACGACGTCCCCGCCGACCTCGTGCTGCTGCACGCCGACGGCGAGGGCGACATGGCCTATGTCGAGACCATGGCCCTCGACGGCGAGACCAACCTCAAGAGCCGCGAGGTCCCGGCCGCCCTCGCCGACGGCCGCTGTGCCTCCATCAAGGGCCTCGCCGCCTGCCGCGCCGAGTTTGTCGTCGAGGACCCCAACCCGGACCTCTACCGCTTCGACGGCCGCCTCACCGTCGACACTCCCAACGTCGACACCCTGCCGCTCACCACCGCCGCCGTCCTCTACCGCGGCTGCACCCTGCGCAACACCCCGACCGCCATCGGCCTCGTCGTCAACACCGGCGAGGAGTGCAAGAGCCGCATGAACGCCAACCGCCACCCCCGCGCCAAGAAGCCCGCCCTCGAGCACGTCACCAACGGCATCGTCCTCGTCCTGGCCGCCTACGTCGTCCTGCTCACCGCCGGCTGCTCCATTGGCTACTTTCTGTGGCATCGCGCCACCGAGCGCCTCTCGTGGTATCTCTCCGACGCCTCCGTCGCCGCCGCCAACATCATCCTCGGCTTCGCCATCCAGTTCAACAACGTCATCCCCCTCGCCCTCTACGTCAGCCTCGAGATCGTCAAGCTCGCCCAGATGCTGCTGCTCAACACCGACGTCAGCATGTACGACGCCGCCTCGGACACGCCCGCCCGCTGCAACACCGACACCATTCTCGAGGACCTCGGCCAGATCGGCCACGTCTTTTCCGACAAGACCGGCACCCTGACCGAGAACATTATGAAGTTCCGCAAGCTCAGCGTCGCCGGCACCTCGTGGCTGCACGAGGCGGACCTGCGGGCGTCTGTGTCGGCCGCGGCCCGGAGTCCGTCACGTGACCTCCCCCAGGCAACATCCCGCCTGTCCACGTCGTCCCGCGTGCTGCCGCCGCCCCGCGAGGACCCCCCGGCGCCCGACGCTGCCTCGGTGATGTCGCATGTCTCGCAGGTCCCCCCCGCAGACCGCCGCTCCTCGTCCGTCTGGCGCTCGACCGGCCGGCCCGACCACGTCCAGCCCGAGCTGACGACCGAGGACCTGATGGAGTACGTCCGGCTGCGGCCGCACACGCCCTTTTCGCGCCGCGTCGTCACCTACATCCTGGCCCTGGCCCTCTGCCACACCTGTCTGCCCGAGCTGGAGCACGGCCAGGTCGTGGGCTTCCAGGCGTCGTCGCCCGACGAGCTGGCCCTGGTCACGGCGGCCGAAGAGCTGGGCGTGCTGGTCGTGCACAGGACGGCCCAGGCCACCACGCTGCGCTTTGTGTTTGACCGCGGCCAGGAAGAGGCCTATGAGATTGTCGACGTCATCGAGTTTAGCAGCCAGCGGAAGCGCATGTCGGTGATTGTGCGCCGGCCCGACGGCAAGCTGTGGCTGCTCTGCAAGGGGGCTGATTCCGTCGTGCTGCCGCGGCTGAAGATGGCCTCGCTGGCCCTGCAAAAGGCCCGCGACGTGCGCAAGAGCGCCGACCTGGAGCGCGAGATGATCCGCCGCAGCGAGCAGCTCGAGCCGCCGCGCCACAGCCTTAGCTTTGGCCCGCGCACGAGTGTGGCCCTGCGCCGGAGCATGGGCGGCGGCGGCCCGCGCGACAAGGACGGCCACCCCATCCCCATGGTCACGATTGAGACGGCCGGTGGCCCGTCGACAGGTCCGTCGACAGGTCCGCGTCGGTCGCTGTCGGACCGGAGCCACTCGCTCGACGTGCACCGTCTGCCGCGGCGGTCCGGCGACGTGCTCCGGCCGCCGCCGCTGTCGTCGTCGGCCGCCGCCCGGGCATCCCTGGACACGGCACGCGCCCACCGGCCTTTGAGAATGCTCCTGCCCGGCGCCTCCAAGCCGCTGCCGCCGCCGCTGCCGGACAAGTTTGCCTTTCTCGAGGACCCGGACCACGCGGCGCTGGCCGAGGACGAGGGCGCCGTGTTTGCGCAGTGCTTCAAGCACTGCGACGAGTTCGCGGCCGAGGGCCTGCGCACGCTGCTGTTTGCCCACCGCTTCGTGTCCGAGGCCGAGTACGGCGGCTGGAAAAAGGACCATCTCGCCGCCGCCACCAGCCTCGACGACCGCCAGGCGCGCATCGAGGCCGTCGCCGAGACGCTCGAGCAGAATCTGAATCTGGTCGGCGCCTCGGCCATTGAGGACAAGCTGCAGCAGGGCGTGCCCGAGACCGTCGACAAGCTGCGCCGCGCCCACATCAAGATCTGGATGCTCACCGGCGACAAGCGCGAGACCGCCATCAACATTGCCCACTCCGCCCGCATCTGCCGCCCCGCCTCGGACCTGTACGTCCTCGACGTCGCCCGCGGCGACCTGGCCGGCCAGCTGCTGCACGTGGCCGAGAGCCTGGGGCGCGATGACGTCGGCGACCTGGCCGGCGACGAGGCGAGCCGCCGGCCTGGTGTCTGGTCGCGTCTGTTTTCTTGGCCCAGGCACCGCGCCAGACCGCCGTCGTCGCAGCCGCCGAGCCGCGGCCACATGGTCGTCGTCATTGACGGCCACACGCTCGGCGTCATCGAGGAGCACCGCCCGGACCCCAGCAAGACGGCCCCCTCGGCCTCGTCCACGTCCCTCTTCTCGGCCGACCCGGACCTGCGCCGCCTCTTTTACAGCGTCATCCCCGAGGTCGACGCCGTCATCTGCTGTCGCGCCTCCCCGTCGCAAAAGGCCCTGCTCGTCCGCAGCATCCGCCAGGGCCACGACACTAGAAACGAGACCGGCGGCGGCAGTCGCTGGCACCGTCGCCGTCCCGCCGCCGGCCTGACCCTGGCCATTGGCGACGGCGCCAACGATCTGGCCATGCTGGCCGAGGCCCATGTCGGCATCGGCGTGTCCGGCCGCGAGGGCCTGCAGGCCGCCCGCGTGGCCGACTACAGCATCGCCCAGTTCCGCTTCCTCGCCCGCCTGCTGCTCGTCCACGGCCGCTGGAACTACATGCGCACCGCCCAGTTTATCCTGTGCACGTTCTGGAAGGAAATGTTCTTCTACACCCCCGCCGCCGCCTACCAGTGGTTCTGCGGCTACACCGGCACCTCCATCTACGAGAGCTGGAGTCTGACCGTGCTCAACACCCTGTTCACCAGCCTCTGCGTCATCGTGCCCGCCATTGTCGAACAGGACCTCGGCCAGGCCGTCCTCATGGCCGTGCCCGAGCTGTATGCCTTTGGCCAGCGCAGCGAGGGCCTCAACCCGGCCAAGTACGCCGCCTGCATGCTCCTGGCCGTGTCGCAGGGCGTCTTTGTCTGGTTCGGCTGCTGGGCCGGCTACGGCGCCTTTGCCAACAGCCGCGACGGCGGCCTCTTTGCCCTGGGCGACATGGTCTTTAGCGTGTGCATCATGTGGACCAATCTCAGACTGCTGTAAGTTTGTGTTTTTGTGTGAACCGAGTAGACGCTCAGACACTAACCAACAGCATCTTCAACACCCACCACAAGTGCATGCCCGTGCTGCTGGCCTTTGCCATCACCGTCGCCGGCTGGTGGGCCTGGAACGTGTTGCTGTCTGTCATTTACAGCCCCGTTCCATCGCCCTATGCCGTCCGCGGCGGCTTCTTGCACATCTTTGGCCGCGACCTGTCGTGGTGGCTGACCGTCATCATCGTGCTCGCCGGGCTGGCCGTCATTGAGCTGTGCGGCCGCACCGTCCACCGCAGCTTGCGCACCAGTGTGTGGCGTGATGGCCGTGGCCGCGGAGGCCTGTGGCCGCGGCTGCTGCAGTGGCCCCGGCATGTCTCGTGGCGCGCCGTCGTGTGCACGCTGACGTGTGGGAGCGCCTTTGGGTCCCGTCCAAACGACGCCGACCTCGATGCCGCCTATCTCTCAGACGACGACGAATGCGACGATGTGGCCAGCCTTGAAATGCCTGCCGACGCCGTCGATCTGGCGGTGTGGCAAGTGATGGAAAAGGACCCCGTCATCCAGGAGAGACTGCGCTTGATCAACGGCCAGGACCACGACGACAACGACTGGTCCTGGGGCTTCAGCTGGAAAAAGAAGACGCCCCAGGAGCCGGAGGAGACGGAATGATGAGGAAAGCCATTGCGAGACGGAGACAAGATCCGCTGGAGACGTTGTGCTTGCGAGTTCAGTCGCTCCGTGTGTGTTCGCTTTGTTCGCTTTTCATAAAGATACCCTTTTGCGCTTTCACTCGCTCGCTGCTTGAGTATCGTATTTTGAAGTAGATATTTGACATGACATGAAGACGTTGCACCTCGCCATTTGGTATGGTTTATGGCAGACGTTCCGTAGTACGATTTCCTCCATCTATAGACGCCGTATCTGCCTAGTCTACACAACGAAACACATCCGATATGGTGTAATGGCTAACATCAGACGCTCTCACCGTCTAGCTCGGGGTTCGATTCCCCGTATCGGAGAAACAGCGCAAAGCATTCTTTTTTGTCTACTCTTGCGAGTTTGGTCCGTTCTACTTACCTAACGCACTCGACTGGTGTTTTTTTTTTTTTTTTTTTTTGGTCTGCTGTGTCGCATGTATCTTCGTCATGCACTTCGCTCTTCACATTTGCAACCCGCTGATTTTAACAAATGAAAGGGCAAAAAAATAAATCGCCCCGTGTCTGTAAAAGAGAAAAGGCAAAAAGATGAAAAGCGCCCGAGGTGCAAAAATGCCAGCTACAGGGTTCGAACCTGTGAATCTTTCGATAATGGTGTTTTAAACTAATGGGCTTAAGACCACCGCCTTAACCACTCGGCCAAACTGGCATGTTCTAAGAATTTTGGCAAGGTTCTAGAGTTATTGAGCCCTATCAACTGCAGCGTAGTATCGCCTGGGCGAATGCGAATATCGAATAATTGCATGTGAGATTGTGCGCATTTATTCGAACGGGCTCATGTTGATCACCCTTTCGATGAGTAGAAAAAGGCGCAGGGCATTGGTCCGTCATGTTCGTGATTCGGAAGCCGGCTTGCAAGCCAGCTCACGGCTTGAATGAGCCGCAGAAGACGGTGGCCGTGTCAATGCAGAGGCGACCCAATCGACAGGACGGACAGCCTTGAAAGGGCGAGGGACGAGGGGCTAGGGTTGTCAGCTAGTGTGTACTGTTGCAAGGCATACGGCATCCTCAAAGTGAGCTCACAGGTATTCCGAAAAAGTATAAAAAGAGTGTGAGAACCGAATCTGGCAGCTGTTTTCTCAAGCAACATTGCCCAACTCAACACTGGCAGTCACAATCAAGAAGCAAACAAGCAAACAAGCAAAGTGAAAACACGCGAACGTACCGACAGACAAAATGGTCAATGAACGCTGGGTTGTCAAAAAGCCGAGGCCGAGGCCGAGGCCAAGACCCAAGCCGAAATAGGCAAAGACATGATCGTGATAGCTGGATCTGAGTTTGCGTATCCGGGCTTCTGTTAGGAAGAGCAAGTCGCTGAGTCGTCCAACAAGAGTGTCTAATACAACTTTATTTTTTGTAACGTGCTGTTCGTTTTGTGAATACGCTCTATCCGGGTTGTCTGTTCCGTAGTTTCGATGGCACGACCGTAGAATCATGACCGGTGAATGTTGGATCGACCTCGACTCTCTAGGCAATGTCCATCATCTGCGATCAGAATCAAACCGATAGAAACCTATCCTTTGTCGTTTTCCGTGCCCTGGCGTTTGCACTTGCCTTTGTCCCCTCTTCCATCCCTCTGGGTTGAGCATCTTTGCGATGAAACTCACAATCAGCTCACGGTGCTCAATAATTTCATCAGCGACCTGCGTGCCGAAAACTCAGGCCGCGTTGGCCTCTGTTAGCAAGCTGTGTGTTGAGGCCAGCGTGATTCCACACCGATAGACAGTTGGCTAGACGGAAAGAGAAACTAGTCGCTCAGTGAATACCGGCCACGATCACGGCGGCTTTGCGGGGCCTCTGTTCGTGTCACAACTACAGCTCCCAATTACGACAGTCTGACATGGCACGCGGTCCTCTTTCCTCGCAGACACGCGTCCATAACTCGCGCCAATCTCGCGACCCTTCTTCACCGAATATTTGATTTAACCGCAACAAGTACACCTTCCTCTCACCAACCAAGCAGAAAAACTTCACTCTCCCAGGTTTAGACTCAGAAAACCCGTACTGTCTCCTCACTTGACGCGATGGACTTCCCGCCCGAATGGCTGCAGCCGGATCCTTTCAAATCATTCAGCAGCATGGTATGCGAGGGAGGCCTTTCGCAGCAACCCTGGCAGCAGCAGGGCCAGCTATCAGGCCTCAAGTCTCAGAGTCCTCTTCCCACAACAGGGTATGAGCCGTTTGGCTATCACAATAACATGATTGCCAGTCAAGGGGCTTGCCTGCCCCACACGCAAGCTTACCCCAGCATGGAGTATCCAGCGACATACCAGAGCGGCAACGAACAGACGCTCTCTCAACAAACATGGCAAAATCAAGGCAGCCAGTTCACGGAAATGCTTATAAGTGCAGAGAAACAGCAGGCCATAGCCGCGACGCACATGGCGTGGAACTACGGCAAACCGTCTGCTCATGGAGAGAATGTAAATGGTACCCAGTTCCTTCAGCAGATTCCCTTTGAGACGCTGGGGGTCCAGCCGGAACATCAAACGAGCGAGATCGTGGGGCAGATGCGCGACAATCAGCAACAATGGCAGCCTTCGTTGTCGTCGGCGATGCCTTGCAATGATCCCGCCAGCATTCTGCCGGTGCAGCCATGGCAAGCACAGCCGGATTTGTTGCAGCCGTTGGACCCGTACTTGACCTTTGCACCGCCGGTGCAGATGTCTTCGGGCGGCCTGCTCAGTCCCGATGGTGGCGCCCAGTTGCAGCCGCGAAACCAAGCTTGGCGGCCCATGACGCCGCCGCCGGCACGAACGAGACGCGGCCGAGACGACGACGCGGCCGGCTCTACGGCTCCGTCGACGACCTCTGAGCCCTCTCCCGAGAAGATTGCGGCCGCCGACGTCAACCGGTTCATGAGCCCGTGCCGGAGGTCGGAACTGAGACGGTACCGAAGGCGCATCAACCGGGGCCAGCCGTGGCCCCAGCCAGCCGGCGTCGACGGCCTGTACGCGGAGCTGACGGAAGAGGTGCGCGAGAGTCGCCGCAACCAGCGGGAGCGCGACGCGTGGGTGGCCAAGCACCTGGACAATGAAGACGACGGAGACACGGACGAGGAAGACAAGCGCGAGAGCGACAAGAGCGAGGACAACGCCGTCGGGGCCCCAGATGTCGACATGACGACAGAGGCGCCGCCGCCGCCGCCGCCGCCGCCGCCGCCGTGCCTGCAAATGGTCCCTCTGGTCTATGCGCCCATGGTGCACCCGCACGCCGATGGCTACTGGTTCCAGGCCGTGCAGCGACCCGAGCTACAGGGACAGGCACCCTTGGCGGTGGAGTGGATGCGGCAGCCGCACCTGCCGAGGCCCATGGCACCGATGCCGGCGTTCCCGCAGCCGCACCAGGTCGTCAGTTTCCCCTACTATCAGCCCGGACAGTGGACGCAGGGAGGCCAGGCGGACCCGAACTGTCTGTACGGCACGCAAGGTTGGTATTGAGCGGTTGGTGGACGAGTCTGGAGGAGAGGAAGCCGGAAAGGTCTGGGCAGGGGTGGTGCCATGGCAGACATGAGGATCGATACGTCTAGTTACTGAATTTGGGCAAGTGCTTTCTTTGTGTCCTCGCGCCGACGCATCGTAGATCCACGGGTGATCGCATCACGCAGCGAGGTCAGATGTTCGAGTCACGTGACCAGGAAAGCCGGGGAATCGTGGCCGAGCTTCCGTCTGTCATGTAACTCGTACACGAGGAACCGGTACCGAGACAGGGATTCGGCACAACGGCCAATGAGGGGGGAGCGGGTAAGCACGCCACAAGCTGTGAAGCTGCGACGAGCAGATCTGCCAAAGGGCCATCATACGACGACAACGTGACGCTCTGGTGGCTTCTAGGCTCGTCCGGGGAAAGTGGGGCAAGTTTATTGGGGAGACCCGGATCGAGCGGTTTCGGGCGTAGCTACGAGTACTCGTAGGCTGCTGTGACAGGACACCCTTTCGTAGGTCCGCTAAGCGTGCCGCAGTGCCGAGAAGGGTCCAGAAGGCGGCATTAGTCGTAGGACACGCGCCTGCCGTCAGGCCATGACCGGTCATAGGGCCGCAGAGGTCGCTGACTGGTAACGTGTGGGTCCTGGACTGTTCGGCAAGACAGGCTTCGGAAGGAGCAACTCGGCAAGGTAGGATCATGAGGTTTGGACGTTTTTGGCTGTTTCTCGAATCGCTTTGAAAATGTATTTAATGGTCGACAGCGGCCGATTGGTAGAGATTGATTTGTCCTGCACCAAAACAAATCAAACAAACATCAAACACCAAACACCAAACATCAGATATCAGACATCAGACATCATGACTGGAGTCCCAGAGCTGTTATACCACACCACCTTGACGGTGGTCGACTACCACACCGACACGTCCGGCAGCACAAGAACAGTCTACGTGCTGGGCACGCACACTACCCTGCCGGCGGCCAAGGCCTTCTCGGCGCGTGCGCTGCAAGAGCTCGGCTATAAGCCGGCCGACTTTGCCGAGTATGCGACACGACCAGCGTCGACCGAGACGGGCGAGTGGCCGCACGGCGACGGCGTCATTGTGTATGCCAAGGCCTTTGCGGGCCAGGCGTTCCTCGTTGGCATTGACACGACGGCCAACGACCAGGAGTTTGCGGCCGGGCCCGACGGCACCGTACTGCTATCGGCCTACCCCGAGGACGCTGGCGTGCATCCGGACCACCACCTACACTACGTGCTGCAGACCAAGGTCGACTACGACCAGGACCGGTCGGGTGGCTTCCAGTCGACCGAGATCCAGGGCGCGTTTGAGCACCGGGCCGACGCCATTGAGGCGGCCAAGGCCTGCCTGCGCAACACGGGCAACGAGTTTGCGCAGTACGACGAGCGCGACGGTCCAGCGCTGGCCGGAGAAGTAAGCTGGGTGAGGCGGCCTGCCGCTCTTTTTCCCCCCATTGTCCTGTCCATGGGCAAGGACTGACCAGTTTGTGTAGTGGCCATTTGGCGACGACGTGCTTGTGCATGCGGTATCGCAAACGGGCGAGAACTATGCCGTGGCGGTACGGACGATCCCGGGCGCCCACGAGAAGCACGGCAAGAAGAATCAGAAAAACCAGAAAGGCCAGAAATAGGGTGCTTCGTGAGTCGGTCGCGCGTCCATTTGCAATTTGCAATTTTGCAGCATAGTCCCGCGGAAGGGATGCATTGAGAGGGAGTTGGCGACAACGGGCTGGTCTGGGCAGGAGATTGAAATCTGTCACAAAAAAGGCGTTATTACTGTGTAATAGGACCGGCATTGTAAAGAGTATGCAAAATCAAGTGCATTGAAATCAGCGTTCCAAGTACAAGTATACCGACTTCCATTATTAGTCACGCAACGGAGATGTTGCCGATCCGGCAGCCGAAGCAGCCACCACGCGAAATGGCGTCCCGGAAAACGGAGTCGCTGGTGCTCGCGCAATCGCCTTTCAGGATGGCGGCGGCCAGTATACGACGTAGGCGCCCGTGGGCCTGTGGAAACGTGGTGACGGCATTTGTGGCATGCGGTTAGTGCCATCTGTAAGGCGCCAGTCCTGAAGCGAGTGATAGGAAATGGCCGATGGCTCTTGGGCGTTGTATGTAGGCGGGCCCCACCGGGTTGGAAAATAGATGTGCCGCAGAGATCAAAGCAAGAGCGACCGTCACAAACGAACAAGGCAAGAGAGGACGATCGAGATTGGCGAGTCTTAGATCAGACCAAATCGACATTTTGGGGTTCGTAAGATGCATTGCCGTTCTGCCACCCTTTTTCCGTCCGCCAGCGGCTTGGCGACCGCGGCGGGTGAGCGATAGGAACCAGCCGCGCGCGACCCGCATTGCGGCGCCGACGCCGCGTTCCCAGGGCAGGCTAGGCTAGTCGTTCTCGGCTGTTCCGATGGCGGCAGGCTTTTCCCATGCATTGCGACACTGTTTTTTAAATCATTTTTGGAGGGCTTTTTGGAGCCAGCGGCGCGAGCGGACGATCCCTGATGGTTGTCTCGAGCGAGCGCAGCGTGCATGAGGTGGCCGAGGGCGATGTCGAGGGGACGAGGACGGCGGACGGCCTGAATGAAAAGGTGGAGGAAAAGGCGGATCTGAGAAAGCAAGAGTCCAGGACCGTGGTAACCGGCGCCGACCCCGACCCCGACGATAATGGCGACATGACGGACCAGACGGCCGACGGGGGCGCGGACAAGCCGACGCTGCCGTTCAGCAAGGCCCGCTGCGTGGCGCTGGTGGCGACGACGGCCGGCGCCGGGTTTCTCAACGTGCTGTCGCTGCAGTCGGCCGTGGTGATCATGCCGACGATCAGCGCCGACCTGGGCATCCCGGCCAGCCGCCAGCAGTGGCTGCTGTCGTCGTACACGCTCGCCTTTGGCTGCTTCCTGCTGGTCTGGGGCCGCGTGGCCGACCTGTACGGCAAGCGGACCGTGTTTATCCTGGGCAGCGCCTTTGTCGTGGTGATTACCGCCATCAACCCGGTGCTGCCCAACGAGATTGCCTTTGACCTCTTTCGGGGGCTGCAGGGGTTTGTGCGTGTTCTCTCCCCCTCTCTTCCTCTCCCCCCTTTTTTCTCACCAAACAGGGCGCCGCCGCCAATGTGCCCACGGCCATTGGCATCCTGGGCGTGACCTTCCCGCCGGGCAAGGCCAAGAACTATGCGTTTAGTGCGTATTCGGCGGGCGCGCCGCTGGGCGCCATCCTGGGCAACGTGCTCTCGGGCGCCGTGGCCAGCTACGTCAGCTGGAAGTGGGTGTTTTGGATCATTGCCATGCTGTCGGCGCTGGTGACCGTGGCCGGCATCCTGGTCATCCCCGAGGTGCCGGACACCCGGACGGCCGCCGAGCGCGCCGAGCAGTCGCTCCTGCACACGGTCGACTGGCTCGGCGGCACGCTCATCACCGTCGGCCTGCTCGCGCTGCTGTTCGCCATGACCGAGGGCAACATTGTCGGCTGGTCGACGGCCTGGGTCATTGTGCTCATCGTCGTGGCCGCGCTGCTCATCGCCGTCTTCGTGGCCTGGGAGCTGTACCTCGAGCGCCACACGACGCGCGCGCCGCTGATCCAGCTGTCCATCTTCCGGAACCGGCACTTTTCGGCGGCCGTCCTCATCATGGCCGTGTTCTTTGGCGCCTTCAACGACTTTACCGTCTACGTCACCTACCTCTGGCAGGACTACCAGGGCTACAGCCCGATGCAGACGATGCTGCGCTTCTTGCCGGGCGCCGGCACCGGCATTGTCGTCGCCTTTAGCGTGGCCCACCTGATCTCGCGGTGGCCGACCTATGTGATCCTGGCGGCCGGACAGATCATGACGTGTATCGCCCTCATGGTCATGGCGCTGCCGATCCCCGATCACACGTCGTATTTTGCCTATGGCTTTCCGGCCATGATGTTGGTGGCCGTGGGCGCCGACACGTCGTGGCCGTGTCTGATTATGTTTACGTCCAAGAGTCTACCAGAGGAGTGAGTCTTTGTTCTGTTTCTTTTTTTCCGGTTTACTTTTTCCTTTCCCGCTTTGATTTTCAACTTTGATTTTCCTCTTCCCTCTTCTCACACCCACAGACACCAGGCCATGGGCGGCGCCCTCATCAACGCGGCTGGCCAGATCGGCCGCGCTGTCGGGCTGGCCATCACGACGGCCGTCCAGACCACGGTCGTGGCCCACGCACGCGGCGTGTCGGTGCAGGATGTCGGCGGCATCAAGGAAGGTGACGCGACGTCATTGCGGGGGATCCGCGTGGCCAACTGGTTCAACATGGCGCTGTGCTCGGTCGGCGTGCTGATCTGCCTGGTGGCCTTTCGGGGGACGGGCATCATTGGCAAGATTCCGAGTCTACCGCGGCGGGGTGGCGTGCAGGAAGAGGACGAGGCACGACGCGAGAGTGTGTAATAGTACGGGTACGTGGAAAAAATACGACGAGGAAACAGGAATACCAGTAATAGAGATGAGATGTCATAGATATACCGGTCCGTACTACGGAACGATACGCTTAGTCAGCAGGCCCCTTCTTGGAGATGCGGCGAATGGCCCACTGCTTGGCGCGCAGCAGGCCGCAGAGCGTGTGCAGCACGGGCGCAGAGACGCCGCCGGCGCCGGCGAGGGCGAGGGCGTTGCCGAGAATGGCCTCGACCTCCATGGGGCGGCCGCGGAGGGCGTCGATCTGCATGCTGGGCCGGCAGCGGGTGGCCTTTGGCATGGAGAGGATGGCGGTCTCGACGGTGTCGGCGGGGAGGACGTGGCCGTCGGCGGCGGCAATGGCCATGACCTCGCGCATGACGGGGCGGATGAGCGTGTCGAGGGCGTCGCCGGCGTCCTGGAGGGTGCCGGAGTCGAGGTCGAGCAGGGCGCAGACGGCGTTGAAGCTGGCGTTCCAGACGAGCTTGCGCCAGCGGTACCACTGGATGTCGGGGACGACGTGGCAGCGGGCGGTGCGGTTATAGGCGGTGGAAAAGGTGGTCAGGGAAGCAGTGGCCGTCGTGGACGACGACGGCCCCCACACGGCCATGTACAGCTCGTCGCTGTCGTTGTGCAGCAGCTCGCGGCCGTCGAGCTCGGCGCCAATGGTGGAGACGGCCGACAGCAGCGGGTTCGCGGGAAAGGCGGCGGCGACGGCGGCCTCGATGCCGATGCCGTTCTGGACCAGCACGACGGTCGTGTGGCCGGGCGTAACGGCGGGCGCGATCATGGCGGCCACGTCGTAGACGTCGGGCAGCGCCTTGAGCGCGACGAGCACATAGTCAAAGCGGCCGACGGCCTGGTCGACCGAGGAGACAACTGGGAGGTGTGAGCGTTGTGTTTTGTAACTAGCCTCCCTTTTTCTTTCTTTTTTTTTTTCTTTTTTCTTTTTTTCTTCATCTTCATTCTTCTTTCCTTCCTCTTCACCCCCCCCACCTACTCTTCTCGGGCCGCCACCCGTCCACCTCGCCATGGTCAACGCTGCGGATGTGCAGGCCCTGGGCACGCACTAGATCGTGGTTGGACCGCAGCACGGCCGTCACGGTGGCGTCGCCCGACTGCTGCAGCGCATAGGCGCACATGGTGCCGACGGCCCCACAGCCGACGACAAGGACAGAGAAAGACATGGTGCAACGGCGAAGCTGGGGTACAGGTTACTTGGTCTCTGGGGTAAGGCGGTTAAGGTTTGACAGTGTACGGAGTACTGATTCTATACTCAAAAATGCTGTATCTTATACTCTAGAGTGCAAGCCCACGATAAGCCATCGGCGACTCCGAACGATCGGACGGCCCGAAACGACGGGATCGACCATGCCAAAGGCGGGGAATTTTCCGGAACACGCACAACTCCGTGTAAGACGGGATTGCACATCGCCCTGAAGCTGCGCACGTGACTGTCTGTAACGAAATGTCACGATGCTCCCGCGTCTTGCCCTCCGTGGCCCGTGACGGAAGCAGCGGCCCCGCTGCTGCCTTTTATACGTGGCAAGAGTGGACCCCACCCCGCCAATCGGAGTCGGCTGCCCGCCAAAACTCGGAGTCTCCTTCCTCGCGGGGCCGCCCGGGCGACATCACGCGCTGGGCAGAGGCTATAAAGCACAAAGGCAAAATAGAAAGTATCGAAAGTCCTGTTTTGTCCGCTTCTCTCGCGTCTTTGCGTCCCGGTGTCTTGGTTCCCCCTATTGCCCTCGTTATCCAACATGTCGCTCGCCACGCTCGTCCTCGCGCTCGCCGGCGCCGCCGCGGCTTTGAATGTCGGCCCCGACTATCCGCACGTGCTCGAGGACCTGGACAAGGATCTGCCGTTTTCGCAGCCGGTGACCTTTGCCCACCTCGAGTGGCAGCGCTGTCTGGCGGCATCGCACCAGACGCCGCTCGACGTGGCCATTCTCGGGTTTCCCTACGACACGTCGACGTCGTACCGGCCCGGCGCGCGGTTTGGGCCGCGCGGCATCCGGGCGGGCTCGTCGCGCGAGAAAAAGGGCCGCAGCTACAACACGGTCTGGGGCGTGGATCCGTACGAGCAGGGGCTCGAGATTATCGACTGCGGCGACGTCCCCGTGACGCCGTTTGACGCCGCCCATGCCTTTAAGCAGATGGAGCAGGCCTACCGGCAGATTCTGTACCACCCGACGTCGGAGAAGAGTGTGTTTTGTCTTTCTTTCTTTCCTTCTTTCTTCTTTTTTCTTTTTTTCTTTCTTTCTTTCTTTTTTTTTCGCTCTAATTTCCTCTTCTGTCCTCCTGCCGTTCTAACCCCCCAGACGTCTGGAAACACCCCCGCGTCATCAGCCTCGGCGGCGACCACTCGATCGTGCTGCCGATCCTGCGCAGCCTCAAGACGGTCTACGGCCCCGTCTCCGTCATCCACCTGGACTCGCACCTGGACACGTGGGACCCGTACGAGGGCTACACCGGCATTGTGTCGAACCAGTCGGCCATTACGCACGGCACCTTTTTCTGGCATGCCAGCCGCGAGGGCTGCATTCGCAAGGGGACCAGTGTTCACGGAGGACTGCGGACCAAACTCTTTGTAAGTGTATTGTGTTACTGTCTTGCATTGTTCCCCGCATCACATCCTGGTCCGTGTCGTTCTTCGTGTTGTCGTGTCATCGTATCGTCGGTCATCACACCTCCTCCCCGCCCTCTTATCCTCTCTCTCGTCCTCGTCTCACCCTTCCACTCTAGTCTCCCAATGATTACGTCATCGACCAGGACGTCGTCGGCTTCACCCTCATCGAGGCCCACGAGATTGACGACATTGGCGTCGCCGGCGTGGTGGAGCGCATCCGGGCCGCCGTCGGCAACACGCCGACGTACCTGTCCATTGACATTGACGTGCTGGACCCCAGCATCGCGCCGGCCACGGGCACGCCCGAGTCGGGCGGCTGGACGACGCGCGAGCTGAAGCGGCTGCTCAAGGGCCTCGAGGGCATCTTCCTGGTGGGCGCCGACATTGTCGAGGTCAGCCCGCCGTACGACTCGGTCGGCGAGACGACGTCGATTGCGGCCGCGGACCTGATTGTCGACATTCTGGCGGGCATGGTCAAGGGGACGGGAGGCTTGCCGGAGGGGGGGATCCCAGAGGGGGAGGCGCACGACGAGCTGTAGGAAGCGCGGAGCTGTAAAAAAGAAAAAAAAGGCGGAGCTGTAGAAAGCATAAAAGGCGCTGTAGCGAAAAGCTGGTGGTCCAGCCCCCCATGGTTCAGTTTCAAATCGGCATCAATGTCAGTCCAAAGCCGCGAAAGGCCTCGGTCCAGTCGAAGCGGTCGTCGCCGCGGTCGGCGTGCCGCCACAGGCGCTGGATGGTTTCCCACTGGCGGCGGATGTTGGCGATGCGGTAGCGGCGCACGACGCCGGTCCACCAGGCGGTCCAGGCGGGGCGCTCGAGGCCCTCGCAGGCGGCCACGAAGGCGGGCCACGTGATGGGGGCCATGGGCACCTCGCCGCGGACGCGGGCGGCCTCCTTGATGGCCTCGACGGCCTGCATGCAGGCGGCCACGGCGCGCACGTGGGCCGCCCGGTCCGGCACGGCCTGGTCTTGGCCTTGGTCTTGACCGCCGAGCAGCCGCCGGCCGTGGTAGAGGAGGAGGGCGCGCTGCCACGCCTGCGCGTGCGGCCGGAAGATGGCGCGCGCCAGCGGGTCCTCCATGCCGCGGACGGCGGCCTCGTCGGGCCGCCAGGCGCGGATCTGCGTGCCCAGACGCCAGCCCTGTTCGCGCAGGGTTTCGCCGAGGTGCTCGTCGGGCCCGCGCGCCCGCCGCTCGGCCAGCCGACAGGTCTCGTCCATGTAGGCGGCCAGCGCCGGCGCGATGCCGTACATGTAGGGGTAGCACGACTCGTCGCGGCCGTGGGGCCCCAGCAGCGGCGTGTCGTCGTCGTCGTCGCTGTCGGCCTCGGCGGCGACGTACGAGAAGCGCGTCGTGCGGGCCAGCAGAAACAGGAAATCGCTAATCTGGTGCAGCTGTCGCGTCGCCCGGCTGGCCGCCGCCATGGCGGCCGGGCCGCGCTGGCGCTGCAGCTGGCGGGCGCCGCGCAGGTGGATGGCAAAGTCGGCCTCGCAGCCAGACATGATCTGTGTGTGAGTGTGTTAGTGTTGGTCTGGAAGGATACACAGGCCCACCCACATCAATCGACACCAGCGACAGCATCGCCATGATCAGCGTCTCGTACTCGATCGCGGCCGCCTGTCCCAGCGCGCCGTTCAGCAGCCGCAGGGCCTCGCGCCGGTGCTGCGCGCCCAGCCGGTGCAGGTCCGGCCGGCCCGGGCTGCAGTTCCAGAGGTGAAAGGCCGACGAGGACATGAGCGAGTGCAGCAGCACGGCCTGCACGGTGGCGTTGGGCGGCGTGGTGGTGCCGCTCGCCGAGCCCGACGCGGCCGTCAGCGCCGCCGGCACGTACAGCGTCCGGTACGGGTTGAGCGGGTGGTCAATGGGCTGCAGCAGCCCCGACACGTGCAGAATGTAGTGGTGCATCAGCCGGTTGACCGTGCTGTCGACCGACACGGCCGTGAAGATGGACGGAAAGGCAAACGGCGGCGGCATGGCGGCGCGTCGTGCCACGTCCCGCGTCGTGTCTCGCGTGTCTCGTGAGCCGTCCCAGTTTCCCGTCTCTTCAACCTCTTCCATGTCCTCCGTCTCCGCCTCTTTGCTCACGTCTCCCGCGGCCTCTTCCTCCGTATCCTCCTCCTCCGCCGTGGCCTCCTCCGCCACAGCCTGGTCCGGTCGACCGCTCGGCCACACGCCAAACGGCCCGCGCTGCGTCATGCGCCCAGAGGCGACGTCGCCCTCCAGCGCGGCCAGAAACCGCTCAATCGAGCCCATCGAGTGCAGTGTTCCGTGGTCCCGGCCTGCAACGTAAAAAAAAAATAAAAACATCAGCCACGAGCCGTCTGGCCCTCGGACAGACAGTCTGGTCCCGGTCTCACCGATCAGAATGCGCCCTCGACTCGGACCCGGCGCGGCCAGGCCGTTGGTCATCCAGCGCAGCTGCACGCCGTACCCGCCACAGGCGACGCCCGCCCGCTCGCAGTTGCGGCACCGCTGCGGCCGCTCATCGCACTTGACCTTGCGTCGCTTGCACGTCCAGCATCTGCGCCGAGTGTCTCGTTAGCAAGGCTCCCAGGCTTTATTCCAGGCTTCATTCCAGCTTCATTCCAGCTTCCTCCCGTATCTTCTGGCCCACGCCACCACGCACCCCGTAAACGTCATGGATCGACGCCCCGGCTTCGGCCGGGACGACGGCGACGGGCGCGCTGCGGTCATGATGCGCCGGAGAACATGCGGACACTCGAATGCCCGCGATAACACGTCGTATCTGGCGGCCGTGTCGTCGGCCGTTCTGTCCTTTGGAGTTTAGTGCTGGATCGATTATGTAACACGCCAGAAGTGGGGTTCGCCTAAGCGATCATCATCCTGCGAGTATTATCTTACATACCGTTACAGTCGTATCGCACCCCCCATGTCGGCTCCTCTACGGTACTCCGTATATGAGCTATTTTATCGCACCAGGGATACTCCGTGCTCCGTGCAGACGACGCGCGCTGCCCCTCCAGATGGCTCCCGCACATTGGGACGCGAGCGAACATGCGCTCATGCGCTCGTGCGCCACATGGCCGCACACGGCTGTCGCTGCGCTGGTCTGACCAGGTCGTACTCCGTACATATTATGTACGACGTACATTCCCCAAAGCTGTCGCGGCCCCTTTGGAGCTCCTGTGGGGCATGGAGAATCCAACCGCTGCAGAAGAGGCTCCCCCAATCGTATTAGTACTCAAAGCGGCCATGCGTCCGAGACAGCGGCCGCCAAAACAATGAACACGACACACACCGCATTCAATAATTCCTTCGCACTATCGAAGACATCCTTCCGCCGCTGCTCGTAAGATAAGATTCTTACAACCACTTTACGTTAGCACGCAGCGGGGCGCCACGAATGCGCACAGAGTGCTTGTGCATTCACAAGGTCACGTGCTAAACTGTGCAAAAAAGAAAAGCCGTTGTACAACTTTGTCCCCTGCAGGCATCCATCTGACTGCCACGCGTCAGCACCACATCCGTCTTTTCCGTCAGACAAAGAAAACCGGGCGCGTGCTTGTCAGTGCGTATCTGCGAATTGCGTCATGTTGGCGCGCGACGGCCAATACAAGGACACATGAAACCAAACGAAATGAACAGAACTTTGCAATATTAGATAAGATACTCCTATCTTGCAGATGCTTGCCGCATGCAAAATTACGGCTGTCGCAGAGAGCTGGTTGCCGGAAAAGGGAAATGAGCTAGTAGGGCTGGAAGCAGATAGCAAAAAAATTCAACGAAAAAGCGACTACCAGGCTAGTACGACGTGCGAAGTAGCTGTTGTCGAGGCTGGCCAATGGGCGGCGCCCCAAACACAGTCATTGGCCGCCGGACACGGGGAGGGGGGAAAAAAGGCGATACGAGGGGCAGGCAATACGAGCACTCGTACGAGCTCTCGTGAGCCGCCGTTGCGACGGTAGGAACAATAGCAATGTGCGTGGTTTCTTGTCCCTTTTTTTCTCTTCTCTTCTTTTGGCCAGCGTCCAAGAGATTGTAATAGCTTCCCCTCCATTGTCGGGCGGATGTGCACCTTGTCAAGCGAATGGGGGGCCATCCTTATCACACGTAATCTTACCCTTCTGCCCTCAAATTTCCACCTTTCCCACCGCTGCAACCACTATCTCTCTCGGCAAGAGCGCGTCCTGGTCTCGGCGTGCGTGCGCGGTGGGGCTCTTTACGTCGCATTCGGCCAGCCAGGTTGGGGGGGGAAGGTGACCAAGTTTCCCATCACGCAGCGCCCGGGGTGCGCAATCGTCAGTAACATTGGCGGCGTTCGTGCCCGGCCGTCCCATCTTTTTTTTTTCCTTCCCTTTCAGTGTTCCCATTTTTTCCATTTACTTTCAGGTTCCCTTGTTGGTGTTTCGGCGTGTTCGGCCGTCCTTTTTCGCCCTACGAGCACTCCCGTAGTCCGTCGTCCTTTCGCCTAACCCGTAGAGGCCTCTCGTCTAAAAACAGAAATGCGTGGCGTCCGCTCAACGCCCGCTTCATCGCCCCGAACACAGTCGTGGCTGTGGTGTGGCGAGTCACGCAAGACCTGTCCGTAAAAAGCTTTTCAGGGCCGATAAGGCGTTCTCCCGCTAGCGACCCAAGTGGTCCTAGCGACCT
This sequence comes from Leptographium radiaticola, assembly GCA_019925535.1. NCBI lineage: Eukaryota > Fungi > Ascomycota > Sordariomycetes > Ophiostomatales > Ophiostomataceae > Leptographium > Leptographium radiaticola. The sequence continues at coordinate 378,280 of JADHKK010000026.1, forward strand.
AGCGGCCTAGCGTCCCTCTCATCGGCCATCGCTGTCTCTCTGTCTCTCTGTGGTGCCCCCCCTGTCGCCTGTCCCACCCGTCCAATGGCAGCGGCTAGGCCGGTTGGGGGAAAAGCACCCAGGCGCACCCTTGCCCACGCCACCACGCCAAGACGCAGAAAAAGCCTGTATGGAACCGGACAGAGGACCCGCCACAGCAACCTCGACGGATGCGCCGCCTTGCCTGCCTCGCTATGGATTATGGATTATGGATCACCCAGGGACCACCACGGCGGCCATGGCCAAACAAAGACGGCGAAGGAAGCTTGCAAGCCTGCTGGGTGGCCCTGCTGGTCCTAGTGGTCCTGGTAGTAGCCCCCCCCCCCCCCGGTCGGACCATCAGGAGGCCCCGGAGGAGCTCTTTCGGTGTATAAAGACTTTTGGTTCGCCCCTCTTTCTCTGCAGGATTCTTCCTATCACACCAGTATATATCTGCCATTCGCTTCATTGCAAACGCTTCCTACAGTCTCTCGTTGACCCGCCAAGCCTGTTACGATCATCTCAACTATCTCAACTACTCTTCACACCACCTCTACCACACTTCACTCTTACCTCTTTCAAAATGAAGGCCACCTACTTCGTCGCTCTGTTCGCCTCCGCCGTCATGGCCTCCACCGCTGCCACCGGCACGGCCACCTACGCACCCACCAGCAACGGCACATACGCCGTGCCCACGGCTTCGGCCACGGCCACGGCCACCGGCACCGCCGCCGTCACGGCTGGCGCTGCTGCCTTTGGCCCCCAGGCGCTCTTCGGTGCCGTCGCGGCCGTTGCCGCTGCCGTCCTGACTCTGTAAGGGACCGGCTCGGCATGTTTGGATGTTTGGACGTTTGAATGTTTGGACTTTATTGCTTTGCCAAGTCGCCTTTTGGACTTTTGGCTTTCGACTTTCGACTTTTTCTCATTCGTGCAATGAGGGTGCTGCTGCTGCCATACCCACACATACACCAGTTACACCGGCAGTCGATGATGATGGAATATTTGGGACGAAGAGATGGGCCTCCCAGGATTGGATTCGGGAGAAAGACACCAGATAGAGCGGTTGGCCACTGGGATGACCGGGGCCATTGGACCAGGACGCCTTTTTTTGTTAATTTCTAATGTGCGGCGCCCGGCGTCGACTGCGGTCGTGCTTGACCGCCCTATTTTGTTATTTAAATCATTACAAATTTCTGTGCCAATATCATAGATTTGATCATGTCTGTCCGGTCTCGTCTTGGGTCTTTGGTCTTGTTGACTCCTAACCACCACGCGAGGCCAAACGGGTCGGCCGGGTAGCCGCACTGCGGCCCGGAGGGGCATTACGTGGGCGTTGGCCGAATAGGGCGTGAACAACAGGCAATGGCATGACGACGACGGCGGAAACAGGCAGTCGCTGCTCCACTCTGCCGGCATGACCTGCAAGCCACGGGTTAAGGACGCATTAGCTCTGGCGGTTGTTGCCACTGGTGAGGGAGGGCGGTGCTCGTGGGCGTCTGTCAGTCATGCTGTTGTTTTGTTTCTCGTTGTGTCCTGCTCGTACTCCGTATTAATTCTCTCACCTCATCGTCCTCGTCGTCCTCACCACCTCTCACCCGCCCCTTCTCTCACGTTGCCACCACACTCTTCCGAACTCGTTCTTACGCGTACTCGTACTCGTACCGCCTCGTTCTCACTTCCTCGCCCCCACCACTTCGACCCCACCAACCTCTTCTCACTTGTTCACACCTCCCCGCCACTCGTATCTTGCCGCGATCCAGCACTCGTAAGCGGTTCGATAGCGCATGCCGTCGCGGCTGAGTCGGTCAGAGCTGACGCTGACCATATTTTCATCGCTGCCAGCCTGTCTTGTTTTGCCGGCAGCCTAATACGTACACGCCCGACTCAGTAGCCTTATCTCACTGAACCTCTTGCACACCCACCGTCGCCGACAACCCGGCGGCTAGGCAGGTCTGCCCCCCCTCTACATGTTAGCGTCAGTGCCAGCGGGATCGTGCCCGGACCGAGGATGGGCCGGAAGTAGCCCGATCTAGGGCACGTCGGCGCTTCCGAAGTTGAGCGCCAGCGAGAGGCCTGCGATCGAGATGGTGAAATGCGACTGCGTCGTGGCTGCCGCGCTTGTCGGACACGCGTCGTTTGAACATGTCTTGTAGATGTCCATCGGTGAGCTCGACAGACAAAGTGTCTAGTCTTGACGTAGCGCATGCGGATCATTTAGAGCGACGTCGGCGCGTACTCTTGGCCGGCACGCCCGAAAGAAGCCGGCCGAGGTTGTCACGGCCGCCACGATGACGCCGCCGGAACCGCCGATGTTGTCCGTTCAGGCACGCCGGAGCGAGATCGAGTTGCCCGGACACTAGCGGGCCGTATAGACGTCAAGACCTAGCCGAACTTCTCGTGTGGCGCCAAGGGTTGCGTGCGGCATGCGGGGATGGCGTCAGAACGCAAACGGAGCAGATCGCCCGCCGGCCCATGTCGCCATGCATGAGCCGGATTATGTGACCGGACAGCACAACCGACAAAAACGAGGAGGAAAGCCGCACAGAAAAGAGCTGTCATTTCTAAAAGACATGTCGGATGAGGCCCGGCACAGAAAGTGAACATGGCCGCCCAGACGAGCGCTTCCGTGGCTGCGGTCGACTCTCCGGCCGCGCCCCCCAAGAAGCAGTTCATCCTCAATGCCTTTGTCATGAACACGCCAGCCCACCTCACGCCCGGGCTGTGGCGCCATCCCCGCAACAAGACGGACCAGTACACCAAGCTGAGCTTCTGGACCGACCTGGCCCGGCTGCTGGACGCGGCCGGCTTCCACGCCATGTTCATCGCCGACACGCTGGGCCCGTACGACGTGTACCGCGGGCCGGCCAACGTGGTGCCGGTGCTGGCTTCGGGCGCGCAGTTCCCGGTCAATGATCCGCTGTTTTTGGTGCCGTCCATGGCGGCGGCGACACGCAACCTCGTGTTTGGCGTCACCGCCAGCACCACGTACGACCCGCCGTACGCGCTGGCCCGCCGTCTGTCGACCGTCGACCACCTGAGCGAGGGCCGGCTGGCCTGGAACATTGTGACGTCGTACCTGGACAGCGCCGCGCGCAACCACGGCCTGGCCGAGCAGATCCCGCACGACGAGCGCTACGCCCGCGCCCACGAGCACATGGAGGTGCTGTACAAGCTGTGGGAGGGCAGCTTCCGGGACGGCGCCGTGCTGGCCGACCGGGCGAGCGGCGTGTATCTAGCGGCCGACGCCGTGCGCCCCATCTCGCACCAGGGCCGCTACTACTCCGTGCCGGGGCCGCACTTTTGCGAGCCGTCGCCGCAGCGCACGCCCTTTCTCTTCCAGGCCGGCGTGTCGGACGCCGGTAATGCCTTTGGCGGCCGCCACGGCGAGGCCATCTTTGTTGGCGGCCAGACGGCCGAGGGGGTGCGCGTCTCGGTCGACAATATCCGGCGCGAGGCGGCCGCGGCCGGCCGTGATCCGGCGCACATCAAGGTGCTCGTGGGCATGCACGTGACGGTGGCGGCGACGGACGCCGAGGCTGAGGCGGTCCGCGCCGAGCAGCTGCAGTATGCCGACACCGAGGGCGCGCTGGCGCTGTTTGGCGGCTGGACGGGCATTGATTTGTCAGAGTACGGCGACGACGACGACTTTCTGCTGAGCGACGTGCCGCGCGTGCAGTCGATTGTGCGGCGCTGGGCCGCCACGGTGCCCGGCACCGACGGCCTGCGCTGGACCAAGCGGCGCATTGCCGAGTACCTGGCGCTGGGCGGCATGATGAGCAAGATTGTCGGGGGACCCGCGACGGTGGCCGACGAGCTCGAGCGCTGGGCCGACGTGTCCGGCGTCGACGGCTTCAACCTCTCGCACGCCACAAACCCGGGTTCGTTTGAGGACATTATCGAGTTTCTGCTGCCGGAGCTGCGGCGTCGGGGCCGGTTCCGCAAAGGCGTCGAAAAGGAGGGCGCCACGGCGCGCGAGGTGTTTCTCGGCACGACGCGGCTGCCAGAGGACCATCCGGGCAGTCAGTACAAGTGGCGAGCAGGCGAGAGGATACCAAAGTACCAGGAGAGGGAGGAGGGGGAGAGGGGGAAGGGGGAGCATAAGGAAGGGCCCTAGAAGTCTATTCTCTAAGCTGCGTAACTCGGCTCAGGTCGAGCAGCTTGTACAATCAACCTGCTAGACGTGTCTTTATGATCTTGTCGCATAGCCACAAGCCGTGAGGCATGGGAATACAATTGTGACAAGCAAGGAGGTAACTATCCAGAGTGTACAGAATTTTGCCAACGATATGACAACAAGACTTATGAAGTAAAAAACGGCTGTATCAGAGACTGCCCATCGCCTCTTATTACTCTGGAAACCGCGGGTCCAGAAACCAATCCCGATATCACGATCCTCGACTTGAAAGTCCACGCATCACGCAATGATCTATATGTAAGCTAGTAACTGTGGGACATACATTTGGTAGACAATTACGATGTCGTTAGCTATTGCCATTGTACTGTATTTTTTTTTTTGCTATATTAATATACATTAAACTTGACTAAAGATGCAAGGATTATCTACGGATTTTAAGTTAACTACGGACGAAACAGTCAACTACCTGGCCTGGCTGCTTCTATGTACCAAAGCCATCCGTCAAGATCTCTCAATAAAACGTAGCCAATCATAGCCTTTTATTCAGTGGTCGCGAAAGCGGGCGTACAAGCCTAGAGCACCAACTATTTTCTGCCGTACTTGTCCGCCTTATTTCATCGGTCTAGGCATCGCTGCCCGATGTCGTTATTCTGTTTCGCTCGGCCAGTGCGTTCTGCACCAACGCCTTTATATGATCGTGACCACCAAAAATGAGCAATCCCGAGGACTGGACTGTCGACCCCACCTCGCCAGCGGCGGGGCCACACCATCGGCACCAGGCGTCGCTCGAGAATGTAGTCGATATGTCTTCAACCGCGCAGGATCCTCTGGGACCGGCAGAGCGCATCAGCGCGCGACGGACGTTCTACCGCATCGTCGATCACTTTCAGGCAACGGACCCTCATCGCAATACACCGCGCGCTCAATGGGATACGACATACAGCAAACCACTGCTGATTCGGCACACTTTCGAGTTTGCCCTCTCGGATGAATCCAGAGACGTTTTTCTCCGAGCCTTTTTCGGGTCGATGGCGATCGATTTCTCTTCGGACAACGTCGAGCCCGACTTTGAGGAGCTCGCACCCCTGTTCAACGGCTTTGCTGATTACCTAATGGACAACTTCTTCCTACCTTGTAAGCCATACCTGGCATGCTTGAAGGGGGTAAAAATCTCGCTGACAGGCAATATAGTAAAGGCCTCGACAAGAAAGACGCCACAGCCCTCGCCTATCCATCACTCCGCTGTTCTTCGCGCGCAGGGTGGGACGGCATCACAAGGGTTTATTGGGACTACGGACCGGTTGTCGTCGCTTCGAGGGACGTGCTTAGTGCGTGACCGACATCGTTGTGTCATCTCGCGCAAGTTTAGCTACAACGAGTATGCAGCTCGCTACAGGCTACACGGCGACTCGGCACGCGATGACGACAGCATCTTGTTTTCCGAGCAGGATCTTGGCCAGTACGAAACACTTGAAGTGGCACACATTCTGCCTCACTCCTTGATGAAATCCAACGCAAATGCAGGCATGGTACGCACCCGTCGTCTACGATGCACTACACACTTGCATCTCTGACGTTCTTACAGGATGCATCCCGTCAAGCTGCGCTTGCCGTTCTCAACATGTTTGACCGGGGCGTGGCACACATAATCGACGGCGTCGATATTGACCGGCCGCATAACGCCCTAACCCTCAGCGTCCGTCTCCATGAACACTTTGGGGCATTTAATGTTTACTTTGAACCCGTCCCAGGCGAGTATAACACGTACCGGATCCAGTCGTTTCTTTTACCACCAATGAATTTCTCTCTCGGGCTACCAATCACGCGAGAGCTCTTCGTGACAGAGGGCCGGACAATCGACCCGCCGTCGCCTCGGCTTCTCGCCGTGCATCGTGCGATTGCACACATCTTGCATCTGACGGGCGCCGGTGGTTACATTGACAGAGTGCTGCAGGACATGGAGGATAATGTGGTGCGGGCCGACGGAACCTCGGCGCTGGGCAGTATGGTGAATCTTGGACTGAGTGGGTGGCGGCACGGCGCAGTCTATTAATGATGAGGCATGGCAAACGAGTGTTTACGATTATAATGTTCTATGGCCAGACATAAGACTTGATGCTCCGCATCACAAGCAGTTTAACGCAGCACACAGCCTTGGCTCAGCCGTGGCTTAGTGTGCCAAAATAAAATACACTTGCTGTACAAAAAACCTGCCGTACGCGCCCTCGTGTAATAACCGACAATGGGCCAACAGCGGCCACGTCCAGTATCCAAGATTCTATCAGCGACTTCAAAGCTCTATAATAGACAAGTGGCGTTGGCGAGTGGAGATAGCTGGGAATTCGGGCCCGCACTTACCCAAAGCAGTAACCACGGGCCCGAAAAGTCCCATTCGAGCAATTGCTTCTGCCTATTTCACGTCTTACCCTTCCTCTTCGTTTTATGTCCCAATTCTGCTCTGGCTTTTTGCCCAGTCTCTCCTCCCAATGGAACGCAGCGCGAACATAGACGACGGACACCGTCCTCAAGAAACCCGGAAATATGCGTGCGTCAGCTGTGCCCATCGCAAGATCCGCTGCGATCGTCGGCTGCCCTGTTCTAGCTGCATCGTCGCGGCGCAGCTGGCCACACGGCGAAACAGAAACCAGCGGAAATCCATCGACGCTCGGAATTCTTGTGTGTATGTTGATCCAGTACCACCACAGCGACACCGCCGACGGGCCGTGGCCACCGCGGCGGGCCGTTCGCAGGATAGCTCGCGTCAGCGCCCAAGTCAGCGCGAAGACCTGCTGCGAGGGCATAGAACAGGTGCTCTGGAAGCCCCACAAGCCTCACAAGCCCCACAAGAACCCCAGGACGACGATGGCACGCACATGTGGATTAACTCGCCCTGGGAGGCGATGCTGCCGCCCGTGTGCACGACGATCGCAACGCCCACATCCCTGATTGAAGATGGACTGCCCTCTGAGACAATGAGCGAGACCGTGTCGAGCAGCCACCTTTCGCCATCTGAAGGAGCCCATACAGATCTAGAGCTGTGGATGTCTCTGCCCCCAGAGGTTAGTCTGCTCCTTGTTGGCCCGTTCCTTCATATCCGGCTAACATCACAGCTCCAAAACCCGGCCATAGCGAGTGTCTTTGGCCGGCCAATCGGCCAGTCAGAGACAGGACGAACTGGCGACGACACCGGAGCCACAGATGGCGGCCCTCCGGCCGTGCCCTGTTATGCGGCCGGACTACTGGGCATGGCCAAGCTGGCCGTCGTGGCCCACCCGGAGCCACGGGTGATTCTGCGGCTGTGGCAGGTGTTTGTTGACAATGTAAATCCGCTGATGCGTATTGTCCACGTGCCGACAATGCACCAACTGGTGGTCGAGGCCAGCTGGGACGCCAGCCAGGCGCCACCGGCAACATCGGCGCTGCTGTTCGCCGTGTACGCCCTGGCTGTCATCTCCATGTCGCCACAGGACTACACCGACACATTTGGCAAGGACGACGATGGTGGTGGACGGCCAGCACGACTGCAAATGTTTCGCGCTGGCGCCGCGCAGGCACTGGGCGCAGCGGGCCTACTAACCACACGGCGGCTCGACGTGCTCCAGGCCTTTACGCTGCTGGTGCTGGCCGAGCCGGACGCTGAGCTATCTGGCACACTTACCGCCGTGGCCATCCACCTTGGCCTGAAGATGGGCTTGCACCGGCAGGCGAGTGCCCAGAATTACGACAGCGACCTTTCTTTTTTCGAGCGCGAGATGCGCCTGCGCTTGTGGTGGCAGATTATGCGGCAGGGAATCAGCATCGGAAACTTTGGCAGTATCGGACTGTACAAGATGGGCAGTCCGGGCGCTGGCCGCGATGCCGCCGCGTGGCCGCCGGTGCCGGACTCACGCTCCTTGCGGCTGCCGCTCAATGTCAACGACGTCGACTTGCACCCGAACATGGCCGGGCCCCCAGTCGAGCAAGCTGGTCCGACGGAGATGTTGTACCTGCGCATGAAGTACGAGGCGGCGCGGTGTATGCGGCAGTTTTCAGAGCAGTATCAGGCCCAAAACGCTCGCGAAAAATGGACGCCTTACGCTCTCGCTATCGCCAAGGATGCCGCCATTGACGAGCTGGAGCGTCTGTTTTCGAGTCGCTACCTCAACCATTGCGATGCAAACATCCCGCTGCACGCGCTGTCCATTTGCATGGGCGGTCTGGCCGTGGCCCAGATGCGGTTCCAGACATGGCATCCGCGCGGACCGGCGGCGGCGGTCCGCGCCGCGACGATGACACCGGCTGAGCGTGCTGCTTGTTTCCCGCGGCACAGCGCCGACGCCGCGTTCCGTTATGCAGTACGCGTTCTGGAGCTGTGCTTCCGCAGCCGACACGTCCAACGTGTCGGCAACAGCTTTGCGGCCTTTCAGCTGCTGGCCGATACTGTCATGCGCATCCTCGTGGACGCGGCTGTGTACGTGGTGAGTGTGTTGCGGGTGCGGCCGGACCAGGATGGCGGCAATGACCATGACGGTAATGACAACGACAACGACGACAATGATGACGGCCTCAATCGGCCTTGGCGTGTCGTCAAGCTCTTTTATGCCGAGTACGGTGGCGATCTGGCCCGGGCAGCGGCGGATGACGGACAAGCGGCTGGCGCTGCATTTGCCATTGCATTTCGAGACTTGACGCTTGAGGCGTGGGATGCGCGGATGGCGGCGCGGCATGGCCACGCAGGCAAAGCTGTGCCGGCTTTTATAACCGCGTTACAACAGCAGAAACAGGCGCGCGACGAGCAGACCTGGACGGCAGAGGCGTGGCGGCCAACAGCGTGGTCGGGTGATGGGTTCGAGTGGGAGCTGTGGAGTGATTTTCTGCAGCTGTGAGACGGGAGTCGGACTTAACACGACAATGGTCTGACTACGAGCACGCGGAACATTCAGTTCCAGACAGGGTTGGGAAAAATACTCGAGTACATACTACTAGTACCGGTACTAGACTAGTACAACTAGTACTAGTACCGACTTTTAGAATACTAGTCTAGTATTACTCGAGTACTAGTACAGGCAAATACTAGTACTAGTACTCGAGTACTTTAAGTACTCGAGTATATTTAATTTAATTTAATTTAGTTTTAATTTAATGTAATTTAATTACTAATATAATTTTAGTAATAATCTTAATTATTAATATATACGTATATACGTATATATATTAATATAAAGGGTATATATAATATTACTAATATTATATAAATACTAGTCTAGTACAAGTACTCGAGTACTAGTACTAGTACTAGTACGGGCAAATACTAGTACTCGAGTACTTTTTCCCAACCCTGCTAATACTATTTAGGTAGGGCCTTATAAGCCTTATAGCGCTTCGGACCGCTAAGCTACAGCGCATAGCAGGACCTATAGCGCATTAGTTTACTACCTAAACTATAGCGCCCTCCGGCGCTTAGTTAATAGCTAAACCTACAAGACCTACGGCTAAGCCTACGAGCAAAGTCCGCTAGTCTTATTCCGGTATAGCGTACTTCTAAATGCGGTGCGTTACTAATACTATAGTTACGTTACCTACCCCTCCTCTTATAGTATAATAAGTAGGGAATTTTTCTACCTTTTAATTATAGATAAAGTAGCTATCTTAATATATAGTTTTTACGCTTAAATCTTTATAGTTTAAATGCTTTATTAATTTACGTACGAAACCTATTAATTCTATATATATTTTATTATTACTAAACTGTTTACTAAATACGTACTAGCGTACTAGTAATTTTATAATTCTTATATAGTAATAACTTTAATTTTATACTACTACCGCTAAAATCGCTATTATCGTTGCTTATAGCCTTACGACCTACCTTATACTACTTTACGCTTACTCTTATTAGCTTATAAACGTTATATAGTGTCTTAGTCTCTAAAAGATAATAACTACTTACTACTTTTTAAACGATTTTTATAATTTTATAATATTTTAACGGTTTTTAATTAGATTTTTACTAAAATACCTTTATTAAAAAGCGCTAAATTTAGGCTTTTTTACTTTTTTAAAAAAACCCCTACTTTTTAAAAAATTTAGCTATATATAGCTACTTTTTTAAAAAATCTCTACTTTTTTTAAAAAGTAGCTACTTCTTTAGGTTAACTACTTTTTTGTTACCTTTTTAACGGATATAAGTTACTATACCTTTAAAAACACTTTGTTTTTACTTATTTTTCTACTAAATTTACTTATATTTACTATAATAATAAGCAGAGCTAAGTTTAGTTATAAACTATTTTTTAGTACTAAGGACTACGTCTTTTAAGCTTAGCGTTACTAAGCTTACCTAAATATTAATAACGTAAGAGAGGCTATAGTTTATAACTACCTTTAGGCTTATAAGCCTAAGTAACCGCTTATTTAACCGCTAGTTTTAGTAGTAATCTTAAAGATTATAGGCTTTACTACTACTACTAGTAACCTACCTTTAACAGCTACTACTTTTAGTAGCTAAGCCGTACCTCCCTCTTTCTCTTAAAATACTTTAATAAAGTTAAATAATAAGTATATAAAGGAGGAGAAGGACCTCTTTAAAAGGAGGAAGGTTAATAAAAAGGCTCTTAGCTATATTAAAAGTACTATCTCTAATAAGCCTTTAATATAGTCAGGGTTGGGAAATTAATTTATTAATTTAGTTTTGACCTTAAATTAAATTAATTAAATTAATTATACTAAAACTAAAATTAATTTTAAAAAAGCAAATTAATACTAAATTAAATTAATAAATTAATACTAAATTAATACAATTAATACAATTAATTAATTTTTTATATATTATAACGCTAAGCC